>QEOT01124210.1:81476-139235 GCA_003123785.1 Pterocarya stenoptera | reverse complement strand
TTTTGGCGTGTGTTGCATTTATTTCATATTGCATCATGGGCATGCATAATTAGTTGCTTAAATATGTTTTTATTTTGAGATTGGTTAGGTTATAACTTACCTGTGGTACCATTTAATGGTACTGCAGATTTTGATTATGATGATGCAGGTGCCGAGCCTGAGGATTTGGCTCCGCCGGAGGAGTGATCTGGGATCACTCGAGTTATGTTTCTTTTTCTGCTTTTGTATATTTTATGGGACATTTGGTTTATGTTTTAAACGCTTTGTATTTGGATATCTGTATTAAACTAAAATTCTGGTACTAGTGACTTAATTATTATTATCCGCTGCGTATTTATTTTGTGCACTGTTTATTTGTTGCACACACTTGACACTTGTTCGTTGGGATGTGTGACCGTGTGTCATCATCCTGACGTCACGATTCCCGAGGCTTTTTGTACGTGGGAGTCGGGGCGTCACATCTGGATTTAACCCGGATATCCGGTTATAACCGGAAATCCGGATTAATCCGGGCGGATAACCGCCCGGTTGTTTAAATCCGAATCCGGATGCACACCCCTATATCAGATAATCTGTAAATAATAATGAAAATAATAATAAATAATTTATAAATAGTAATAAAATAATTTAAAAATATTTAAAAAGAGTTTTCAAATATACCGTAATATGGTTGGTGTCATTGTGTACCAGACAGGCATATGATCCATGCTCTTTGCAAAAACAGTCAACAGTATACAAAGGAAAAATCCGGAAACAACTTATATCACCTGAAGATTGATATCAGACACAGATCCAAACCCCAAACCCCCCACCCCCTCTCTTCTGTCTCTCTCCCTCTCTGTAGTTCATAAATGCAACGTCAGAAACAAGCATCAGACAACAGATGTTTCAGAGATGAAATTGGCATTGGAAAATATATCAAAGATCAAAATCGTTAAAACTGTATGCAAAAAAGAAAAAAAAAAAATTGTATTTTTAATTGATGTACTAATAAGATGAAACGTAGCGAGAAAATCAACTTTCACTAACAGCTATGACAGGAGGTTCATTTACGTTCATCAGCTGTATACAAACTCATGTTTATTAATTGGAGATGCTATTTCAAGTTTTCAATTATTTCTATACATTTTCTTAACAATGACTTTGCCTCCCCATTCTTCTCCACCTCAAGCTGATGAAGAAGCTCATCCTAAACCTTATATCCATCCAATGCATTGATGGAAGGTTTCTCTCTTCTTTTCTAAAATTGAATAAATACTTAACTCAAATTATCTTAGTACTATTCATAAATTATCTTAAAACAATTTACAAAATTTTCGTCCCATCTCATTCCTTTTAAAATAGTCTAAGTGAGTTCGAAGTTCAACAAGACTCCACGCCATCAACTCCAATTCTGCTAGGTATACTTAATAGATTTTATATTTTAACATAAATGATAGAAGGTGTAGTAATCTAGCGGTTGAGACAATTTTTGTAAACTACATTATTGACGTTCGAGACCGTTTTGATCCTCCTATATATTTATCTAGAAAAATTTTATTTGCAATTTAGGATTATATATGCAGATCTTTTATTAAATGAGAAAAAATATTATTTTAAAAAAAATATTTTTATAATTTTAAAACATTTTAAAATAAAATTACCTAATCTTATGTTGCATCCCTAAATGAGTAATTTGCTCATTCATCTAACCATACGTTTTTCCTTTTCCTCAAGGCTCACTACAGGAATTTTGCCTTCTCGCAGGGAGCGAGATCCCCGCATTTCCCCTGTTTTCTCGCAGCAAATTTTCAGAAACTGCGATTTTTGCTCTTCGCTAATCGGTCGAAAGTAAATCATCTGCTCAGAGGGGTTTCGGTGAGAAATCATGGGCGGCCGCAATTGCTGCAGCTAACTCAGCCAACATTTCTCGCAGCAAAATCGCCTAGCCAATTTGGTCTAAAGGGCAATTACGGTGAGGAGGCGTCGCAAATTTCTGGTCATTTACGGCGATTTTGCAGGGCTGTAAAATCTCTAATCTTCGGCGATTTTGGGGCTGGCGGTAAGAAGCTTCGTTCCCATTTGCGGTGAATTCGTAGACGCCGCAATTTCAGAGATTTTACATACGGTGAAAGAGCGAGATCCCCGCAATTTATTTGGATTCTACATGCGGTGAATTCGATTACCACGCCGCAATCTCAGATATTCTACATGCAGTGAGCATGTATGGCGCAGGAAAAGTCAAATATCACCGCTTGCGAAAATTTACAGCTGCGCATGCGTGGGTTGGATATGCGGTGAATAAATGAAAAGAACCCACTCGCAGAATTAGATCTATGGGTGCTGGCTTCAAACAATAGTTGAGAGAAAATTTATGGGTTTTTGGAATGCATGCAGCAACGTTAATTGGAAGCTCACGTTTTGAACCCAGGTACGTTTGCATATTGATTGATCTCCACCAATCATAAAATAAATGTTTAAAATGTTGATTCTTTGCCAATGATCTAGCCGCCCAGTATTCATGTTTCATGAATTAATGACCAATCATAAAAAATTCTTCTTTAATCTACCAAAAATTCTTCTGCTAGGCCGTGTGACTCATGAATTTGCCAAAAATAAATTACAAGCTTGGAGCAATATTATATATAATAAATTTTAGGGAAATAGCATATATTAGCATCCACTACTTCAAGTCTATTTAGAAATTTAAGATGGGGTTCTCATTCCATACATGGAATGAATCCTGGAATTAAAGAAACATAGATACATAAAGGACCTTTTTACAACTAATTTTCCCTTCTCTTTGCAGTGTTTATTAATTTTTGTACATCTTGGTGGTAACAGGATCTAATTAGATTCAGTTGAATTACACTGCACGAACTCAGGAAAAAATAATCCCTGATCAAGAAGAAAAAACTCTGAAGAGTAGTAACGTACGTAACCAAGGAGTAATTGAAGCTTTCCCAATAGCAAATTAATACATCTTTGACATTCCTCTCATTTTTTTACTCTGCCAGACCAGTATTTGAGGACTTTTGTTTTAGATTTAATATAAATCAAACACCATATATTTTACCAATAATTTACATGTACATTGCCATCCAGTTTTCATACAAATAAGCTTGAATGTGAACATTTCATTTACTTTCACATCATACATTATAGCAGGTTTCTAATTGTCATGCAATTGCTTAAATTCCTACAAACGTCTACTGCCACAAAACACATGAAAAATATGTCCTCATTGGAATGGTTGTCAACATGGCTATACATTAATTTAAACCTGGGAGTGAATCCATATATGTAGATCCCGCAGGCTCATTGGTGCATCAAATTCTTCCACTTGGCTGATATCAACACTTGGACACTTATGTCTACCTGCAAAATACAAATAATCAACCAAAAACAAAACTTATGCCATCAAAATTTGAAGGAACAAACTAAAGTAGACAATAATTCATGCCAGTCATTGCATGTACAAACTAAACTAAGCAAAAGCCTCCAATAATAACAAGTTTAAAAAATCTGTTACTTGTATTTAGATTTCACAGGAAAACAGAAGATGCATCAGGCAGTGGCATTCATTTTTCCAGTTCAGTGCTCTAGGCTCAAGAATAAAGACCCTTCTGTGTTTATCAATGTACAAACATAAACACAGAAGGGACATGCGCTCCAGGAGGAGAACATATCAACCCTGAACCAAACTGACATATTTTGGTTTAACAACAGTCACAACTCAACCATCTGTAGGGTGGAGAAAATTTTCAGCCCTGTATATGATATGAAAACTACATAATAATGCACACACCTAAGCACATAATGGATGACCTGTCCAAGTATATGCAAGTATGATATGATATCCAAGTATATGATATGCACTACATTTTCAACCACTACATCTGAGGCTATATGGTATGCAAGTATATAGCCTGTCCAAAAACAGGGGAATGAATGGTGGAAATTACCACCTAAGCCCAAAATTCCAGCAAACGATATCTTCATGCCATTTTCCCTTCTCACACACCACCAAATATGGAAATCTGATTACCCAGTTAGTTTTCTGAAGCTAGATTATTATGTATGCACGCAAGGACTAATTTCCATATGATATACAGAAAGAAAACACCAACATTGTTTAAAAATTCCCAATAACGACAAGCCAAACCAATTACATAAATTAAAACAAATCTTATAGAATATGCATGAGCAACTCTCTTAGCCATTGAAGACAATACATGCAGTTGGAAGGGGGTTTTTAAGCATACTTACAAAGTTTTCTCATAACCTTTAACAAAGTAATCCCACCAAAATTTTGTAGCCCAGGAGTCCAGGACTTTTTATAATTCCACCAAGCAACATCCAGCAAGTATAACTAAGCTCAAAATCCTGCACCATTCTCTAGACAACTAACAAATAATATATGTGCCTGCCAGCAAAAGTTAGCAAAATATCAAAAGGCAACATTGTACAGTGTCCAACCACCTCATAAAACAATAAATATTGTAGAAAAATCTGAGAGCATAAGAATAATAAATTCTTATGCTATTTTCACCAAAACAACACTTATTACCATTGTTCTCATGCCTTGTATTTGGACCATTGCAAATTTCAGTTAACTTAGTACCCAAAACCATCTCTAGGGGCTGTGTTGAGTCGTCCGATGATGAGCTTTGCTCAACCATTCATGTCCACCTACTAGGTTGCGACTGAGGTGTTGGACCACTCCATGTGCTCCCTTCACTTGTGCGTATGCAACTTTCTGTCATTCGGGCATGTCCACCAAGTCCTCTTCCTGTTCCTCTCATGGCAAGTCGAACGTACAGTTGATTGGAAATCGATGAATAATATGCAACTGTATTGTAAATATTCCACTGTCATGTGAAAACCAATAAAGAATAGGGTGATCATCGTGAAAATGCAACATTTCTAAAGGCCCTTACTTCATCAGCACATTAAACTATAACTATTTTATTAACTAACTACATTATTCACACAACCATTTAAGCCATCCAAAAAGTCTACTTTCTTTCTTTCTCTGTGATAAAGCTGGATGATGCATAAATAAAACAATCTTAGGAATAATAAGATTAAGGCATGCCCGTAGACCCATAATGACATAAGCTCAGTTTATTAGACCCCAGTTTAGCTCTATTACTGAGGTGAAATAAGGTCATTTCACAGACTATTAAACTGTGCACATCCATATTACAGATTTGTGAAATAAGTTATGGATTTTGCGAAAATCTCTAAACTGGCCTCTTCACCAGATTAAAAGCTTAGTTTGCATATTATTAATCCCCAATTTGTTAACAAAAATCTGATTTCACCTGAGCTGAGAAAATCCATAAGCTCAGTTTAGTTTAGCTTCACCCCAATAATGTGGGGGAAATAAACTCAGGAAACCAATTTTCATGAAGCTAATAAGTAGTGGCATCCACAAGAAGCTACTTATTATAATAAATAGTGGAGATTTTTTCAAAAGAGATGGTAGGAAAATACATACAGGGCTCCTTAGTGCTTAAAGGTCAGTCTGAATATCATCTACGTCTCCAATGGCCTCCACATTCATCTGCGCCTTTGCCACCCATGTCTAAGCAGATTTCTGGAAAAGTAAACGACTCTCATCTTTCTCTGTAATGCGTTGCTTTCGTGTAGTGGGCTAAAAGTGATGAAGTGACTTGCTCTGGTATAGACTTGTAAATAGGCTAATTTCCCTCCAATTTTGGCTTCTAGAATTTTGGTGCTCCCGCTTATTCCCAACTTCCCATTTCAAAATATATTTCACTATTTTGGCCTGACGGTGGGACCCATGCACACACGGTACATCAACCATTTTTCCTTCTCTAACAATTAACAACCCGTTATCAACATTAATTGTTAGGAAATTGATTATATTNATATATATAAAAAAATACATATCTGGACGTTAGATTCTCTACTGTTTAATTCCTATAATTTAATACTTAATAATATAAAATTAAATTTGGACAAATATCAAGATAATTTTAATATTTCACTATATAAGTTAGTCAATGGTGTAACCTCCCAAACCAATTTCGTATACTATTTTTTCCATGATTCCCATACCTATTCATATTAAAAGGGAATATTTAACGTCTGTGCATTTGATACAGGAGGATCCGAGTCAGATGATGCTAAACTTTTCCATGGCACATTGATGCCGTTGGGGTACCTTGAGTTGGCAATTCAACGCATGATCATGGCAGGAAACCATGATCTGACTCGGCTAAGCACATTTTTTCGAGGCAAATAAATGTTGTTTTTCCTTTCGAATTGCCCTTTTTAGTTCTTTGTTTTTTCCTTTTCTTGTAATTCCGGAAGTGATTTCGAAAATAAATGTGGCAATCATTGACTAATTAGTAAATAAATGTCATGGGCTATTTATTATTCATAACTTTTAAAGCACTCCTAATGGTTCATAGTCATATCCAAGTTCCAAACCGACTGAATTAAAACAAATCATAAATATAGTCTAAAGTTCATTAGTCTGCTCCTTTTAAACTTGGCCCGCCTGCTCGTAGTCCTCATTCTCCTCACCTGGTGGTAAAAATGAGATAAAACTAAAATGAGTCGAAGACTCAGTAAGAACTCACCACAACGTAAACATAATAATTGAAAGGCTTTAATAAAATTTTCATATTGAATAAAGTTCTTGTCATATTATGCTGAATGAAATTCATGTCATATCATGCTGATGCTCATACTATGCATGACTGTCTTGACTTTTCTGAATTAACTGACTAATCTGATTGGCCCACACACCTAACCCTGTGTGCAAGGTTGTGCACCGGCCCCACATCCCGCTGCAGCAAGGGGAGCCGCTGAGTAGTATTCTAACATACTACGGTGGACCACGCTTGAGTCCGTGGCTTGCACATCCACCCTGAATACTGAACTGAAAGGCTTTCAGATTAACTGATCTGATCTTATTTGATCTTACACTTGAAATTAAAATAACTTGCGTGTCTTATACAACGTGATATGCATGACATTCATACTAATATAATTAACTATAAAATGTTGATGATTAAACATGATGCAGAAAATTAACATGATCATATGCTGTGATGACCGATATGTTATATAGATCGTAACATGCTTGGTACATAAAAAGAACGACTATCAAAGAACTGGCTTTAATAGTAATAGTCTAACTATATGCTAATCCTAATTTGTGATCAAATTAGTTACCTCGAAATAATGATACCGAATAATCTCCTCGTATTCCGTTGCCTATAAAAAATTACTATACGTCACTAAGAATTCTAGGAGTCATATTTTGACATTCCATTTAATAATTGAACTTACACTATAGTAATAACAACTTTAATAACTATTTAATTATGTCCAAAACAAATATTATTATTATTTTAAATTCAAATAATTATCTATTGTTTTAAATCATAACCCGTAGCAATTTATACTAAAATCTATCAAAACAAATAATGAAGAAAAATCATAACTTAAACAATCTAAAATATTTTGTTAAGCTTTAACCTATTATTATCTTATACTGAACTTAACAATAAAATACTTGAGTTTAAATTAAATCCAGTCGAAAGCCCAAACTCACATAAATAGAACAAGTTAAATCCGATTGTCATATGCCTTCAAAAGCCAAAAATATAAAATAAAAGAATTCTGCAGACCAACACGTTTTGGTAGGCTTCTAGAGACCTCTAACATTAATTTAAAAAAAAATATTGTTTAAAGGGCAAATTTGTAAAATCAATTTAAAACCATCTACCATATACACCTTTTTGTACAATTCTTATCTAATGACAAAAAAGAAAAGCAACTATCAATAAATTATACATAAATTGACTTTGACTATAAGAGATAAGTCCAAAAGAATGGCAAGGATGAAATGGATTATTCTGGAAAAAAGATAAGGATAAGACACTAACGTGAACTTAGTCATACGAATAGAGTTTTGCACTTATAGCTTCAGAAAGAGAATTTTATTCTCAAAGAAACCGAGACGAGGAAAAGCTTGAAGACTCACCACGTACTAAGCGACTTTGTGCGAGAAGAAGGCAGACGATAAACACTGCTGGATGGAGATCTACCTCTTCCAAAGGCACAATGGAGCAAAAACTAAGGTGAGCAAAATACTTGTTTGTTAGACTGATGAAAACAAACGAAAGAAAGGGAGGGAAAAGAGCAAACTAGTGAGGCTTACCACCAGAGGAAAAAAAATGTTGAGCATGGACAGAATATTTTCTTTCTTCTTCTTCTTTTTTTCTCAGTAGCACGATGGATGAGATCAAGGGAGATTTTACTTGATGCAAAAGAACAGAATCAGAGAATAAAGGAGATAGGATATCCGTTGCACTGCTGACATTACGACGATTATGGCATATAAATTGAATTAATGCTTACATTTAACGTTTGGAAATGAAGAGATCGTTGAGGAATATTTGAAACGGAAACCGGCTGAAAATCTAAAGGTTGTAAATAATTAAGAATTAAAATTAATAATAATAATAGTACTAATAATATAAACATAAAAATAAAATAATTTAAAATCTCTAACTTAAAAAAAAAATAAAAAATCATGGCAGTTACAATTATACAAAAAGTTATATTTTACAAGAACCATTGGGAGTGCTCTAATCACAATGACCAAACCATTTTACGTTTTCATGTACTTATTAATTTAAAAAAAAAATGTTGAAAAACAATCCAATACGGTGTATTCTTTTTTGAAAAATAGTAAAATCCTTAATTAGTGGGAATTTATGATTGAAGGTTAATTTTATAAGAGATGCTCTCGTACTTCGAAATTAGATAAAAGTTTCTAAATATTGAAGGGACAGCTTTTAATTCCATTGAAGGGATATCATATCATGCATGTTAAATATATAATCATTTATCCCAAAGTGACATGAAGAGGCCGTAAATTTATTAGTTATTTCAATTATTTGATAGTCTGATCTGGAGATAGAAAATATATAATCATGTCAAAATACCCAAATATATAAATCCTTTTACGCTGCGCTCAAAAAGATGATCAATTATTAGCTTAATTAATTGCTATATAGATTTGTCAAGAATTAATTTGAACTAGTTAGGCTTTTAGAAAATATAACGACAAATATATAATAACAAAGGTCTTGGAATTCAATCCTATATATAGAACAAGTACCTATACTTATTCATGAGTACATGGAAAATAAAAAAATTATCAATCCAAATCATGAAGCCACAGCTTATAAAATACATTGAGTATATAATATTGCTTGCTAGCCACTCTCCATTTTACAAATAATCACTTAATAGTCACTTCATCATTCATCAATTTTTTCTTGATAAATAACGTCTCGTACCAGTGAACGGTAAGCTCGCACTGCTTACATTCTATTCCCACACCTTTAAAAGGTTTGTTGCAATTGTCACACGGAGGGGAAAAATGAGTCTTCCGAACAAAAGTGAGGGGATGTTGGTGATCCTCGTCTACAAAAGTCAATCCATATTTAATGTATGGATAGTTTCCGAGAATGCAGTGGGTATGAGCGGCAAAATCGCATTCCCCACAATAATAAAACCATTGTTTTGGGTTTCTTTCTTTCTCGCAAATAAAACAATAATATTCTCCAGAATCGTCTTCTACACTATAAGTAAGTTTGAGGAGATGCCTGTCATATTCATCATACTTAACTACGACCGGAAGAATTGCACATTCAAAACCCAAGGCAAAATTGCATTCAGGTTCGATGCATACAAATTTACCGTTGGTATCCTTCGCGCTATCGCAACCATTGCATTTTTCATCAAAAGGCCTTATAGCAAGGCGAAGGGAGTGTTGATGACCTTCATGTTTAATGGTGTT
Organism: Pterocarya stenoptera; assembly: GCA_003123785.1. Lineage (NCBI taxonomy): Eukaryota > Viridiplantae > Streptophyta > Magnoliopsida > Fagales > Juglandaceae > Pterocarya > Pterocarya stenoptera. Next base: position 129,403 of record QEOT01124210.1, on the reverse strand, counting down.
GGGAATCGAAGAGCACTGAATGTCAATATGGTAGTGACACACATCACACCTGTACTTGAAGCCATGGCGAAGATGCTTGCAGACTTTACAAATGAAGGTCCCACCAATCATGTGTTTCTGAGGCGCAAACGAGAGAGTGAGCGCGGGGTGTTTGTGAAGGAAATGTTGCTTCTTTCTGGGTAGATTACCGCATGTATCATGGATGAATATGTTGCATTTCCCACTACATGTAGCACAAGTGTAAAATATTGAGCCCGAGATTAATTGCATGCACACCTCACAAAACTTATCATCCTCGAGTTTCTTATCAGTACTGAGGATGAATTTATGTTCCCCCACAAAGGGATGTTCATCTTCGAGAATGTCCCAAGTCCCAGCTTCATCCTCTTCTGGGGTAACATTAGTTTCAGAATTAACCGAATCCATAGACAAGTACTGGAGATTTACACTCGAGTCTAAGTTGCCAAATTGCTGAAGCACATTCTCTTTTGCACAATTCAAGTGCGCCACGAAACCACATTCTTTACAATAATAAGCCCCATACTTCGTGTTGACCGTTTTATAACAGAGTTGACAGAGTACTTGACCATCTTGCTCCTTGACTTGATTATCAAGACAAAATATAAGAGTGAGGAAGTGATCTTTGTGTGCTCCAATTTCAATGGTGCGTGCTAATTGAGCACAGAATACATCAACCAAGAGTTGACAGATGCTACATACACGGGCGCAGCCTTTGTGATCCTCACCGCAGATATTACAAGTGAACTGAATCCGATTCAAGATAGGAACGAATACGTGTTGGTGACCGTCCTCAGCACTGGATTGCAAGTTAGAAGCGCATTTGATGTCAAGGTCGAAGTCGCACTCCTTGCAATGGTAAAAGAAACAACTTTTGGAAGACTTACAGCAGCCACCACAAACTCTATTCTTCGATGCTATGAGAACGAGAGGGTGTTTTGGGTGTACTGGGTGCTGTATCTCCCGTTGCAGTTCAATACAAGATTTGTGAAGGAAAAAGCTACACTGAGAGCATTTGTAGGCGGCATCCGAGATGGGTTCGTCACACCCTGTGCAAACAATTTCTTCGCTCTCTTCAACACCTTCTATAAATACTAAGGGATGCTCCATGTGGCTGAAATGTTGACTCTCCATCCCTTTCTCTTATAAGGGTTGGCCACGATCAGATAGAGGTAGTAAAGGAAAAGAGATAGAGATAGTAAAGTTGGAGGAGATGGTCTCTTACCTCAAGTTGTATGACTCCCAACGTAGATACCAAAGGTCAAATGAATCCTTTTCAAACATCCTGCAATTCAAAGTACTAACTCGGCAATCAACTATTCCACAAAACAAAGGGTGAGAAGTTAGAAAGAAGCTGCAGATGGAAAGATAAGAAAGATGCTTACATCGTAATCATCCCCTCTCCGCCTCTCGTTTGGTCAAGATAAAGATAAAATTTAGATGTCAAATAAAATATTATTTTTAATTTAAAATTTAAAAATATTAAATTGTTTAATATATTTTATATAAAAATTTAAAAAAATTATAATAATTATATCTCATCTCCTAAATCAAATGATGCCTTAATTGCAAAGTGTCATTAACTATTTTTTTTTTTGTTAGGAACTTATCATGTTGCAAAGTGTCTATCTTCTAGTCAACTTCCTGTTTGAGGAGGTCTGTTCGTCTGATCCAATGAATAAAACTTTATTCAAATCCATATCTTAACAAACATTAAAATTAAGAAAAATTCTACTTATCATCTTCTACACTACATAGACATCATGGAAAGTTCTCATTTTTTTTCCCTCTCCAAATTCCATAGACTACCGCTGCTGAAAGTTGTCAAGAACGTCTTCCCAGACCAAACTATATACCATATATATGTACTAGTGCAATCGAGCCAAGCTGAGGTATTTGTGAAGTAAATGTTCAAGTAATTGAGGTGTGCATGGCTTGTGATTCCTGGGCATGCAGTGAGATGAAATCTCTCTTTAGATCTGCAGTGTTATTGTGCTTGAAAGAGGTAGGCCAGCCATCAGCCATGCATGCAAAGCTTGATATATTTGACCAATATGGCCTCCTAACAATGAAGTACAGTTGCAATAACGAACGAAGATGAAGGAAAATACTCGCATTATCACTAAATTTTTAAGAGTTCCCATCTTCCACGCATTTAGTGGCGCTTCTTGTAAGAGTTTTATTTAAACTCTGTGTCCCACACACCCATCTTGATAGAGTTTGAAATAGCTCAAAACTTATCAGTTACAAGATGAGTTATAATGGGATAAGGAAACTCCTAAGAGATAAGATTAACTCTATATCTCTAATCCTAATCAAACACAAACTCTTAGATTTCTTGATGGCCAGAAATCTATAAATAGCACTGAGGGGTTAAAGGGTTCTCACCTACAACATAAGAGTGCCTCTAGTCATCGGGAGACACTTGTGAGGCTAAGTTGCTAGGGTGATCATTCTCTCATAATCAGATTAATTTCTTCATCAAACAGATGGAGAAAGGTACGTGTTCAATTACTATTGTTTTATTATTGTGGATCATAGAAAATCAAAGATCCAATTATTAATGTTCATGTTAAAATATTTAACACTTCTTACTACCACCCTTTGTTCCTCGATTCTTCTTTCCACCACCCTTCTTTTTACCCTTAGTAATCACATGGATACTGGAATCACTGTCTCTAGATGAAGTCGTCGGACGTAACAAATGCTTTACAGCTAGTACACCATTCCTAAAATGACCTTCACTTGCTTTTAGTACTCTGTCCACAGGCTTGCGTCTCCCAAAAGATCTTTTAGCACTATCACCATGGTTGCCTCCAAAATTTCCAAGAATCAATTGCTAAAAGGTACAATAGTTATTGAAACTACAAAAACTGGTCCTAGTAAGAGGAAGTAATGATACAAAGAACCATAAAAGAAATCAATCACCTCTTGTAGCATCGTCTACTTTCTTTCCTTTTGTATCTTCATCATTGGTCGTGCAACACTAAGGGGTAGTTTCTGCTTCTTAGAAGATTGTTTCAAGAGTAAGCACCAATTTAGGAAGCTTTGAGGTGATATAATATGACCACAATATGTGAACAAAAAGTGATAGTAGGAAAATGGCATAGTGTTCCTACCTTCCCACCCAGAGCAATTACTTTCCTGATTTATCAAAAAAAAAAAAAAAATTACTTTCCTGTTCATCATTTCCTTTCTTTCTTTCCATCTCACATGTGAGGAGCCTAGAAAATAGCATTACATTATACAAAAAAGCTTAATTTTTCAGCTTGAGTGTCCTATTAGAACCAATGTGGCAAAAACTGGAACACCTAATACTGATGTCCATACAGTAACATATAGAGGTGTACAGTTGCAAACAACATTTTTCTTTTCAGTAGTTTACATAGCCAAAACCGTCTTTCAAGAACTACAAACAACACTTAACCTGACTGCCAACACAAAATCAGCTGTCTCCATGAATAAATGTAATCAATAATGGAAATTTTATGCCATATTCACCATGGCAGCATGCTAAAACATCAAAATGATTCACTAAACTAACCATGATCAGCTTACAAAATCATCTTCTAGAAAATTATGGTCATAAATAGAGGGAGGATCCCTTTGCATTAGGTTTGCACAAAATACAGTAGGATGGTAGGCTACAGGCTCTACATCTAGCTTATTTAGATTGTTGAACTAGATATTCAAATGCATAAGATATTTCTTCTTGTTTTTGCTATCTTACCTGAAAAGTAGTTTTAAGTTAAGAGGTTATTGCCATAAATCCTTTTTGTCCCAAACTTCATAGCATATATAATTCAATTTATATTCTCAGAGTTCCTTTCCAAAATGATGATAAAGGGAAGATAGGGAAGTTCTCATGTACACCAAAATTGTAGTTTGGAACCAGAGGCCAGTATATCAATGCCTGTAAAATGCAAGGCCATAAATCAAGAATGACTTACGAATATCCCTCTCTGCCTTTTTTTTTTTTCCTTAAATTGCTCGCAAGAAATTTACCATTAGGAACAACAATTAAAGGATAATTATAAAGGTCTTATACCACTCTAAGAAGGTCAACCTTGACAGCAGTTATGTAAGGAGACCCGAGCCACATCTGGGCCTATATTCCAAAAGTACTAGTTAATGGTACAATTGGAGCCTTATTAGAATCATCCACACTCATTAGTTAGTATAAGATATCACAATCTCCCCCTTTTAAATTCTCAACATCCTCTTTGGGTCATTCCATCATGGGTGGCATGGCTCAAATCCCACACTTCTGTATGAGATAGGCTCTAATACTATTTGCAACACCCCAATCGAGGCCCAAGCCAAATTTAGATCTATACTCCAAAAGGAATAACCAATGGTAATATTGGAGCCCCATTAGAATCATTATAAAGAGAAAGAACATCTCCATAACAAGTAATATGGGATCTCATACACCACCTACACATTAGTCGGTATGGGGTATTACAACTTGCATTCCGATTTCCCATCAGCCTTTGAAATCTTTCCTCAAAACTTCTAATGGTCCAGTCCAACAATATCTAACAAGGATTTCTTGAAGTAGTAACCATCAGACTTGACTCCAATAAAACACATTGGGAAAGAGTTCTCAAAACTGAACTGTTGATGTTGTTTTTTAATATTATCCACAATCAAAATGATGAATGCAAAGGCAAATCCTTCAAGTCGTTTAGTCAAATTAATCCATAAAAGTCAAAAGACAAGCCTAATCCCATTTATCTAAAATATTTCAGAGCTCCTCAAACATTTAGCGATACATATCATCAAATTAGTTATACTAGATAGCACATCCAATTGCAGTCCTTCCTAGACCATAAATATCGATTGAATACCTTTATTCCCAACCCTGTCCTTTACCATATGTTTAAGCAAATATTCAGCGCAGGAGTTTTTTCCCCATGTAGTGCATGTTTTTAAAGCATCAATGCAGAAAAATCAACCGCATAACTAAGAAACGTGATTTTTAATAAGAGTTTCACTTTGGGTAGGCCAATCCGATTGAGTGGGTTTATTGGACACCAATAGTAAGATGACACTTCATCATTGCACAAAATTGAAGTTTAGAACTGGTTGCACCATAGCAAGGGCATTTCGGACAATTACAAAACCCTTAGAATTCTTTGCCCCCTCTCTCTCTCCTTCGACGGTCTTCTTCCTCCCGTTGCTCTGTGCATACCCCTCTCCCTCTCTCTCTCTCTCTCTCTCTCTCTCTCTCCATATTCTATCTTCAATATCTCAATTGCTCTCACTTCAAATTTCGCTTGTGTTTTCTGCAAGCAACACACAAAAAGAAAGACCCAAAAATAAAAAAAAAAAAAAAAAACAATGGCAACATGAGATATCAATCACAACCATTAAAATCGAAAATAAATTACTCCTAATTTCAACCTATCCCAATATCCAACTTTCAGCCAAGGCATGATTCTTCTGTACATCTGGGTATTTGCGGCTGGGTATTTGCATTTGAAGGGAAGGGATGAAGTTTATCCAAACAAATCTGACTTTTTTGTAAAGGGGATACGTGTGTCCAGGTTTAGACTAAAACCAAGTCGTACAGGGGTCTGGGCTATTCAAAAATGTTTCAGAGAAAGAGAGGGTGGGACGCAGGAGGCATTCGAGGCCCCAGGGGGGGGTGCAGACGCAAACCAATGGGGGAAGCTTTTTTCCCTCTGAAATGCATATCACAACAGATGTGGTGTATGGCCTACATGGCCCGTTTTGATTCGACTCTATTATATGGAGAAAAACGGATTGACCTATTTAAAGTTATTCTCTTTTAATAATGGTGGAGCATCCACTCCAAAACTTAAAGATAATTTCAATTCCCTATTTCCACTGCCAAATGTTTTCAACTATAAACCAATTTCTTAAACTAATTTTCATGTCTTCTGAAGTATTCCTAGCCCATTCATAGAGAGACCTCGAAATAGCCTTGATCCATTATGCACAACTCATGCTTATATCTCAAGTAAATAGCGAAAATAAACCCACTTCAAAATCTTAAGCGAAAAATTAAAAGAACAGATAATAGTTCTCCACGAGGCAAATCTTAGGCTAGAGAAAATAATTTGATATAAAGTTGGTGTGGGAAATTAGGATTTGGAACATTGGGTCTAAAGCAAGGAAGTGAAGAAATTAAAAGCGTAAGAGACCTACTGAAAAGCTCAATGTCCTTCATGACCTTATTGAATTCCATCTCTTCGTCCATTGCATCTGTACTGCCTCTCAAGGATCCTCCTCCATTTGCCACTTTCTTCTTCTTGTACATTTTTTCCTTCCATTCTGTTTACCTTGGGTCCAATGCCTGACTGCGAAGAAAGAAAGAAAAACAAAAATTCGAAGGATTTTTCAAAACCTTAAACCCTTGGAAGTCAGAACAATGCGTGTGGGTCTACCAGATTGAAGTAACAGAGTGCATCAGTTTGTGTCAGGGTGGCAGGTTAGAATTAGGGCATGCTAAAATCCAGAAGAGTAATGGATCATTCTACGGAGATCGATGATAGAATGAACGATTGTTTTATTTTATTTTTATTTTTTCCTTAAATATTAAGAAATATTTTTTTTATATTATGAACGATTGTTTTATTTTATTTTTATTTTTTCCTTAAATATTAAGAAATATTTTTTTTATATTTAAAAAAAAAACTAATTCAATTAATTTCTTAAACAAAAATCATAGTTGCAGTCGGAGTGTGTAAATGTTGTACAATCACTTTGAAAAAAAATGAATAAATATAAGATTCACATAAAACATTAATTTTTTAATAGTAGACCCCACTCTTTTTCAAAGCGACTAGATGGCACTTGCGTACTTTATAACTGTATGTAGAAATTAGAATTTTTTTTGGTTTGAGCTTATTACTTGAATTCTACATATTCCTTTAAAGCAGTGTTATTTTCTTCAACTTTTTTCAAAACTTTTTTAACTTTGCATGAAGTCATCTATCTTTGGAATGCTTAAAAAGATTACCTATATTTTTTTATGAACAATGATTTTCTTTATCTTAATCCTTGTTATCTCAATCATATATATTGACAGGGCAGATTTAAATGGACGCTATTTAACCAGTTGGAAGAAAAAACTACTTGAATTATAATACATCATTATGTGTAACTGCAAATTAGGGATGGGTTCCGACTCCGAAGGAGTTGGATTTTTTAGCTCTGAGCTCCAACTCCGACACGAGTCAGAGTTAAAAAACAACTTCGATTTTGATTTCGAAAGACAACTAACCCCGATTTAGCTTCGCTTGCTTAGTATCAGAACGGAGTTAGATTTATCATTCGCAGTTGAGTTTTTTCTTTCCCAACTTGCACTTTCCCAGTATCCAAACAAAAACTAAGAAATTTCTTACACATGAGCACTTCCTAGCATCCAAACAAAAATTAAGAAGTTTCTATACTACCAAAAATCTCATTGATTTCGCATACAACAATAAAATTAAGGAAATAATTAGAATCTCATAGCTTGTCTCTCACTCTCTCATGAGAAGTTGAAACGGCTCGTATCTGCACCTCATGCCTAGACAACAACAAGAGCAAAAATGGGGATGAAGAAGACAAGAATAAGAGACTCAAAGAAAAAGAGAGAATGTGAGGTTGAGAGAGAACAAAGCAACAGAGAAAGTAGAGAGAGAAAACAAAGCGGTTGAGGAGAATAAAAGGCTTAGGGTTAGTTGAAAGTGATGAATATATAGGAGGAGCAAAATGATGTCGTTTTAATATTTTCTTAAAAAAATATATAAAGTAAGAAGTTGCATTATTTCGGTCTCGTGGGGGCTCAAACCTAATGTGGTTTACAAAAACTATCCCAACTTTTAGGCTATTCAGCCTACAATCATTTATTCTACAATATAAAATAAACCAAGCTTTTTATTTGCAGGATGAGATAATACCCCTTCAAAGTCAGCTTTGTCTATAACATTTGAGAGCAGCATACCCCCACATACTTCAGCAAAAAGCAATACAAGGTAACCAAGAAGAAAGCTCACATGGTAGTTTAGCACGTATTGTAAAACCTTGAATATTGCTTTATTTTTGTGCTTGTCCAAGATTAATTAGGATAAAGAGTTTGGCTTCCCAAGCAAGAACCATCACTACTTGCTCTCTGCCCCATAATTTGTTAAAACAATCTGTGGATGTATTGACATCTCACAATTGAATATTAGAGAAAGTAATACCTCTCATCAAATTTGCTACATTTTATACAAATATTTTTTTTGATAACAACTTAAAGTTTTCAACTACAATCTAAGGGACTAAGGGCATGCTTGGATGATGAGATGAGAAGAAAATTTTGTGAATAATAATAAAATAGTTGGAATTAAGATGTTTTATTAGATTTTGAAAAATGAGAGACAAAAAGTTGAAAAAAAATATTACAAAATTAAAAAATTGTTTGAATATAATTTTTTAATATTATTATTGTTTTCAAATTTGAAAAAATTATATTGTTTTTTGTGTTTTGAAAAAAAAAGGCTTACAAAAAACATAGGACATCAATTGAAAATTTTAAATGAAAAGAATTTCCCATTATCGAAGCTAAATATGATGTATTATTACAAAATATGCTTGATATTTCCCTCTAATCAGAAGAATTGTGAATGCATGTTTTAAATGGTGCATAGGGATGTAGATAATCAAATGAAGTTAAAGTGAACACTCAGAACAATAGTTGCTGCCGTTATCTTTACTAGCAGGTTCCTCAAGTTCCTCACTTGAAAACCATGGGCAATCTTTACGGTGCTTATGCATTGCACTATCTCAGGTGACACAGAGTGAAATAACTGAAACAAGAAGGAAAATAGCGTTCAGACAAGTCATAACAAATGTGTGGTAAATGAAGTGGACTCCGATTACCTCCTGAACTAAAGAAGTTAAGTTGGCATGAAGAGAAGTTCCCTGAGAGTCATCTAAAGCCTTGTTGAGTCTTGAGCAAAGTTCTTTGACTGATGAAAATGCTGATATTTTGACTGTCCATAAAGATACTACACTTTTAGTGAACTAACCCAAGAAAATGAGAGAAAAGGCCAAGAAGGATACCTGTCCATGGAGAGCCAGGCGACAGGGAAGTTATGAAGACATGAACTAAATTGTTTTTTTGTTCAACAATATCATTTATTTGTGCCACACGGATGCAAGATGTCATGCAGTCTAATATTTTCTCATGTGGAACAGAAACATCTTCAATTTCATCTGATTCTGCACACAAGCAAGTATGTCAGACTACTAGTATGGTTTTGGACAGGAAATGAACACAAGTTACAGATTTAAAGAAACAAAAACAAAAAATTGACAATTGGCATGATAGCAGGGGAGAAACAACAGTCAAGGCTTAGGCTGCTTTTGTCACTTGGATGATAGCCACGGGAGGAGATATTTTCTGGCTGGAGGAAAAGTGTAAGACCAACTAATGAAGGTCTCAGAAACTTCCAAGAAGGATACATCCCACTGAGTGCCATAAAGGAAATATATGAATGAGTTGCATCACAAGATCAGGAATTACCACAAAATAATAAAATAAAATAAAATAAAAATACAAATAATGGTACATGACACTATCTTCATTGCCTCCATACCGACAGAAAAGAAAACTGCAAGGTGGATCACGGCACTGCAAGGAAATGTCAATCTAAGGACCTCATAAGGGTTAGATGTAAAAAAACATAACCTAGAGATGCACATTGTCTAGTCCTGGGTAACTAATTGCTTTGTTTTAATTGATAAAAGCAGAAAGAAGAAAACTGGAGAGAAACGTTAATGCTTCATGTTTGGAATAATCAAGAGAATTAAGATATAGGGAAGAAAAATAACCAAGAACTTTCCACAGTGCACAATTCTCACTTGTTGCGTAGTGGAGAATCAGCAAAAGTATGAATGTCAACTATTCCAATTGCCAACTTCTCCATCCTGCTTTTTGCTCATCCATTAATCATTTCTTTCATAGGCATACCAATAACCCAAGAGCAAACAAGCTTCTATTCCAATCATTTCTTTCCTATACTCCTCATCCCTTCCTGCCTTACTTAAATTTCCAAAGACAACGTAAAGGCCTGCCTTTAAAAAATTTAAAGAAAAAAGGAGCATTTTAACATTTTTAACATGACAGTATGGGAGAAAAGTAATTTGATGAATAATATACATGAAAATCCTATAAAGCACTTAAGCCATGGCAGTACTTTTTAAGTACCCCAAAATGTAAAGGATGGTTATGTAATCATCCCCTGATCTGGCTCGGGTAGAGCCCCAAATTTTCTATTTCTTCAATGGCAGGTAAAAATGAATGCCATTTTAGAATAGTTGGCAATGTGCAAAAGATGCCCAAAAAGTTGTTAAATTCAATCATGTTTTTCTTATTATTATTTATCTCTTCTCTTTCACCTAACACTTAGGATTGAAGAGATATTTATTAGGTTAACAATTAAAGTGAGAATCTATCCATCCATAGTTATTTTTAGTTTGGCACAAACATGAGAATTTATCCAGGAAGCAAAACTACCGAAGCCATTTAAAACCACCCCGTCCATATGTGTACAACAAACAGGCAGGCCTTTAGATAAATCTTAAAACCCTGTTCTCATCTCTAGAAACTTGTGGCAACAATGATGATTTCATCTCATCTCATTAACACTTCCAGGAGCCAATGGTCACATCAGCAAACCTCTGAAGGAAAAGCTATTGAGAGGAACTCAATGTCTCCTGGTTTGGCATAAACAATAAAATCATTCAAGATGGAATGCACAGGAAATTAAGATAGAACCGCAACTGACGAGAATAAAACTTTTTTTGCTCTTGGTTAGGCAGTATCAGCCCCTTGAAGTATATCAAAATCTGACGGAACCATGACCAAGCAAATGTTTTTAATTTCACCTTTTAGATTATCTGGAAGCAGCTAATATCAAAACTAGCTCAAGCGATGAAAAAGCTTCATGCCGTTAAATGAAAATCATATATGCATAAGGTGGAAGTAATATTCTAAATTTATTTAACGATCAAATCACCCTTGTCAATACCCAGCTTACTTAGCATGAATCAACAAATCTGAAAACGGCAATGAAAATTCTAGGATCTGAATGAAAAAAATAGTATTAATGTAACAAACCTGTTTTAGCAGCATCACTTGCCAAAGTTGCTTGCCCAGCCTTTCTGACAATTTCACCCAATAGTACTTTTTAACTTAATTCTGAAATCTTGATTTTTCAGGTCCGTCTCTCTTTTCTCTCTTTGGTTTCTCTGATTCTTGTTATCCTATTTTTGGTTTCCCGGAAAGTGGAGGGCTTTAAAAGTTAAAGAAGGAATCTTCATTGAGTTGGGAGTTGGTTTTCCTTTTGAGAATTGGATATTTTGGGTTCTTTTGTTTTGCTTTGTTTTCTTCGCAACCGGGCAGAGGGGTTTTGGGTAGTCTTGTTCGAATATCTGAATTGTAATTGAATTATTTGAATGCCATTCTTTTGGAGCTGAATTGATGTTTTCTTTTTGTCGCTCGTTGTTGCGCTTTTGATTAAATTTTGTGTCGATATCTTGCTTTCGGGAGAAAGAAAGTTTTTTTTGGCTTCTTTTTATTTCACGCAAATGGCAAATTACGCTAGCCTACCCTGGTTTTCTATAATTTCTCGTGGAATACATGGTTTTGGCTCCATTGCAGACTATATGGAACTGCCTTCTCCCCCAATTTTTGAAAGTGAAAAGATTTTAAGATCACTTAAAGTTTCATCTAACTAGATAGCTCTTGTAGTTAGAGATCATTGAATTTTAGAATTTTCCAAAAGGGATTTGTTCTCTATAGCTAGTGAGCTTAACCATGCTTGAGAACTCTTTCCAAATTCTACCTATAGCTTGCAAGTCAGTTTGTATTTTTAACAACTATCCGCAGGCTCCTGCATGCTTGTCAGTTCAATGTAGAAATGACAACAATGGAAGGTTCTATAAATTAGCTGATGTTACTTTACATGGAATTATTTTCTTCTTTTAAAATTCCGTCTTCTTTCATTGGAGTTTAAGTTTCCACTTACTGTGAAAAATCACTGTTCGTTGTTTCTTATTCTCTTTATACATCACATCATCTCAAGACCTGATATGGCATTATCTCTCTTCTTTTCCCACCCCACACCAAAGTTAGTAACAGTATGTGTGCTAATAAGAGGTGTTTACTGCAGCATTGTTGCACTGTGGAGTGAACTTGCTCTCCATAGGCCCATAAGGTTTTTAGTTAATGTCCAGGGACATTACTGTTTTGCTTTCTTTTCTTCTTTTTTCTCAGTGCTTATTTCTTCATATTTTTTGTTGTGGACTATGTAATATGTTTCTAACCTTTGGCTCTGTACTTATCTACTGTTAATTTCTTTTGATCTGTATTTTTTTTTTTTTTTTGGGATAGGAGCTGTTGTTCCTATGCTTGAAGCTTGCCGCTCACTTCCACGACACTTATGGACAATCTCTTCCAAACATTCTTATATCCCTCCAAGTAAGCCATCAAACAAGGGGAACCTAATCAACAAGGCAGTTCACTTAGTATTCCAGCTGCTATTTTTGTCCTTGAAACCTGGACAATTTTCTTGCTTTTGCAAATCTTATAATTTCTCCAATGAGCGTACTATTTTTTCTTTTTCTCTACAGATGGGGATTAGCACAGTGGATTCCTCTGTTGCTGGTTTAGGTGGGTGCCCATATGCCAAGGGAGCTTCAGGGAACGTTGCCACTGAGGATGTTGTGTACATGCTTAATGGTCTTGGTGTAAAAACAAATGTGGATTTGGCAAAGCTTATGCTGGCTGGGGATTTCATCAGCAAGCATTTGGGTCGCCCGTCTGGTTCAAAGACTGCCATCGCACTGAACCGAGTGACAGACGATGCCTCTAAAATATAAGAAATTGGAGGTAGATATATAAGTTTATATTTATATATTTGAAGCAATTAAGGTCGAGAAGGAGATCTCAAGCTTACATGGCATGACTACTTTCTGTATACTGCCCCATAATAATAAAAACAAACATCCATATTCTGGGGGTAAAGAATCATTGTTGTCCAAATCTGCCAATCACATGCAGAATTTGCCAACACATGCAGAAAATAGATAGCTCACCATATTTAGTTACTATTTTTTCGAACTCATTCGGAAAAGGGGAACAAGTATATTCATATCAAATGATAGATACCTTCTATCATTTGAGAGATAAAATTACAATACTAGGTATTCATATCAACTCTAGTTATGGTTTGGGATGGTCATTAGCCAGGATTTGAATCCAAGCAATGTGAACGGGATTTACCACACAACTCCCCCTCTTTTTGTTGTTAATGGAAAATCAATGGTGGAGAATGAATCGTGTCAGATATGATGGCTTTAGAAGATACATGAACTTGAAAATAGTCATTTGGAATGAAATCCTTGAACAAACCGGCAAAACAGGACAAACGCAGCCCCATTTGGATTGAGAAGTAATCTCAACTCATCTCATATCATCATTACAACTTTTCTAAATCCATACACAAAATATAATAAATAATTGTATTTTTTAAATCTCAAAACAATAATAATATTAAAAAATTATATTCTAATAATATTTTATTCAATTTTTAACTTTCATCTTAACTCATCTCAACTCACTATCTAAACGGCACTGTACTTCTATGTTGATAATAAATTAGAATTTTTACTTACATATCGGTGTGTAAATATTTTTTTTATGGTGACTAAATTCACAGATATTTTCTAACAAAAGTATGATTTTACTCCTTTTTTTTTTTTTTTTTAAATGTTGAAGACTCGTAATAACCTATCAGATTGATCCTTGAAATCTATCTCAGAAAGAATAATATCAATTAATTTATGTAAACCAAGAACTACTCCTTGGAGTTGGAGTGGACTCAACAAGCCACATTAATACATGGGACCAATAAGAAGGAAGGTCTTTTTAAAATATGATTCTAATAATCTCTAATACATACCTAAAACATGAAATTGACATGCAAGGTATGGGGTATTACAACTTGCATTCCCGTCGGCCTTTGAATTTCCTCATAACTTCTCATGGTCCAATCTAGCAAGATCTGACATGGATTTATTGAAGTAGTAACCATCAGACTTGACTCCAAAAATACACATCCTGATTTTTACTCTTATTGTTTTCTAGGCATGGGGTATTGATACGAGTCATATGAACTTTTCATTGAAGATTCAAAGGAGAGAGTGAGAGAGAAGCTATGTATGGGATTTTAATTATTGCCTTGATTATATTGTTGTATTTGAAATCTATGAGATTTTTGTTGTTTTTAGTAGTATAGAAATTCCGCAGTCACAATGACCAAACCATTTTACGTTTTGTGCTTATTAATTTATAAAAAAAAAATGTTGAAAAACAATCCAATTATACGGTGTATTCGTTTTTGAAAAATAGTAAAATCCTTAATTAGTGGCAATTTATAATTGAAGGTTAATTTTATAAGAGATGCTCTCGTACTTCGAAATTAGATAAAAGTTTCTAAATATTGAAGGGACAGCTTTTAATTCCATTGAAGGGATATTATATCATGCATGTTAAATATATAATCATTTATCCCAAAGTGACAAGAGGCCGTAAATTTATTAGTTCTTTTAATTATTTGATAGTCTGATCTGGAGATAGAAAATATATAATCATGTCAAAATACCCAAATATATAAATCCTTTTACGCTGCGTTCAAAAAGATCAATTATTAGCTTAATTAATTGCTATAATCAATTGTCTTGGCTTGAGCACCTCAACTTATATATAGAAGTCCAAGCTGCTACTTCCAAACATATATAATCATTAGTTTATCACCTCAACTTTACTATTTTTATTATTTTCGATTCATAAATTCTGATCAAACGCCAAGAATTAATTTGAACTAGTTAGGCTTTTAGAAAATATAACGACAAATATATAATAACAAAGGTCTTGGAAATCAATTCTATATATATATATATAGAACAAGTACCTATACTTATTCATGAGTGCATGGAAAATAAAAAAGATGATCAATCCAAATCATGAAGCCACAGCTTATAAATACATTGAGAATATAATATTGCTAGCTAGCCACTCTCCATTTACAAATAATATCACTAGCTAATTAATACTCACTTTATCATTTTTTCCCATGCACAAGTAATCTCGGTGTGACCGGTGAACTCGCACTCCTTACATTCTATTCCCATACCTTCAAAAGGTTCGTTGCAACTGTCACACGGAGGGGAGAACTGAGTCTTCCGAACAAAAGTGAGGGGATGTTGGTGAAGACCTTCGTCTTCAAAAGTGGATCCATATTTAATGTATGGATACTTTCCGAGAATGCAGTGGGGATGAGCGGCAAAATCGCATTCCCCACAATAATAAAACCATTGCTTTGGGTTTCTTTCTTTCTCGCAAATAAAACAATAATATTCTCCAGAATCATCTTCTACACTATAAGTAAGTTTGAGGAGATGCCTGTCATATTCATCATACTTAACTACGACCGGAAGAATTGCACATTCAAAACCCAAGGCAAAATTGCATTCAGGTTCGATGCATACAAATTTACCGTTGCTATACTTCGCGCTATCGCAACCATTGCATTTTTCATCAAAAGGCCTTATAGCTAGGCGAAGGGAGTGTTGATGACCTTCATGTTTTATGATCCTGGGAATCGAAGAGCACTGAATGTCAAGATCGTAGTCATGACACTCATCACACCTGTACCGGAAGCCATGGCGAAGATGCTTGCAGACCTTACAAATGAAGGTCCCACCAATGTATTTATTAGGCGCAAACGAGAGAGTGAGCGGGTGTTTGTGAAGTAAATGTTGCTTCTTTCTGGGTAGATTACCGCATGTATCATGGATGAATATGTTGCATTTCCCACTACGTGTAGCACAAGTGTAAAATATTGAGCCCGAGATTAATTGCATACACACCTCACAAAACTTGTCATCCTCGAGTTTCTTATCAGTACTGAGGATGAATTTATGTTCCCCCACAAAGGGATGTTCATCTTCGAGAATGTCCCAAGTCCCAGCTTCATCCGCTTCTGGCGTAACATTAGTTGCAGAATCAACCGAATCCATAGACAAGTACTGGAGACTTACACTCGAGTCTAAGTTGTCAAATTGCTGAAGCACATTCGCTTTTGCACAATACAAGTGGGCCACGAAACCACATTTTTTACAATAATAAGCCCCATACTTCGTGTTGACCGTTTTATAACAGAGTTGACAGAGTACTTGATCATCTTGCTCCTTGACTTGATGATGAAGAGTATATATGAGAGTGAGGAAGTGATCTTTGTGTGCTCCAATTTTAATGGTGCGTGCTAATTGGGCACAGAATATATCAACCAAGAGTTGACAGATGCTACATACACGGGCGCGGCGTTTGTGATCCACACCGCAGATATCACAAGTGAACTGAATCCGCTTCAAGATAGGAACGAATACGTGTTGGTGACCGTCCTCAGCACTGGATTGCCAGTTAGAAGCGCATTTGATGTCAAGGTCGAATTGGCACTCCTTGCAATGGTAAAAGAAACAACTTTTGGAAGATTCCTTACAGCAGCCATCACAAATTCTACCATCCGATGCTATGAGAACGAGAGGGTGGTTTGGGTGTACGGGGTGCTGTATCTCCCGTTGCAGTTCAGTACAAGATTTATGAAGGAAAAAGCTACACTCAGAGCATTTGTAGGCGGCATCCGAGATGGGTTCTTCACACCCTCTGCAAGCAATTTCTTCATAGTTCTCGCTAACACCTTCTATAAATACTAAGGGATGCTCCATGTGGCTGAAATGTTGGATCTCCATCCCTTTCTCTTATAAGGGTTGGCCACGATCAGAAAAAAATAAAAGGGTTAAATATAAATGGCTTCGGTTTACCGATTACAGGAAGATATTCTTCAGAAAAGGAAAAGAGATAGAGATAGTAAAGTTGGAGGAGATGGTCTCTTACCTCAAGTTGTATGACTCCAAACGTAGATACCAAATATCAAAAGAATCCTTAGCAAACAACCCTGCAATCAACTATTCCACCAAACAAAGGGTGAGATTATGTTCGAAAGCAGCTGCAGATGTAGAGTCTTACAGAGAGAAACTCAAGCCAAAGAAGCAAATAAACGAGCAAAGATATCGACGGTGAGAATTTTGCAAGAGAATATTGTAGTCTCTCCAGATCCGCTTCTCCTGGCCTCCTCGAATGCAAAATTAATTAATAATGTTTTCTCTGCATGTGGTTTTGGTTGTTGTCCTGTCACCCCTATATGTATTATATATTATTCTTCTTCCTACTTTTTTCAGCTTTCACTGCTAAGTACTAGCCCTCCGATCCGACTAACGGTGCTTAAAAATCCTTGAGCACCGTTAGATTTGGCTGGGTCAACTCAAATCTAATTCGCTGTGCAACGTGCAGGAATAATTATTTAAGTTTTTAAGTTTTCGACGCAAAGAATCTTAAATGCAATAATACTTTATACCATTGGCTAATGGTTGACTCAATTTATATTATTATTATAATATTTTAAAATTTTTATATAAAATATAATAAATAATTTAATTTTTTTAAATTTTAAAATAATAATAATATTAAAAAATAATATTCTAATAATATTTTATTTAATTTTTAACTTTTATCTAAAACCATCTCATTTCATCTCACTATCCAAACAAGACCTTAATCATCTCCTCTCTGTCACATGGAAAGATAAGAAAGATGTTTACTAAACATCGTAATCATTCCCTCTCAGTCTCTCTTTTGGTTACATAAATGAGATGGGATAAAATTTAAAAGTTGAATAAAATATTATTAGAATATTATTTTTAATATTATTTTTATTTTAAAATTAAAAAAAATTAAATTATTTATTATATTTTATATGAAAATTTGATAAAATTGTAATAATTATATGAGATGATCCCATCTCTCAAACCCAACAAGGCTAATTCCTTCGACGGTAAAGATCTTAACATGAAAAAAATAGTTGATTGTGTAAATAGAAGATATTCTTCAGAAAAGGGAAAGTTGGAGGAGATGGTCTCTTAACTCAAGTTGTATGACTCCCAACGTAGATGCCAAAGATCAAAAGAATCCTTTTCAAACTACCCTGGAATTCAAAGTACTAACTCAGCAATCAACTATTCCACAAAACAAATTAGAAAGGTGTAGAGTCTTACAGAGAGAAATTCAAGCCAGAGAAGCAAATAAACGCAGCAAAAATATAGACGGTGAGAATTTTGCAAGAGAAAATTGTAGCCTCCTCGAATGCAAAATTAATTAATAATATTTGGGTGGGTCAAGTCAAATCTAATTCTCTGTGCAACGTGCAGGAATAATTATTTAACATTTATGCAATAATACTTTATACCGTAGACGAATGGTACTTGATTTTAATCACCGATCACATGGGAAGATAAGAAAGATGCTTATATCGTAATACGTAAAAAGATTATAAAAGGAGTTCTTAATTCCTTCGACCGTATAGATCTTAGCGATGGAAAAATTAAGTAATAATTTTTTGGTTTATCGTATTATTAACTATTTATTTATTTTTATGTTAGGAACTTATCATGTGGCAAAATCTGTCTTCTAGTCAGCTTCCTGTTCGAGGAAGTCAGTTGGTCCCATCCAATGAATAACACTTGTATCCATATTTTAACAAACATTAAAATTAATTGGGAACACTCTGAGAGTACAAATAACTCAAAGATATTTAAGAGGTAAGAAAGTTAAAGGGGCACATAATCAAGAATTAATAGCTGCAATAAGATGAATAGTATTTTTTTTTTCTTGTTTTGAAAAATAATTATAAAATAAGTGGTTAGCAAATAAAAGAGACAAGTAATGAGAAATCGCAGCACTGCAGCAGCTATGATCTTTAAGGTCCATGATGGGTCACCAAAATTTGTGGCGTCTAAATTCACATGCAACAACAACCCGAATCAATGAGAAGCACTAGCAGCTTTCATTGGAGTTCCGGAGGCTCATCTACAGCAATATAAGAAGATAAGCATCGAAGGAGACTCCCAAGTAGCCATAAGACTGAACAATTGAAGGCATAACAAAAGACACAAACTTCTTGCTCCAAGACTTTGAAAGTTGGACAGCAATCAAGATACATCAGTCTCAAAATGGATGCGCGCATTTTATTGGGCAATGAACAGCTTCAAACAACTTCTATGGAAGCATTCCCTTAATAAAAAGGGTAATGCTAGACTGCCGCCCAACAATAACCACTGGGCGTGCCGCCTAGGCAAAATCCATCATTTTTATTTTATTTTTTTATTTTATCTTTTTATATTTTTTAACAACTTTAAACATTTTTAAAAAATAAAAGAAAATCAATACACTAATAGTTACTTCCTTAATCAGTAAGTAAAAAAAATTAAAAAAGAATTAAATACACGATGGGTCAAAATGAGAGAGCAAAGTAGCATTATTCTAATAAAAATACCAAGTACGTGCTTATTGGAATTTCATAGTGGGAATGATCCCCCTATATAATATTGTGTTTAAAATTTCAGACTCTAAGTATGTATTACTATTTATTTTTCAATGAAAATCACTACTTGCCTGAGAAGAAAAAAAGTAATGAGAAACCATTAACAACTATAAGATGAATTTCCTTTTTTTCTCATAATCATAATCGTCAACTATTTTTCATTTGTAACAAGGGCATGGATTTAATTAACATTAGAGGACCCATTGCAAGATCGACAATAAAATGAAAAGAAATGATATTTATAATCGTGAACTAGTGCACAAGTACTGTGCAATCATTTAAAAAAAATGAATAAATATGAAACCCACGTGAAAAAATAATAATTTGACAGTACTTATGCACTCTACAGCTGTATGTAACATTACTCACAACTATATGCACTTAACAAAGTGATATACATTAAAATAAAATAAAATAATCATTTAAACATGACCCTGCAGAACTACTTTCACCATGTCTTAAAATAAGCAAAGCTTATCTATTTAATAAAATAACTCCTATTATGCATTTAACGGCCCCGTTTGGATGTTGAACTAAGTTGAGATGAGTTGAATTCTTTATTAATAGTAGTGAGTTGAGATGGTGGAGTGAATTTAGTTGGACCCACCTAAGTTTAGATGTGTTTAGATGTTAAGGTGAGTTTAGATGTATTTATGGAAAGTTGAAAAAGGTTGTGGGTTCTGCGTGTAAAGAAATATTGAGTTGAAAAAGGTTGTGGACTCAACAAAGTTAATATGAGTTAAAAGCACTAGTAGTGGACTCAACAAAGTTATATTTTGGCCAAAGTTTAACTAAATTGCATAAAAACTCATTGTAGTGGACTTAACAAAACTACAATACTTTTAACTTTGATAATTTATACTAGCCAAATCTGTTGAGTCCAAGTTGCTGGCCAAAAATTATTTTAGCATAAAAAATTCCCTCTTCCATGTGCTATTTGTTCCGCACAAACTCACAACTCTAGAAAAATCATCTTCGTCTCAAAAGTACAAAGCGCCTAAATCCCAAACTCAACCACAGAAGGTGACCAGTCTCCATCAGTCATCATTTCAATAGCATGGCATCATCTTGCTGGAGTGTTTCAAGTTCTAGTTCTGCAATATTATTATTAGTTGATGCTAATTTTTTCTTTTAAAATCTAATATCAACGTTAGAAAATTAATACGTATTTTTTTAATAACGAATAAATATTCAAATTGCAATTAAAATTTAAATAACTAAAAAGGTCAAAATCAATATTTTAATAGAATAATGATAGATTTGGAGAGTCTGTTATTTGGTGTTGTTAAAAAGTGGCTACTAAATTTATAAAAATGAATTCTCTAGTTAAATTTTGGTCAAATTTTGTTGAGTCTACTACTAATTCTCTTAGTAATTTGAGAGTTTGGTATTTATATGTTAGACTCGACTTAAAATTAAACAGTCCAAGTTCCAAACGGGGCTCTTGATTTATACAAAAATAAAACAAACATTTTCAATATGGCTCCGCAAAACTTTGACCAATATGGCCTCCTAACAATGAAGTACAGATGCAATAACAAACGAAGATGAAGGAAAATTCTCGTATTAACGCTGAATTTTTAACACTGCCCATCTTGCACGCATTTAGTGGCGCTTCCTGTTCCTCGATTCTTCTTTCCACCCCCTTCTTTTTATCCTTAGTAACCACATAATTACTAGAATCACTGTCTCTAGATGAAGTTATATGGGCTTTGAAATTTTCCAGATGGTCCACTGGATCTTTAGACCCATTGTACAGGTCTACCTGGGGCACCTTGAATTTTGGAGGGAGGGGCACGACCATAATTCGTTCGCTATACAACAGATCTGTTCTGCCGAGCAGGCACTCAACTGAAGAAGATCCTCCTATCTTCTTTGCCATTTCTTCATATTTCTCGGCCAACTTTTTCAACTCGTCGTGCATCTTTTCTTTCTCCATTCGCCCCAGGTTGGACTCCATATTGGTTGGTTCTTCTCCTTCTCCTTGTTCACTATAGGCGGGTACGGCAATATTGCTAGATTCAGCATTCCTCCACCGTAGGTCGTCATTCTCCTTCTTCAAAACCTCCATTGTTTTCAATGCTTGCTTCAATCTTTCTTCAATTGCTGCTAGTCGCACTTCAACAGATGGATCCATTGCTCGGCTTGCCTCAGAATGGGTGACAGTTGGCATGTGAGAACCAAGTATAGCAATTACTGTCGAATCCCATAGACGGCGCCAATGTAAATAACGTGTCTCACTTCCAATCTGCACCGTCAACCTGCACAAGGACCCAAGTGAAGTCGGCCTGGTTCGCCTGGGAACACTCCGATGCTGAAGTCAGTTTTGAGTTTCGAAATAGTTCAAAACATATCTAGAAAATCAAGATCCCCAGCTATTGAGGGTCACCTGGTATATATAGAGCCATGTTATGATGTTTCTCTGATGTCGAATTTACCGAGACGTGAAGCCGAGCTTTTTGGGCGTAATCTTATGGTTAGACAAATCACGTATCTGCATGGGATTCCTATTTTTATATAAGTGGTTATATGCGTACGTTTGACTTGGTCGGGCTCTCGATACTCCAGCTTCTCTTGTTCAACCAAGGGCCTTTTATATTAGGTCTTTTTTATATTTGGGCTTGCTTATTGAGAATGGGTTGTTTATCATTATAGGCCCTCCAGTTACCATAAATTTTCAGCCAGTACCTTCTCCTTATGCATTAACCAAAGATTTGTATCCTTGGATTTCTGATGCTCTTAGGAGAACTTATATGTAGAAATTTGTGGTAACCCATTATCAATCTCACGCTAGACGATTGAAATTAAAAATGGCTCTTTGCTATAAGTGGTCACTGATGGTTCCCTGATTTGATGTATCTTATTTTACTTCTCGTCTTTCTGTGGAGACTTGAAAGTAATGTTCCTAATTGGTTTCACTAGCATGTTCAGATGTTAAATAATTTTTCTTGTCCCTATTGAAATCGTGTACTCAAGTTGTTAGAGTACATGATTGAGTGCAAGACAAAAAATGTTTTCATTCTTCTTTTACAGTACTACATAAGGTCCTTGATTTTTTTGAATGATCTTTGTCAAGTTGAGTGATCTTTCGTGGTATGCTGTTGATCTATGCTAACCAGCGAAGGTTTATTTGAATTTTTCTTGCAGGGCACTTGCTTGTGGTGTGCATTAATTACAGTTTCTCTTTCTTCATCTACTTCAACCATGTCGAGTTTGGAGGAACCACTTGGTCTTGACAAGTTGCCGAGTATGAGTACTATCGATATGATTCAGTGGTTCTCTTGGGGTGTTTGTCGGCCAAGAGTAGATGATATGGGAATGGGAAACTGCTTTATTGAAGGAAGGAGTTGCAGCTCATCCAACATTTCATACATTTGTATTTGTCTTTACAATCCTTATAATGTCTTCATTGCATGAGTAACATCCAACAGAGTGCCCTGTTCTTATTTACTTCTTTTCTTTTGTGTGTGTGTGTGTGTAAAAGAAGTGGCCGCTACCACAGCCTTCTTCTTTCTAGTTGATCTCTTCGGCCAACGACTGAAATGTACTGTATAAACATTTAAGAGTGAAAGCAAGAGATCATGGAACTTTTGTCTCTAGAGCAGAATAACAGTTTCATTCAATAACTTTTAGGGCTAACAGTTGTAACTCTAACATTTCTCTCTGTTGTTTTACCTCCATTGCATAGTTATAATTGTCTGATACATCCGCCAGCTTGTGTATTAACTTAATAAGAATTAAGTTAACTTAATGTACTACTTTCAAGATCTTCTAAACCTCTATCTACTTGCAGTGAAGATTATGAAGAGTATTCAAAGGAAGCATTCCCGTGGAGAAGGCATACAAGAGACATGTCCCAAGGTGATTTTCTTAGTAGAAGGTCTTTGAGCTTAGGCCGAAACACCATGGTATTTGGAAATGTTTGTGATACACGGTACGTTCCAGACCATCAATACAACTCCAATTGCAACGGCCACGGCATACGGGAGATGCCAAATAAGGTTATTTGATGTGTAATAATCTCTTGTTGAAGATGTAGGATTCTCTTTATTGAGAAGAAAAGTTCATAGTTTTGTCATGGCATCTTTTTTTAATCTTCTCCTTTCACATTTCTGTTAGTTCACATGTTCATTTGATGATGCTTATTGGTCAATGCAGTATTTGAAAGGTATACCAAAGTTTGTAAAGATAGTAGAAGTTGGTCCAAGAGATGGATTACAGAACGAGAAGAATATTGTCCCTACCTCTGTAAAGGTTGAATTGATCCATAGGCTAGTATCTTCTGGATTGTCAGTGGTTGAGGCTACAAGTTTTGTGTCACCTAAATGGGTTCCTCAGGCTACAAGGTTGTATGGTACAGTTTGTGTGAAGCATATGGGAGACAGTCGAAGTTTACTCTGGCTACATTCTATTTTAATGAAGTAGAAACATTAAGATAAACAAAAGATACTGATAATGGATAATGACTTGAATTCCCACACTCCTCATCATGCCAGAACCGAATGCAAGAAGCATCACCTGTCTACACTTGACGAAGTCTGAAAATATTTCTGCCATGCTCTTGATGAATTCTGAAAATAGTTCCCATCCACACTTAATTCCTTTACACAAGCTTTAACCATGCTGCATGGTCCATGCGAACCCCTCTCTACTTTCAAAAAAGTCTTTTATTTATTTATAATGATCTTGACCATGGACTTGAGCCTGCTCTTTTTTGGCTTTTCTCAATATATGATATTATTTATAAAACTATAGTTTTCTGCAGTGTCAATCGCTCTATTAAAACATTTGGCCACTTCCATTTTTGTGCTAGTGTCAAGAAAATGCAGCTCAATTGATTATCTTCTACACCATGGTTGCACTACTTCACCTTTCATGGTGGGACTTTATCATTTCTTAACACTTGTAATAAATTTACACTTTGGTACTAAGCCCAAAACCCTAACAGAGTAGATATTTAATTTATTTGTTGCAAATTCTAGGGTAGCTGGCTTGGCAAATTTTATTTTCTTGGATTACAGGAAAAAGTAATCCAAGAATGCAGCAAGGGACTTGAAATGGTATGATACTTTTAAATACTTTACAACTGGCAATAGTTTACGCTTTACTCCTCCAATCTGCAATGCTCATTGATTGCAGATCTACATGGCTTTGGAGTTCCAAGTACTGTAAAAACCAAACAGTGGTATTAATTCAAGAATAATGATAGTCTTATTATCTTCCTACTACTACCTCAGTATTTTATAGAGTATTTAAAATTTTTATTTTTTTAAGTATTTTTTTGACATCCTTAATCATTAAGAAAGAATTAAAAAAATATAAAACTTTACTAATAATAACTTCCTTAACCATTAAGTAAAAAAAATTAGTAAAAGGGTGATAAAAATTAATAAACATATCATTATCCTTAATTCAAAAGAGTACGAGTATTTAAGGTTTCTGGGTCCCATCATATGTACGTGCTAAAACCAACTATCCATAACCATGGCTTTCATTTAATGTATTGGGGGGATTTTCTTTTCCTTGTCATTATTCAAAGTGAAAGATCAGAACAATATCATTTGCTCTTACACACCAAAAAACACCTGTGATCAGGAACTCCTCCTACCTTTTTGACCATATTGATTTGATTTACTTTGGATATTTTTAAGCTTTAGATTGAAATTAAACCAATTAATCTTGAAACTTTTTTTTTTTTTTTTTGTAAGCAATTAATCAGCTTGGAACTTTGGTTCTGTTTCTTTCTAACCTCCTTTCCTTTTATCATATTTGATGACATATTCATGAAAGTCTAAATGTTTTTAGAATTAATTGGGATCATCATTCCGTCCATTTCATGGAGATAAACATAATTTATTTTTTTAAATAATAGGGTTACTCTTGTCTAATAAATATGCATATATATGTTTTATTTATGAATTTTGACTTTTTTATTTTTTAGGTTCTACATTATATATTTAATTAGTTTTTTCGATCGGCATTAAACTTTGTAATTGGCCTAGCAATAGGGAAGGGATTTTCATCCCTAGAGTTTTTGCCCGAACTCTAGATCTTATATATTGTGTGTCTATCCTTTTCTACTTTAGGTCCTAGGAAATTCAGACATGCAAGGAAGCATCCTTCTATATTTTGCTAGAATGGCAAGATACCAACAACAAAAATAACAATCAATGGTCAATTGCCTTTCTCCGTTACAACAAATAAATCATTTGGTAAACCATGTTTAAAATCAGTGGGGTATCAATATCACCTCTGCCCTTGTCCTAAGTCGACTTTCCCTACCCTCGCCCTATGGCGGATGTGCATGGTGTTGAAATCGCTTGTCCTTGTCCCCAAATCATAATCCATCTAGATAAACTGAAGTTAAATATAAAAATCAAAATCAAACCAAATCAAACACATACCAAAACTAGATCAAGCAAAAATGAAAAAAGACATAGTACTTTAATTAAGAACTGAAGCAGCCATTTGAAGCATATTTCACTATGAGATCCACGTACTTTTTTACAACCAACTCAAAAATCTTAATTCAAACCATCTTAACACCATTCACAAAAATTTCAAAATTTTCATCTCATCTCACTTCTCAAATGAGTCCTAAGAATATATCAGATAATCTGTAAATAATAATGATAATAATAATAAGTCATTTATAAATAATAATAAAATAATTTAAAAATATTTAAGAAGAGTTTTCAAATATACCGTAATATGGTTGGTGTCATTGTGTACCAGATAGGCATATGATCCATGCTCTTTGCAAAAACAGTTAACAGTATACAAAGGAAAAATCCGGAAACAATTTATATCACCTGAAGATTGATATCAGACACAGATCCAAACCCCCCACCCCCTCTCTTCTGTCTCTCTCCCTCTCTGTAGTTCATAAATGCAACGTCAGAAACAAGCATCAGACAACAGATGTTTCAGAGATGAAATTGTCATTGGAAAATATATTAAAGATCAAAATAGTTAAAACTGTATGAACAAAAAAATACTGTATTTTCAATTGATGTAGTAATGAGATGATCAAACGTAGTAAGCAAATGCCATTGCAACTTTCAATAAGTACAGCTGTGACAGGTTCATTTACGTTCATCAGCTGTATACAAACTCATGTTTATTGGAGATTCGCTATTTCAAGTTTTCAATTATTTCTATACATTTTCTTAACAATGACTTTGCCTCCCCATTCTTCTCCACCTCAAGCTGATGAAGAAGCTCATCCTTAAACCTTATATCCATCCAATGCATTGATGGAAGGTTTCTCTCTTCTTTTCCAAAATTTAATAAATATTTAACTCAAACTATCTTATTACTGTTCACAAATCATTTTAATACAATTCACAAAATTTTCATCCCATCTCACTCTCCAAGTATCTTTTTAAAATAGTCTAAGTCGGAATCGGAGTTCGAAGTTCAACAAGACTCCACGCCATCAACTCCAATTCTGCTAGGTATACTTGATAGATTTTATATTTTAACATAAATGATAGAAGGTGGAGTAATCTAGCGGTTGAGACAATTTTTGTAAACTACATTATTGACGTTTGAGCCCCCACGAGACCGTTTTGGTCCTCTATGTATTCATCTAATCATACGTTTTTCGTTTTCCTCAAGGCTCACTACAGGAATTTTGCCTTCTCGCGGGGAGCGAGATCCCGGCATTTCCCCTGTTTTCTCGCAGCAAATTTTCAGAAACAGCTCTAATCGGTCGAAAGTAAAACGTCTGCTTAGAGGGGTTTCGGTGAGAAATCATGGGCGGCCGCAATTGCTTCAGCTAACTCGGCCGACATTTCTCACAGCAAAATCACCTAGCCAATTTGGTCTGAAGGGCAATTACAGTGAGGAGGCGTCTCAAATTTCTGGTCATTTACGGCGATTTTGCGGCTGGCGGTAAGAAGCTTCGTTCCCATTTGCGGTGAATTCGTAGACGCAGCAATTTCAGAGATTTTACATACAGTGAAAGAGCGAGATCCCCGCAATTTATTTGGATTCTACATGCGGTGAATTCGATTACCACGATGCAATCTCAGACATTCTACATGCAGTGAGCATGTATGGCGCAGGAAAAGCCAAATATCACCGCTTGCAAAAATTTACAGCTGCGCATGCGTGGGTTGGATATGCGGTGAATAAATGAAAAGAACCCACTCGCAGAATTAGATCTATGGGTGCTGGCTTCAAACAATAGTTGAGAGCAAATTTATGGGTTATTGGAATGCATGCAGCAATGTTAATTGGAAGCTCATGTTTTGAACCCAGGTACGTTTGCATATTGATTGATCTCCACCAATCATAAAATAAATGTTTAAAATATTGATTCTTTGCCAATGATCTAGCCGCCCAGTATTCATGTTTCATGAATTAATGACCAATCATAAAAAATTCTTCTTTAATCTACCAAAAATTCTTCTGCTAGGCCGTGTGACTCATGAATTTGCCAAAAATAAATTACAAGCTTGGAGCAATATTATATATAATAAATTTTGGGGAAATAGCATATATTAGCATCCAGTACTTCAAGTCTATGTAGAAATTTAAGATGGGGTTCTCATTCCATGCATGGAATGAATCCTGGAATTAAAGAAACATAGATACATAAAGGACCTTTTTACAACTAATTTTCCCTTCTTTTTGCAGTGTATTAATTTCTGTACATCTTGGTGGTAACAGGATCTAATCAGATTCAGCTGAATTACACTGCACTAACTCAGGAAAAAATAATCCCTGATCAAGAAGAAAAAACTCTAAAGAGTAGTAACGTACGTAACTAAGGAGTAATTGAAGCTTTCCCAATAGCAAATTAATACATCTTTGAGATTCCTCTCATTTTGTACTCTGCCAAACCAGTATTTGAGGACTTTTGTTTTAGATTTAATATAAATACAAACACCATATATTTTACCAATAATTTACATGTACATTGCCATCCAGTTTTCATACAAATAAGCTTGAATGTGAACATTTCATTTACTTTCACATCATACATTATAGCAGGTTTCTAATTGTCATGCAATTGCTTAAATTCCTACAAACTTCTACTGCCACAAAACACATGAAAAATATGTCCTCATTGGAATGGTTGTCAACATGGCTATACATTAATTTAAACCTGGGAGTGAATCCCATATATGTAGATCCCGCAGGCTCATTGGTGCATCAAATTCTTCCACTTGGCTGATATCAACACTTGGACACTTATGTCTACCTGCAAAATACAAATAATCAACCAAAAACAAAACTTATGCCATCAAAATTTGAAGGAACAAACTAAAGCAGACAATAATTCATGCCAGTCATTGCATGTACAAACTAAACTAAGCAAAAGCCTCCAATAATAACAAGTTTAAAAAATCTGTTACTTGTATTTATATTTCACAGGAAAACAGAAGATGCATCAGGCAGTGGCATTCATTTTTCCAGTTCAGTGCTCTAGGCTCAAGAATAAAGACCCTTCTGTGTTTATCAATGTACAAACATAAACACAGAAGGGACATGAGCTCCAGGAGGAGAACATATCAACCCTAAACCAAACTGACATATTTTGGTTTAACAACAGTCACAACTCAACCATCTGTAGGGTGGAGAAAATTTTCAGCCCTGTATATGATATGAAAACTACATAATAATGCACACACCTAAGCACATAATGGATGACCTGTCCAAGTATATGCAAGTATGATATGATATCCAAGTATATGATATGCACTACATTTTCAACCACTACATCTGAGGCTATATGGTATGCAAGTATATAGCCTGTCCAAAAACAGGGGAATGAATGGTGGAAATTACCACCTAAGCCCAAAATTCCAGCAAACAATATCTTCATGCCATTTTCCCTTCTCACACACCACCAAATATGGAAATCTGATTACCCAGTTAGTTTTCTGAAGCCAGATTATTATGTATGCACGCAAGGACTAATTTCCATATGATATACAGAAAGAAAACACCAACATTGTTTAAAAATTCCCAATAACGACAAGCCAAACCAATTACATAAATTAAAACAAATCTTATAGAATATGCATGAGCAACTCTCTTAGCCATTGAAGACAATACATGCAGTTGGAAGGGGGTTAAGCATACTTACAAAGTTTTCTCATAATCTTTAACAAAGTAATCCCACCAAAATTTTGTAGCCCAGGAGTCCAGGATTTTTTATAATTCCACCAAGCAACATCCAGCAAGTATAACTAAGCTCAAAATCCTGCACCATTCTCTAGACAACTAACAAATAATATATGTGCCTGCCAGCAAAAGTTAGCAAAATATCAAAAGGCAACATTGTACAGTGTCCAACCACCTCATAAAACAATAAATATTGTAGAAAAATCTGAGAGCATAAGAATAATAAATTCTTATGCTATTTTCACCAAAACAACACTTATTACCATTGTTCTCATGCCTTGTATTTGGACCATTGCAAATTTCAGTTAACTCAGTACCCAAAACCATCTCTAGGGGCTGTGTTGAGTCGTCCGATGATGAGCTTTGCTCAACCATTCATGTCCACCTACTAGGTTGCGACTGAGGTGTTGGACCACTCCATGTGCTCCCTTCACTTGTGCGTATGCAACTTTCTGTCATTCGGGCATGTCCACCAAGTCCTCTTCCTGTTCCTCTCATGGCAAGTCGAACGTACAGTTGATTGGAAATCGATGAATAATATGCAACTGTATTGTAAATATTCCACTGTCATGTGAAAACCAATAAAGAATAGGGTGATCATCGTGAAAATGCAACATTTCTAAAGGCCCTTACTTCATCAGCACATTAAACTATAACTATTTTATTAACTAACTACATTATTCACACAACCATTTAAGCCATCCAAAAAGTCTACTTTCTTTCTTTCTCTGTGATAAAGCTGGATGATGCATAAATAAAACAATCTTAGGAATAATAAGATTAAGGCATGCCTGTAGACCCATAATGACATAAGCTCAGTTTATTAGACCCCAGTTTAGCTCTATTACTGAGGTGAAATAAGGTCATTTCACAGACTATTAAACTGTGCACATCCATATTACAGATTTGTGAAATAAGTTATGGATTTTGCAAAAATCTCTAAACTGGCCTCTTCACCAGATTAAAAGCTTAGTTTGCATATTATTAATCCCCAATTTGTTAACAAAAATCTGATTTCACCTGAGCTGAGAAAATCCATAAGCTCAGTTTAGTTTAGCTTCACCCCAATAATGTGGAAATAAACTCAGGAAACCAATTTTCATGAAGCTAATAAGTAGTGGCATCCACAAGAAGCTACTTATTATAATAAATAGTGGAGATTTTTTCAAAAGAGATGGTAGGAAAATACATACAGGGCTCCTTAGTGCTTAAAGGTCAGTCTGAATATCATCTACGTCTCCAATGGCCTCCACATTCATCTGCGCCTTTGCGACCCATGTCTAAGCAGATTTCTGGAAAAGTAAACAACTCTCATCTTTCTCTGTAATGCGCTGCTTTCGTGTAGTGGGCTAAAAGTGATGAAGTGACTTGCTCTGGTATAGACTTGTAAAAGTTAGGCTAATTTCCCTCCAATTTTGGCTTCTAGAATTTTGGTGCTCCCGCTTATTCCCAACTTCCCAATTTTGACGAAAACACTATTGTCACAGAAGATTGCTACCGAAATCTTCTACCGAAAATTTTTTTTATTGTTTTTTTATTTTTTTATTTTTACTTAATAATTAAGTAAGTGTTTTTAAATGAATATGTGATTTTTTTTATTTTTTAAAAATATCTAAATACTTTTAAAAAATAGTGAAAGAAAAACTTAAAAAAATAAAAAAAAGAATTGAAGTGTTCGGCAGAGAATTTCTGTAGAAATTCTCTGTGGACGTAGCAACGTCCTTTCAAAATATATTTCACTATTTTGGTCTGACGGTGGGACCCATGCACACACGGTACATCAACCATTTTTCCTTCTCTAACAATTAACAACCCGTTATCAACATTAATTGTTAGGAAATTGATTATATTGAATTATCAGACCCTTCAATGTTATACCAGTTGGATTGGATACAAAGTTGATAATTAAATTAGATATATATAAAAAAATACATATCTGGACGTTAGATTCTCTACTGTTTAATTCCTATAATTTAATACTTAATAATATAAAATTAAATTTGGACAAATATCAAGATAATTTTAATATTTCACTATATAAGTTAGTCAATGGTGTAACCTCCCAAACCAATTTCGTATACTATTTTTTCCATGATTCCCATACCTATTCATATTAAAAGGGAATATTTAACGTCTGTGCATTTGATACAGGAGGATCCGAGTCAGATGATGCTAAACTTTTCCATGGCACATTGATGTCGTTGGGGTACCTTAAGTTGGCAATTCAGCGCATGATCATGGCAGGAAACCATGATCTGACTCGGCTAAGCACATTTTTCCGAGGCAAATAAATGTTGTTTTTCCTTTCGAATCGCCCTTTTTAGTTCTTTGTTTTTTCCTTTTCTGGTAATTCCGGAAGTGATTTCGAAAATAAATGTGGCAATCATTGACTAATTAGTAAATAAATGTCATGGGCTATTTATTATACATAACTTTTAAAGCACTCCCAATGGTTCATAGTCATATCCAAGTTCCAAACCGACTGAATTAAAAGAAATCATAAATATAGTCTAAAGTTCATTAGTCTGCTCCTTCTAAACTTGGCCCGCCTGCTCGTAGTCCTCATTCTCCTCACCTGGTGGTAAAAATGAGATAAAACTAAAATGAGTCGAAAACTCAGTAAGAACTCACCACAACGTAAACATAATAATTGAAAGGCTTTAATAAAATTTTCATATTGAATAAAGTTCTTGTCATATTATGCTGAATAAAATTCATGTCATATCATGTTGATGCTCATTCTATGCATGACTGTCTTGACTTTTCTGAATTAACTGACTAATCTGACTGGCCCACACACTTAACCCTGTGTGCAAGGTTGTGCACCGGCCCCACATCCCACTGCAGCAAGGGGAGCCGCTGAGTAGTATTCTAACATACTACGGTGGACCACGCTTGAGTCCGTGACTTGCACATCCACCCTGAATACTGAACTGAAAGGCCTTCAGATTAACTGATCTGATCTTATCTGATCTTACACTTGAAATTAAAATAACTTGCGTGTCTTATACAACGTGATATGCATGACATTCATACTAATATAATTAACTATAAAATGTTGATGATTAAACATGATGCAGAAAATTAACATGATCATATGCTATGATGACCGATATGTTATATAAATCGTAACATGCTTGGTACATAAAAAGAACGACTATCAAAGAACTGGCTTTAATAGTAATAGTCTAACTATATGTTAATCCTAATTTGTGATCAAATTACTTACCTCGAAATAATAATACCGAATAATCTCCTCGTATTCCGTTGCCTATAAAAAATTACTATACGTCACTAAGAATTCTAGGAGTCATATTTTGACATTCCATTTAATAATTGAACTTACACTATAGTAATAACAACTTTAATAACTATTTAATTATGTCCAAAACAAATATTATTATTATTTTAAATTCAAATAATTATCTATTGTTTTAAATCATAACCCGTAGCAATTTATACTAAAATCTATCAAAACAAATAATGAAGAAAAATCATAACTTAAACAATCTAAAATGTTTTGTTAAGCTTTAACCTATTATTATCTTATACTGAACTTAACAATAAAATACTTAAGTTTAAATTAAATCCCGTCGAAAGCCCAAACTCACATAAATAGAACAAGTAAAATCCGATTGTCATATGCCTTCAAAAGCCAAAAATATAAAATAAAAGAATTCTGCAGACCAACACGTTTTGGTAGGCTTCTAGAGACCTCTAACATTAATTTAAAAAAAAATATTGTTTAAAGGGCAAATTTGTAAAATCAATTTAAAACCATCTACCATATACACCTTTTTGTACAATTCTTATCTAATGACAGAAAAGAAAAGCAACTATCAATAAATTATACATAAATTGACTTTGACTATAAGAGATAAGTCCAAAAGAATGGCAAGGATGAAATGGATTATTCTGGAAAAAAGATAAGGATAAGACACTAACGTGAACTTAGTCATACGAATAGAGTTTTGCACTTATAGCTTCAGAAAGAGAATTTTATTCTCAAAGAAACCGAGACGAGGAAAAGCTTGAAGACTCACCATGTACGAAGCGACTTTGTGCGAGAAGAAGGCAGACGATAAACACGGCTGGACAGAGATCTACCTCTTCCAAAGGCACGATGGAGCAAAAACTAAGGTGAACAAAATACTTGTTTGTTAGACTGATGAAAACAAACGGAAGAAAGGGAGAGAAAAGAGCAAACTAGTGAGGCTTACCACCAGAGGAAAAAAAAATGTTGAGCATGTACAGAATATTTTCTTTCTTCTTCTTCTTTTTTTCTCAGTAGCACGATGGATGAGATCAAGGGAGATTTTACTTGATGCAAAAGAACAGAATCAGAGAATAAAGGAGATAGGATATTCGTTGCACTGCTGACATTACGAAGATTATGGCATATAAATTGAATTAATGCTTACATTGTAACGTTTGGAAATGAAGAGATTGTTGAGGAATATTTGAAACGGAAACCGGCTGAAAATCTGAAGGTTGTAAATAATTAAGAATTAAAATTAATAGTAATAATAGTACTAATAATATAAACATAAAAATAAAATAATTTAAAATCTTTAACTTAAAAAAAAAAAAAAACGTGGCAGTTGCAATTATTCAAAAAAGTTATATTTTACAAGAGCCATTGGGAGTACTCTAATCACAATGACCAAACCATTTTACGTTTTCATGTACTTATTAATTTAAAAAAAATTGTTGAAAAACAATCCAATTATACGGTACTGTATTCGTTTTTTAAAAATAGTAAAATCCTTAATTAGTGGGAATTTATGATTGAAGGTTAATTTTATAAGAGATGCTCTCGTTCGAAATTAGATAAAAGTTTCTAAATATTGAAGGCACAGCTTTTAATTCCATTGAAGGGATATCATATCATGTTAAATATATAATCATTTATCCCAAAGTGACAAGAGGCCGTAAATTTATTAGTTATTTCAATTATGTATATTCTAGCGTACCTAATTCCTTTAACTGCACTATATTTTAATACTGATAATGCGGCTAGACTCAGATTATTTGATAGTCTCTGGAGATAGAAAATATATAATCATGTCAAAATACCCAAATATATAAATCCTTTTACGCTTGAGCATAGAAGTCCAAGCTGCTAGTTCCAACTTAAATGGTTACAATTAGTTTATCACCTCAACTTTAGTATTTTTATTATTTTCGATTCATATAATATTAATTATATATCAATTTTTTAATTAATAAATGCTGATCAAACCCCAAGAATTAATTTGAACTAGCTAGCCTTTTAGAAAATATAACGACAAATATATATATATATATAATAACAAATTAAGCCCTGGAAATCAATCCTATATATAGAACAAGTACCTATACCTATTGAGTACATGGAAAATAAAAAGATGATCAATCCAAATCATGAAGCCACAGCTTATAAATACATTATACAACTATATAATATATCTAGCTAGCCACTCTCCATCTTACAAATATTAATATCACTAGCTAGTTAATTAATAGTCACTTCATCATTTTTTTTCCTTCAATATTTTCCCCACACACCACCTCCTGTGGTGAACGGTAAATTCACACTGCTTACATTCCATTCCCATACCTTCAAAAGGTTGGCTGCAAATGTCACACGGAGGGGAGAACTGAGTCTTCCGAACAAAAGTGAGGGGATGTTGGTGATGCTTGCTTACAAAAGTGGGTGGATCCATCTTTAGAGCAATGCTACATAGAAGCTACTATTGTGAGTGCACACTTTGCACTCACTATGTGGCTTCTTCTCCTTTCATTTTTTTCTCACTTTAAGAAATGGATGGTCTGGATGAAGCCACATGGTGTGTGCAAAATGGATGCTGCAAACAGTGGCTTCTATCAATATTTTTCCCCATCTTTAATGTATGGATACTTTCCGAGAATGTAGTGGGTATGAGCGGCAAAATCGCATTCCCCACTGTTGACGTTGTGTTTTGCGGGCGTGGGCAAATCTCCCAGTCAGTGCCGCGATGCGAAGAATTTGAGGTCCCTGGCGGTGTTTCGGTGCGACTGTACGGTGGCGATTCGTACGTTCACGATGGTGAGTAGAAAATAAAGGCAGTAAAAAGGTTGACACCAAGATTTACGTGGTTCGGCATTATGCCTACGTCCACGGGAGTTTTGGGAGAGAAATTTTCTCTATAATATATCTGTTTACAATCACTCATAGAATCTCACATTTCACTGTACAAAGAAAGTTGGAGCTCCCGTCCATCCTCTATCCTCTATTCTTCTGTGTTTTATCTTCGTTCGTCCCAGTCCCTTCCTTTTCTCTCTATCCATCTCTCCCTTTTCTCCATTAGTCCGTTCGTCATCTGTCCTCTCCCCTTTATACACTTGTCTGACCTTTCACTGTACATGCCAGCCTGTTATGAGGTGACTGGTCTCCCTTGCGTGCACACCTCTCCTTCTCCTTCTGTCCTCCTGACATATGCACCCCCCAATATCTTCTTGATCTCCTCTGATATTTGCAGCCCCTATATCTCTTCTTGTCTCCCTCTTATCTCTTGTGATGATTTAGTGGGCTAGGCCCAATTTATGGGCCATGGGTTTTTCTCCCCCCACAGTACCCCACTAATTTATAGCACACTTGTGGGTTGGAAATTATATGGTTTTATTGGAATTTCTATCCTGGGCGGGCCTGTCGAAGATGAATTCCTGTTCTGGACCACGTAAAGCTCGAGCGCGGAGCTTGACTGGTGCGGGAGGTAGACTCGACCGCGAAGTGCGAGCGCGGAGCTCGAATGGTGCGGGAGGTAGACTCGACCGCTTAAAGTGCGAGCGCGACACTCGAATGGAGCGAGAGGTAGGCTCGACCGCGTAAAGCGAGAGCGCGGAGCTCGAATGGTGCGGGAGGTAGGCTCGACCGCGTAAAGCGAGAGCGCGGAGCTCGAATGGTGCGGGAGGTAGGCTCGACCGCGTAAAGTACGAGCGCGGGGCTCGAATGGTGCGGGAGGTAGCCTCGACCGCGTAAAGTGCGAGCGCGGGGCTCGAATGGTGCGGGAGGTAGGCTCGACCGCATAAAGTGCGAGAGCGGAGCTCGAATGGTGCGGGAGGTAGGCTCGACTGCGTAAAGTGCGAGCGCGGAGCTCGACTGGTCTAGTGACTCATTTGAGGTGGAGATTCTATCTGATGGAGATCTTGGTTCTGGAGATTCGGTTGATAGAGCTTTCGCTGATGGAGATACCATTGATGGAGATTTGATTCTGCACCATAGCACGAAGATCGGCAGAGTCCCAGTAAATCAAATGGTGACACACTCGGTGGAGTCCCGTGGGAGCACAACGACCAGCTCGGTGAGGTCCCAGGATTACTGGAGACGTGCGTTGAGAATAGCCAGCGGGCCGAGCGATGGCTCGATACTCGTGCTTATGACTTGGTGGGCTGG
This sequence comes from Pterocarya stenoptera, assembly GCA_003123785.1. Classification (NCBI taxonomy): domain Eukaryota; kingdom Viridiplantae; phylum Streptophyta; class Magnoliopsida; order Fagales; family Juglandaceae; genus Pterocarya; species Pterocarya stenoptera. The sequence goes on along the minus strand of QEOT01124210.1, from coordinate 92,332 downwards.
CTGGGGCCAACGCGTTCGGTCTGCACCATAGCACGAAGCTCGGCAGAGTCCCAGTAAATCAATGGTGTCACGCTCGATGGAGTCCCGTGGGAGCACGGCGACCCGCTCGGCGAGGTCCCAGGATTACTGGTGACGTGCGTTGAGAATAGCCAGCGGGCCCGAGCGAGGGCTCGGTACTCGTGCTTATGACTTCGTGGGCTGGCTAGAGCCAACGCGTTCGGTTCTGCACCATAGCACGAAGCTAGGCAGAGTCCGAATAAATCAATGGTGACACGCTCGGTGGAGTCCCGTGGGAGCACGGCGACCCGCTCGGCGAGGTCCCAGGATTACTGGTGACGTGCGTTGAGAATAGCCAGCGGGCCCGAGCGAGGGCTCAGTACCCGTGCTTATGACTACGTGGGCTGGCTGGGGCCAACGCGTTCACTTCTGCACCATAGCACGAAGCTCGGCAGAGTCCCAGTAAATCAATGGTGACACGCTCGATGGAGTCCTGTGGGAGCACGGCGACCTGCTCGGCGAGGTCCCAGGATTACTGGTGACGTGCGTTGAGAATAGCCAGCGGGCTAGAGCGAGGGCTCGGTACCCGTGCTTATGACTTCGTGGGCTGGTTGGGGCCAACGCGTTCGGTTATGCACCATAGCACGAAGCTCGGCAGAGTCCCAGTAAATCAATGGTGACACGCTTGGTGGAGTCCCGTGGGAGCACGGCGACCCGCTCGGCGAGGTCCCAGGATTACTGGTGACGTGCGTTGAGAATAGCCAGCGGGCCCGAGCGAGGGCTCGGTACTCGTGCTTATGACTTCGTGGGCTGGCTAGAGCCAACGCGTTCGGTTCTGCACCATAGCACGAAGCTCGGCAGAGTCCGAATAAATCAATGGTGACACGCTCGGTGGAGTCCCAGTGGGAGCACGGCGACCCGCTCGGCGAGGTCCCAGGATTACTGGTGACGTGCGTTGAGAATAGCCAGCGGGCCCGAGCGAGGGCTCGATACCCGTGCTTATGACTACGTGGGCTGGCTGGGGCCAACGCGTTCAGTTCTGCACCATAGCACGAAGCTCGGCAGAGTCCCAGTAAATCAATGGTGACACGCTTGGTGGAGTCCCGTGGGAGCACAGCGACCCGCTCGGCGAGGTCCCAGGATTACTGGTGACGTGCGTTGAGAATAGCCAGCGGGCCCGAGCGAGGGCTCGGTACCCGTGCTTATGACTTCGTGGGCTGGCATGGGTCAACGCGTTCGGTTCTGGTAGGTCGGATGGTTCTTGACCTTTCACTCCCGGTGATTCGTTCTCATAATAGAAATAAATTTGTTAGTAGAAACTGAATTTCACAAAAATTTTGTAAGTAACGAACCTGAATTTGCAGTCAAGGAGAGTCTGTGCTTGCATGTGCAATAGAGCAAGAAATCCGAGCTGAGCATAAAAACCAAGCCGAGCATGAAGGCTGAAAAAAGCCGAACTGAACAGAACGAAATTGCGCTGTGCGGAGTAAGGGTGCGCTGTCTGAACCCAACCAATGTCGTTTGAGTGTCAAGCTAGCTGTACAATTTTCTCTAGTACATGACAGATGTAACCGTGTGATGGTTTCCAAGTAGGTGCTTCGTGTAATGATGTGTATGCTCCCGTGTTGTGATTTTTGAACAATAATTTTTCTAAGCTGAAGAATCCGTACATATATTATCAAGTTGGGGCAGTTCGTGCACGTAGTTACCGAACTGAGTAGTTCGTGCAGGTAGTTTCCAAGCAACGATTTTCCAACATAAATTTCTGAGCNTTTTTTTTTTTTTTTTTTTTTTTTTTTTTTTTTTTTTTTTTTTTTTTTTTTTTTTGAGTTTCCGAGCTAGTTTGTACATGCCGAGCCGAGGGAACCGAGCGAGCTGAGTTATTCGAATCCGGGCGAGAAGGGTCTGAGTCGGTGCTCCGTGTTCACCGAACCAAGTTTCCGAGCGAGTTTCTGTGTTGGTTTTTCGAGCGAGAATCTGTGCATGCCGGGCTGAGGGAAACCATGCAGGTATTTCGGGTAAGTTGGTCTTCGTGCATGTGTTCACCGGGCGGAAGGACTTGTGCTAGAGGTGCCCGTGTTGAGAGGTGAGCCACCTTACGCCAGCTGTGGCGGTCGTGGGACCATCTCCAGAGCTCCAAAATGACATCGGCGGCCCAAGTATCAGAAGAGCCGTCGTGGGTTTCAGCCTGGTCTTCGTGCGCACGGCGTGGTGCGCACGGGCCCACTGTTCATGTTCCCCATGGTGGGTGGCGTGGCTCTAGAGCCAGAGATCTCCGGCGATTTAGGTGGTGACTAGGCTGGCGGTGTGGTGCCGCTAGCACGGGAGGCTGGGCTCCGTGCATTAACATGGTGGGCCGGTTAGCACATGCTGCCTGTATGCGGACGTGCATGCATGCATGCATGTACGTCGAACGTGCATGCTCATCACTGTGCAGGTCGGAGAAGCGCATGCTCACTTGCCGAGTGAGTTAAGTTCTTCGAATCCGAGCGAGCTGCGTTCTTCGAATCCGGGCGAGCTGCGTTCTTTGAATCCAGGCGAGCTGGGTTCAAAGAATCCGGGCGAGCTGCGGAACTGAGCCGGTTTCCTGTGCATGCCGAGCCGGAGTTCGATCCATGTTAATGGCATTCGCTGGCCGTGGTTTGCATGGAACCATGCCGGAGGGAGTGGCCGGTCGACGATCGGCTCAGAGGAGACAGAAGATGCCGGCGCACCACGTGGTGGACATTGGCCACCTCTCCCGCCGCGTAGCAGCTGAGCTACCGCGTAATGCCACATGCTGTATGTGCAGCATTTTCGTCGGGGTCACCTTCCAGGGATGAGGACTTGCTGGTGATGCTTCGGTAACCATAGAGTGGGCCGGCGAACCACATAGTGGACACTGGCCACCTCTCCCGCCGCGTAGCAGCTGGGCCATGGCGTGGTGCCCGTGCGCACGGTAGTTTCTGTAGAGAGCTCTCCACTCGACACCTGATGACGGGGGCTCGTCAGTCGGAGACAGAAAATTTCGGTGGCCTTGGTGATGGCCACCGAAAGGCCAGGTGGACTCACGGCTGGCAGTCGTGAGCCATTCGGCCCTCGCGGGATGAAATCCCCTGGTAGCCGCCGTGCACGACATGCACGACCTTTGTGTTAGACTCCCACGTAAGGCGGCCTCTAAAACCACGGCACATGTCCTAGCCATGTCCCTTGATTATGCCACGAGCATGCCTTGGCCAGTGTCTTGTCACACACGGGGCGCCCAGCATGCCCATGGACCGGCCACATGCATGCCTTGGCCCGTGCCTTGACAAGCACGGGGCGCCCAGCATGCAGGCCATGCGCACGCACATACGCGCGCCACGCCTCGGACACAGCGAGGTTAGTGGCCATGCGCAGCACAGCGCACGGCCAGGCATGCGCACGCCCATGCGCATGCCCACGCACTGCGTGGCACGGCGCACGCACGCAGGCCGCACGGCCCAGTGCCCGCACGCAGGCAACACGGCCCAGCGCACGCACACAAGTCGCATGGCCCTGCACACGCACGCCACCCGCGTGGCCCTGCGCCCCCATCTTGGCCGCATGGCCATGCGCACAGCCACGCTCACGCCCACCAGGTGCACGCCCAGCCAGCACACGTCCATGCGTGGGCCCATGCAGCCGGCCATGTCCCCAGCCGCATGGCCCTTCTGCCGCACGCCAACGAGGTTAGTGGGCATGCCACTGGCCTGCTCTGCATGGCACGGGCTGCACGGCTCCAGCCCATGCCATGCAGAGTAGGTCAGTGGCATGCCCACCAGGCATGCCATCCAGTGCATGGCTCCAGCCCATGCCTTGCAGCCGGCTCACATGGCTAGCCACCAGTAGGCTTAACATGGCTCCATGCCATGCCCACCAGCCGGCCCATGCATGGCACCATGCCATGCACCACAGCTAGCCATGCTGAGCCACCTAGCCATGGACCAGACCGTGGACCACCATGCACCCATCTAGCCGAACCCTTGGCTCATGCATGCCACGGCCATGTGGCCCATGCCACTATCTTATTATGTTATTTATTTTATTTATTTATTTCTTTTATTGCAAATGGACCTTTTTGGGGTTTCCAAGTTGTAACCTTATAAATAGGACCCTTAGTCATTTCTTTCACATCTTTTGACAAATTGATTAGAGTGAGGACATTGTTGAGAGATCATTTCGGTGCTAGACACTTGGGCTCTTTTGGGTGCAATTCATTGAATCCCAAAGAGATAATTACTCCATGCAATTCATTGAATTGGAGTAATCTATTTATCTTGTTTTTCAACTTGGTGCAATTCATTGAATCCAAGTTGATTATCTTTATTTTTGTTCTATTATCAATATATGAGGTTTATTTCAATCTTGGTGCACATTGTGAATCTTTGTGGAATTGTTCATTGTTCATCCGAGTTCATCATTGCTCTTGGGTGTTCATGTTTTGTTCTTGGTGATCTTCCCATTTCGGCTCATTCAATCCCCTACACCATCAATTTCGACCAACCCCCTTGTTTGTCAACTTTCCATAGTTGATCCACCTCCTTCCACCTAGCCCTAGCAGAACACACCTTCCTTACCCATCCAAGTGCATTTCAACCAACTCCTTCCTTATTGGAGTGCCTTGGCCAATTCCCACACTTGCCATAATAGGGTTTCCATACTTGGAAACCCTAGTTGACTCATTCCACACCCTTGGCCGGCCACTCCCCTATCCACAACCAAATCCCTTGTTTTTAGGAAACTTCCTAAAAACTCTCCACACCCTATTCGGCCAAGCTAGTGCCGCCCACTCCTAAACCCTAAACCATCTTCCATCCTTAACCCTAGCCACCTCATCCAACCCTAACCCTAATCACCTAGGTGGCGCCACACATGCACCTCACCCTTGCAGTGCACCCCATGCATCCAATCCAAACCTAGCCGCCCAAACACTTAGCTATTTTCCATCTTCCATCCACCCAATACTAGCCTAAACACCTAACCTCACCTTGCCCAAATTGCCACTCTAGCCATCATTGATCGTGAACTAAGCAAGAGAAGGACTAGAATTCGGTCAACCAAAGGAGATCATAGCCGAGGAGGACATAGTGTTTAGGGACTTGACCGGGGTCCCTAACACTTTGCCTCCGGTGACTACTGCGACCGCGGCAGAAAAATCCGGCGGTCGGCATGGTGGCCCGGAGGAATCGCCGTTGGCTCTTGGCCGCAGGCAGGGTGGCATGGTATCGCTCGGGTGCATGTCCTGTGCACTGACTCGTTCGGAAATGAGCAGCACAAAAGGCTATCCCAAGTGCAGGAGCGTGTCGCGTAGTAATTAGGAACGAATTCCTAGATCGTCTCCACAGGGAAAGTGCTAAAAATAAACTCGTGAAAAATGGTGAAAATATTTACGATGGAAAAATAAAAATAAAAAGGTGATGATATTTACAATGGATGGAAGAGTGCAGTGAAAAGAAAATTTACTGGTCGCAAACCAGATTCATTTTGATTGATTTGGTTGTTTGAGTTTGCAGTGAAAATTAAAGAAATTAAAATGCGAGACTGTGAACTTAAATTGCTGAAAATTAAAAGACTGGAATTTAAATGAGCTGGAAAATTAAATTGCATCAAAATAAATTGCAGAAAATAAATAACAGAAAATTACATGACATTAAAATAAAGGTGCTGGAAATTAAAGTGCAGAAAATTAAATTGCAGAAAATAAAGGACAGTAAAATAAAGGACTGTGAAATAAAAGTGCAGTGAAATAAAAGTGCCGAAAAATAAATGACATTAATTTAAAGTGCAGAAAAATAAATAACATAAATTAAAAAAAAAATGGAGACTGCAGATAAAGGAGAACAGTTTGATAACACAGTTGGTCCATTAGGCTCTCAACTGCATCACCAAACTCCCTCACTTCATCTGCGTTTTCTCCTAAAATTTACNCGTTCTGCTTCCAGTGTCGTAGGCCCGCCTGCTTTCTTCCTTTTTTTATTTTCTTTTTCTTTCCGTTTCTGTTTCCTTCTTCCCCTGGCATGCACGTTCCATTTCGCTTTCTTTTCTTTTCTTTTTTTTTTTTCCGCGTCTTTCCGTGCTCGCTGCATGCTTCCTTCTTTATTTTTTTTCTTTCTTTTCTCGCTGCCCACGTTCTCGGTCTCTTCTTCTTCTTCTATTTCGTCAGTGCATGCATGGTGCAGTGCTGTGTAGGAGGTTGCCGAAGGTGGCGGTTACGTGAAGGTGGAGGCCGTGTATGCTCCGAACGCATGCATTTAGGCTGGCGGAGGTGTGTGACTGAGATGGGCTGCTCTGGGCGGTGGATGAGTGGTGTTGGGAAGCCGAGAAGAGGTGTAGCTGCGCTGTGCATGGATGGAGTTGGTGAGACGGCCGTGGCGTCGGACCGGCCGTGCATGGGGCGGAGGAGTGATCGCCGGCGTCGTCTGAGGTTGCTGGTGGCTTCAGGTGGGCGGAGGACGGCCCACGGTGGCGCTCGAGGCTGCTGTGCACGGCTGCACTGTAGCCCGAGACGCAGCGGCTGGAGGTTGAAGACGACGTGAAACGACGTCGTTTGTGTCTGTAGACAAAACGGCGTCGTTTAGTTCAAACGGTAGGAATCCAAGTTAGTGCAAAACGACATGTCGTTTTGGTCTTAGACAAAACGGCACGTCGTTTAGCTCAGACGGCAGAAACGACTCAGTGCAAAACGACATGTCGTTTTGGTCTGCTGACCAAACGACATGTCGTTTTGGTCTGCTGACCAAACGACATGTCGTTTAGTCAGCGCAGTAATTAAAAAAAATAAAAGAAAAATAAAATAAAATAAAATAAAAATAAATAAAAATAAATAAAAATAAATAAAAATAAAATAAAATAAAATAAAAATAAAATAAAATAAAATAAAAATTAGACAAGAAAAAATAAATAATAATAAAAATAGAACTAGACAAATAAAATAAAATAAAGAAACTAAAATAAATAAAATTAAACAAGAGATGAAAATAAAATATTAAAAGTGTGTTGTGCATGAGAAATATTTGTCCAAATAAATCACAAGTTATAAAATCAAGCATAAACTATGCTTTTAATCAATTTAAATCACAACTTGGATTTATGCCTCTTAATCAATTTATCCATCTAAAACCAATGATAAAATAATAAAACAATTAAAAATTATTGGTTTTAAATAGATAAAATATGCAATTATGCAGCTCAATCATGCACCCGTTGAGATCCATGCATGGCACGTACGCTCCGTACGTTCGGTTGGAGATAGAACTTCCGGTGGCCTCGGCTATGGCCACCGGAAGGCCAGGTGGCTCACGGCTGGCAGCCGTGAGCCCCACGATCCTTGAGGGATGAAATCCCGAGGTGAACTGCCGTGCACAACGTGCACGGCCTTTGTGTTAGACCCCCACGTAAGGCGGCCTCTAAAACCACGGTACATGTCCTAGCCATATCCGGGACATGTCCCTTGATCATGCCACGAGCATGCCTTGGCCTGTGTCTTGTCACACACGGGGCGCCCAGCATGCCCATGGACCGGCCACATGCATGCCTTGGCCGCTGCCTTGACACGCACGGGGCGCCTAGCATGCAGGCCATGCGCACGCACATGCGCGCGCCACGCCTAGGACACAGCGAGGTTAATGGCCATGCGTAGCCAAGCACACGCCCATGCGCATGCCCACACACTGCGTGGCCCTGCGCATGCACGCAGGCCGCACGGCCCAGCGCCTGCAAACAGGCCGCATGACCCTGCGCACGCACGCAGCCTGCGTGGCCCTGCGCCCCCACCCTGGCCGCATGGCCATGCGCACGCCCAGGCGCATAGCCATGCGCACGCCCACTAGGCGCACGCCCATGAGTGCGCCCATGCAGCCGGCCATGCCCCCAGCCGCATGGCCCTCCTGCGGCACGCCAGCGAGGTTAGTGGCATGCCTTCCAGGCATGCCATCCAGCGCACGGGCCCAGCCCATGCCTTGCAAAGCAGGCCAGTGGCATGCCCACCAAGCATGCCATCCAGCGCACGGCTCCAGCCCGTGCCATGCAGAGTAGGTCAGTAGCATGCCCACCAGGCATGCCATCCAGCACATGGCTCTAGCCCATGCCTTGCAGCCGGCTCACATGGCTAGCCACCAGCAGGCCGAACATGGCTCCATGCCATGCCCACCAGCCGGCCCATGCATGGTATCATGCCATGCACCACAGCTAGCCATGCCGAGCTACTTAGCCATAGACCAGACCGTGGACCACCATGCACCACCCTAGCCGAACCCTTGGCTCATGCATGCCACGGCCATGTGGTCTATGCCACTTTCTTATTTATGTTATTTATTTTATTTATTTATTTCTTTTATTACAAAGGGACCTTTTGGGAGTTTCCAAGTTGTAACCTTTATAAATAAGACCCTTAGTCATTTCTTTCACATCTTTTAGCAAATTGACTAGAGTGAGGACATTGTTAAGAGATCATTTCGGTGCTAGACACTTGGGCTCTTTTGGGTGCAACTCATTGAATCCCAAAGAGAGGATTACTCCATGCAATTCATTGAATTGGAGTAATCCATTTATCTATTTTATCAACTTGGTGCAATTCATTGAATCCAAGTTGATTATCTTTATTTTTGTTCTTTTATCAATATATGAGGTTTATTCAATCTTGGTGCATATTGTGAATCATTTGTTGAATTGCTCTCATTGTTCATTCAAGTTCATCAATTGTTCTTGAGTGTTCATCTTGTGTTCTTGGTGTTCATCACATTTTTGGCTCTTTCAATCCATCCATCCCATAGATTCGGCCAACCCTAGTGTTTTTCAACATTCCATAAATTGTTGACACAACACATGTTGCCCTAGCCGAACCACACTTCCCATATTGGTCCCTAGGGAATTTCGGCCAACTCCTTCCATATTGGAAGTGCCTTGGTCGACCAACACATTTGCCATATTAGGGTTTCCATACTTGGAAACCCTAGTTGACCATTTCCACACCCTTGGCCGGCCACATTCCTATCCACAAGCATATCTCTAGTTTTTAGGAAACCTTCCTAAAAACACTCACTTGCTTGTTCGGCCAAGCCTTGGCCGCCCACCCTCTTTGCCCTAGCTCCAAAACCCTAAACCATCTTCCATCTCTACCCTTAGCCATATCATCCAAACCCTAATCCTAATCACCAAGGTGGCGCCATCCATGCAAGCCACCCTTGCCGTGCACCCATGCAAGCCTAGCCATCCAAATACTTAGGCATTTTTTCCAAATTTTCATACACTCAACCTAGCCTAAACACTAACCTCACCTTGTCCAAATTGCCACCATAGCCACCTTTGATCGTGAACCAAGCAAGAGAAGGACTTGAAGTCGGTCAATCAAAAGAGATCATAGCCGATGAGGACTTGTGTTTAGGGACTTGACCGGGGTCCTTAACATTAATTGGTGCTTTCATTGAGAGGATTCTTGTTTGGTATTTTGAGAAGTGCTCACTTCTCCAAGTGGTAAACGACGCGTTAACTTGAAACTTTGTGAATTGGTTTGGGGGAGTCCCTCGTTGGATCCCTTTTAATTGTTGATTGAATTGTGAAAATACGGGGTTTCGGGGGTTGAGGTAGAGGACAGAGTAGTGTTCTTGAGGGGGTCGGCTACCCTTGAAGGTAGAGGACCCGAGGTTGGAACTTGCAAGAGGGGTTGCTCACCTCGAAGTGGACAACTCAAGGTTGGAACTTTTGAGCCTTCAAACCGCCCAAAAGAGAGTGCAAGTTGCTGTCCAAGCTACACCAACCAGAATTTTCAGATTGCAAGATTAGTTTGCAAGTGATCCTAGAGTTAGTTTGTAAGTGATCAAGACTAGTTTGCAAGCACTATTGCCGAGAGACACATTGAAGCCGAAGGAAGTGGAACTACAAACCGAGAGAGGATTGAGATGCTTGAAGGGCATACTTCCAAAGTCATGGACATTCTTAATGAGGTCAAGACCACTATGGCCGAATTAAGGATGGCTATGAATGCCACTATGCGAGACAATGAAGAGAGTAAGAGAGTCGTGGACAACATGAGGAGAGAAACACATGAGAGTATTGAAAGATTGGAGAGAAGACTTGTTGAAGGCCAAGCTACACGGCAAGAGACTAATGGACAAAAGCATGATGCTTTTGTTGATGGTGTTGAGACAAGTGTAACCAATTATATTCATGACCCAATGCATGAGCCACCAAGAGTTGAATTGAGAAGAGGTGGACGTGTTGAACGTGATGAGGTTGTTGTTGAAAGATGGATTCATGGTAGAAGCCACAATAGGAGTCCAAGCATTAGGGAAAGACCTCAAGATGTGAGGTATGAGATGCCAAGACATGATGATGGCCATGAGGCCGAGTATGACTATGAGGAAGAGAGGACATTCGGCCATGAGAACCAATTTGATAGAAGACACCACAATTATGACCGTGATAGAAGGCAACATGGAAGAAGACATGATGATGAGTTCCATGAAGATAGAAAGGGAAACCGGGCTTATGACCAGGGACCCAAGATGCCTAAGGTGGACTTCCCTAAGTTTAATGGGGGGATCTATATGAATGGCTTGACAAGGTTGATCACTATTTCTACACTTATGAGGTGCCGAGAAGGGAGAGAGTATCTACGGCATGTTTCTACTTGGAGGGAAAAGCTAGCAAGTGGTAGAGATGGATTAGAGATCAATATGAGAAGGATGAGAAAAGATTGGGGTGGACCGCTTTTGAGAAGGAATTTTTGCTTCAATTTGGCCCTTCGCCCACCATTAATCATCATGGGCAATTGGCTAAGTTGAAACAAGAGGGAAAAGTCCACCACTACATTGAGGAGTTTCGGCAATTACAAACACTTGTGAGGGGATGGTCCGAAGAGG
>QEOT01124210.1:50373-80732 GCA_003123785.1 Pterocarya stenoptera | reverse complement strand
GAGGTTCAAGAGGTCTTGAGAGACCATTGGGGGGTCCTAGAGGTGCCAAACACTTTGCCACCTTCTAGGCCTTTTGATCACCGACTTGCACTAGTAGATGAGAGCAAACCGGTTAAGGTTCCACCATACCGGTATGCTCACTTCCAAAAAGAAGAGATTGAGAGGCAAGTTGAAGACATGTTGAGAGGAGGCTTGATAAGGCCTAGCACTAGTCCTTTTTCTTCACTGGTCTTGTTGGTGAGAAAGAAGGATGGCACATGGAGATTTTGTACCGATTATATAGCTTTGAATGAAGCTACCATCAAGGATAGGTTTCCCATACCTACCGTTGATGAGATGTTGGATGAGCTACATGGGGCTAGTGTGTTCTCAAAGCTTGATTTGAGAGCGGGGTACCACCAAATCCGAATGAGGGAAGGAGATGTGCCCAAAACGGTTTTTAGAATCCACAATGGCCACTTTGAATACCTTGTCATGCCGTTTGGGTTGTGTAATGCTCCCTCAACTTTCCAAGCCGCCATGAATTCTATTTTCAAGCCATTGTTGAGGAAGTTTGTGCTAGTATTCTTTGATGACATCCTTGTTTACTCCAAATCCGTGGAAGAGCACAAACTACATTTGAAAGTTGTGATGAAGATTCTTGAAGAGCACCACTTTTTCATTAAAGCATCTAAATGTGTTTTCATCGAAAAGGAACTTGAGTATTTGGGACACTTCATTTCGGGAGATGGAGTGAAAGTGGACCAGAGGAAGATTGAAGCTATGGTGCATTGGCCATTGCCCATGGATGTTTCGGCCTTGAGGGGTTTCTTGAGCTTGACCGGTTATTATAGAAGGTTTGTCAAGCACTATGGGTTGATTGCTAAGCCACTTATTTCTTTGCTAAAGAAGGACAATTTTGAATGGACACAGGAAGCTAGAGATGCCTTTGAGAATTTGAAGAGGGCCATGACTACTACACCCATTCTTGCTTTGCCCAACTGTGAGAAGCCTTTTGAGGTTTACACCGATGCAAGTGGGGATGGAATAGGGGCTGTTTTGGTACAAGAAAGAAGATCATTGGCCTTTATTTCCAAAACTTTGGGGCCAATGAAGAAGGCATGGAGTACTTATGCAAGAGAGATGCTTGCGGTTGTGCATGCCGTGCAGGTGTGGAGACCTTACTTGTTGGGAAGAAAGCTCACCATTGTCATGGATCAACAAGCATTGAGACACCTTTTGCAACAAAAGATTGTGACCCCGGAACAACAAAAGTTCCTTGTGAAGTTTTTAGGATTTGAGTATGACATTGTTTATCAACCCGGGAAAGAGAACAAAGTGGCCGATGCACTTAGTAGAAGAGAGGGAAGTTCGTTGCTTTGGCAAGTGCATGATGAAGATGATGCTAGTTTGATGGCCTTGAGTGGGGCCGAATGGAGGATATGGGACAAGATCCGAGAAGCCACAAAGATAGATGCAAGAGAAATTGAGATCATGGAGCTTTTAGAAGCTCGAAAGAGTGGAGTGATCGGGTTTAAGGTGAAAGATGGCCTAATCTACTACAAGGAATATGTTTATGTTCCTAATGTGCCTAACTTGAGGAAGGAAATACTTGACCACTTCCATTTTAGCAAAGAGGGAGGACACTCGGGGTGGTTGAGAACTTATATAAGGGTGAAGCATTTTTTCTATTGGGAAAGAATAAAGAAGGCCGTGAAGAAGCTTGTAGCCGAGTGTGATACATGCCAAAAAATCAAATATGACACAAGACCTCGATCCGGGCTCTTGCAACCTCTTCATATTCCTAATTTGATTTGGGAGGACCTAAGCATGGATTTTGTGGAGGGACTTCCTATTAGTGGTGGTTTTGAGGTGATACTTGTGGTGGTGGATAGATTGAGCAAGTATGGACATTTCATTCCACTTATTCATCCATTCACAACCAAGAGTGTGGCTAAGGCATTTATTGATAATATTGTGAAGCTTCATGGGTTTCCCAAAAGCATAGTCACGGATAGAGATAGAGTATTCATGAGCTCCTTTTGGAAGGAGATGTTTGAGCTCCAAGGGAGCAAGTTGAAGGCTAGTTCATCCTATCACCCCCAAACCGATGGGCAAACGGAAGTGGTTAATAGAACACTTGAGCAATACTTGAGATGCTTTTGCCATGAAGAGTAAAAGAAGTGGGGTGAGTATTTAACTTGGGCCGAGTATTGATACAACACTATTTTCCATGTTTCCATACAAAGAAGCCCGTTTGAAGTTGTTTATGGAAGAGCTCCACCAACATTGTTGAACTATGAGAAGGGCACGGCTAAAAACAATGAAGTGGAGGAGGAGTTGGTCACTAGGGATGAAATCCTAGTGAAGGTAAAAAGAGAGCTTGCTAAAGCTCAACAAAAAATGAAGAAATACTATGATGAGGGTAGAAGATTGGTTACCTTTGAGGTGGGAGACTATGTGTACCTAAAGCTACAACCTTTTGGCCAAATGACATTGAGAAAGAAGCTTAATTTGAAGTTGGCCAAGAAATACTATGGGCCTTTCAAAGTGCTTGAGAGGATAGGTGAAGTGGCATATAGGTTGGAACTCCTCCCAAGTTCCAAACTACATCCGGTGTTCCATGTAACCGTGCTCAAGAAGAGGATTGGTGATCCTAGTCTTATTGTGGAAGAGCTACCCAAGTTTGATGAAGAAGGGCGTATGCTCTTACAACCAAAAGAGGCCCTTAATTATAGGGTTGTTCCAAGGGGGAGAAAAAGACAAGATGTGTAGCAAGTTTTGATTAGGTGGGGTAAGGCACCAAAAGAAGAGGCTACTTGGAAAGATTATGATGATATAAGGGAGAGATTTCCCCAATTTATCCTTGAGGGCAAGGATAGTCTTAAAGAGAGGGGGATTGTTAGACCCCCACGTAAGGCGGCCTCTAAAACCACGTCACATGTTCTAGCCATGTCCCTTGATTATGCCACGAGCATGCCTTGGCTCGTGTCTTGTCACACACGGGGTGCCCAGCATGCCCATGGACCGGCCACATGCATGCCTTGGCTTATGCCTTGACACGCACGAGGCGCCCAGCATGCAAGCCATGCGCACGCACGAGGCGCCACACCTCGGACACAGCGAGGTTAGTGGCCATGCGCAGCCCAGCGCACGGCCAGGCATGCGCACGCCCATGCGCATGCCCACGCACCGTGTGGCCCTGCGCACGCACGCAGGCCGCATGGCCCAGCACCAACACGTAGGCCGCACGGCCTAGTGCACTCACACAGGCCGCATGGCCCTACGCACGCACGCAGCCCGCGTGGCCTTGCTCCCCCACCCTAGCAGCATGGCCATGTGCACGCCCAGGCGCACAGCCATGCGCACGCCCACCAGGTGCACGCCCAGCCTGCGCACGCCCATGCAACACATGCAGCCAACCATGCCCCCAACCGCATGTCCCTCCTACCGCACGCCAGCGAGGTTAGTGGCATGCCTTCCAGGCATGCCATCCAGCGCACGGGCCCAGCTCGTGCCTTGCAGAGCAGGCCAGTGGCATGCCCACTAGGCATGCCATCCAGTGCACGGCTCTAGCTCGTGCCTTGCAGAGCAGGCCAGTGGCATGCCATCCAGTGCATGGCTCCAGCCCATGCCTTGCAGCCGGCTCACATGGCTAGCCACCAGCAGGCCGAACATGGCTCCATGCCATGCACCACAGCTAGCCATGCCGAGCCATCTAGTCATGGACCAGACTGTGGACCACCATGCACCACCCTAGTGGCCCATGCATGCCACGGCCATGTGGCCCATGCCACTATCTTATTTATGTTATTTATTTTATTTATTTATTTCTTTTATTGCAAAGGGACCTTTTGGGGGTTTCCAAGTTGTAACCTTTATAAATAGGACCCTTAGTCATTTCTTTCACATCTTTTGACAAATTGACTAGAGTGAGGACATTGTTGAGAGATCATTTTGGTGCTAGACACTTGGGCTCTTTTGGGTGCAATTCATTGAATCCCAAAGAGAGGATTACTCCATGCAATTCATTGAATTGGAGTAATCTATTTATCTTATTTATCAACTTGGTGCAATTCATTGAATCCAAATTGATTATCTTTATTTTTGTTCTTTTATCAATATATGAGGTTTATTCAACCTTGGTGCACATTGTGAATCATTTGTTGAATTGCTATCATTGTTCATTCAAGTTCATCAATTGTTCTTGAGTGTTCATCTTGTGTTCTTGGTGTTCATCACATTTTTGGCTCTTTCAATCCATCCATCCCATAGATTCGGCCAACCCAAGTGTTTGTCAAAATTCCATAAATTGTTGATACAACACATGTTGCCCTAGCCGAACCACACTTCCCATATTGGTCCCTAGGGAATTTCGGCCAACTCCTTCCATATTGGAAGTGCCTTGGTCGACCAACACACTTGCCATATTAGGGTTTCCGTACTTGGAAACCCTAGTTGACCATTTCCACACCCTTGGCCGGCCACACCCCTATCCACAAGCATATCCCTAGTTTTTAGGAAACCTTCCTAAAAACACTCACTTGCTTGTTCGGCCAAGCCTTGGCCGCCCACCCTCTTTGCCCTAGCTCCAAAACCCTAAACCATCTTCCATCTCTACCCTTAGCCACATTATCCAAACCCTAACCCTAATCACCAAGGTGGCGCCATCCATGCAAGCCACCCTTGCCGTGCACCCATGCAAGCCTAGCCATCCAAACACTTAGCCATTTTTCCCAAATTCCCATACACTCAACCTAGCCTAAACACTAACCTCACCTTGTCCAAATTGCCATGATAGCCACCTTTGATCGTGAACCAAGCAAGAGAAGGACTTGAAGTCGGTCAACCAAAGGAGATCATAGCCGAGGAGGACTTGTGTTTAGGGACTTGACCGGGGTCCCTAACACTTTGGCTCCGGTGACCGCCACAGCTGCGGCAGAAAATGCCGGTGGCCGGTGTGGTGGCCCGGAGCTGTCGCCTGTGGCTCTCAGTCGCAGGTGGCAGCATTGGAATGCCACTCGGGTGCACTGTACGTGCACCGGCTAAGTCTCCATGCATGATACTGTACATATGTGGCACTGTGCCCCTCCGCTCGGTCCCTGACGAAGGAGGTTCGTTGGTCGGAGACAGAAACTTCCGGCGGCTTCTGTAGTGGCCATCGGAAGGTCAGGTGGGCTCACGGCTAACTGCCGTGAGCCTTATGGTCTTGCGGGGTAACACCCAGTGGCAGTCCGCCGTGCACGACGTGCACGGCCTTTGCATCTGGCAACCACTACGACCGCGGCAGAAAATGCCAGCGGTCGGCGTGGTTGCCCGGAGCTGTCGTCGGCGGCACTTGGCCGCAGGTGGGGCGGCAAGGTGCCGCTCGGGTGCACTGTACGTGCACCGGCCATGCCCCATGCATGGTACGTACAGTGCCATGCATGGTACGTACGGTCCATCAGTACATGGTACTGTGCACTTGTACAGTGTCGTGGAGGATAGACACGGCCCAGCGTTTTGGTGGGCAGTGCTCGGTTCTCCAACTGGACATGTAAAGATTTACTTGCTCTCTTAAAACTGTAAAAATTCAAAAAGGTTGATAACACTTATCTGGAGGATGCTTTTTTCACTATTCAGAATTTGTTCAGCGCAGTAGAGAGATCATCACCCTTCCATCAAAGCTCTGTTCGTCAGCTCTTCCTTCCATCACTTCAGTTTGTTCTTCTTCACAGCGCAAGCTCTGAGAGCTTGTCATTGCCGGCCTATAAAGGATATGCTGGTTATGGGACAACAGAGATCCCACAGACGGCGCCACTATTGACGTCAGTGCCGCAATGTGAAGAATTTGAGGTCCCTGGCGGTGTTTCGGTACAGCTGTACGGTGACGATTCGTACGTTCACGATGGTGAGTAGAAAATAAAGGCAGTAAAAAGGTTGACACCAAGATTTACGTGGTTCGGCAATATGCCTACGTCCACAGGGGTTTTGGGAGGGAAATCTCCTCTATAATATATCTGTTTACAATCACTCATAGAATCTCACATTTCACTGTACAAAGAAAGTTGGAGCTCCCGTGCATCCTCTATCCTCTATTCTTCTGTGTTTTATCTTCGTTCGTCCCAGTCCCTTCATTTTCTCTCTATCCATCTCTCCCTTTTCTCCATTAGTCCGTTCGTCATCTGTCCTCTCTCCTTTATACACTTGTCTGACCTTTCACTGTACATGCCAGCCTGTTATGAGGTGACTAGTCTCCCTTGCGTACACACCTCTCATTCTCCTTCTGTCCTCCTGACATATGCACCCTCCCAATATCTTCTTGGTCTCCTCTGATATTTGCAGCCCCTATATCCCTTCTTATCTCCCTCTTGTCTCTTGTGATGAATTAGTGGGCTGGGCCTATTTTATGGGCCATGGGTTTTTCTCCCCCCACACCCACAATAATAAAACCATTGCTTTGGGTTTCTTTCTTTCTCGCAAATAAAATAATAATATTTTCCAAAATGGTCTTCTACATTATAAGTAAGTTTGAGGAGATGTCTGCCATATTCATCGTACTTAACTACGACCGGAAGAATTGCACATTCAAAACCCAAGGCAAAATTGCATTCAGGTTCGATGTATACAAATTTACCGTTGGTATCCTTCGGGCTATCGCAACCATTGCATTTTTCATCAAAAGGCCTTATAGCAAGGCGAAGGGAGTGTTGATGACCTTCATGTTTAATGATGTTGGGAATCGAAGAGCACTGAATGTCAAGATCGTAGTCACACCCATCATGCTCACAAGTGTACTTGAAGCCATGGCGAAAATGCTTACAAACTTTACAAAAGAAGGTCCCACCAATGTATTTATTACGCGCAAACGAGAGAGTGAGCGGGTGCTTGTGAAGTAAATGTCGCTTCTTTCTGGATAGATTACCGCATGTATCATGGATGAGTATGTTGCATTTCCCACTACATGTAGCACAAGTGTAAAATATTGAGCCCGAGATTAATTGCATGCACACCTCACAAAACTTATCATCCTCGAGTTTCTTATCAGTACTGAGGATGAATTTATGTTCCCCTACAAAGGGATGTTCATCTTCGAGAATGTCCCAAGTCCCAGCTTCATCCTCTTCTGGGGTAACATTAGTTTCAGAATTAACCGAATCCATAGACAAGTACTGGAGATTTACACTCGAGTCTAAGTTGCCAAATTGCTGAAGCACATTCTCTTTTGCACAATTCAAGTGCGCCACGAAACCACATTCTTTACAATAATAAGCCCCATACTTCGTGTTGACCGTTTTATAACAGAGTTGACAGAGTACTTGACCATCTTGCTCCTTGACTTGATTATCAAGACAAAATATAAGAGTGAGGAAGTGATCTTTGTGTGCTCCAATTTCAATGGTGCGTGCTAATTGAGCACAGAATACATCAACCAAGAGTTGACAGATGCTACATACACGGGCGCAGCCTTTGTGATCCTCACCGCAGATATTACAAGTGAACTGAATCCGATTCAAGATAGGAACGAATACGTGTTGGTGACCGTCCTCAGCACTGGATTGCAAGTTAGAAGCGCATTTGATGTCAAGGTCGAAGTCGCACTCCTTGCAATGGTAAAAGAAACAACTTTTGGAAGACTTACAGCAGCCACCACAAACTCTATTCTTCGATGCTATGAGAACGAGAGGGTGTTTTGGGTGTACTGGGTGCTGTATCTCCCGTTGCAGTTCAGTACAAGATTTGTGAAGGAAAAAGCTACACTGAGAGCATTTGTAGGCGGCATCCGAGATGGGTTCGTCACACCCTGTGCAAACATTTTCTTCATTCTCTTCAACACCTTCTATAAATACTAAGGGATGCTCCATGTGGCTGAAATGTTGGATCTCCATCCCTTTCTCTTATAAGGGTTGGCCACGATCAGATAAGGTAGTAAAGGAAAAGAGATAGAGATAGTAAAGTTGGAGGAGATGGTCTCTTACCTCAAGTTGTATCACTCCCAACATAGATACCAAAGGTCAAACGAATCCTTTTCAAACATCCTGCAATTCAAAGTACTAACTCGGCAATCAACTATTCCACAAAACAAAGGGTGAGAAGTTAGAAAGAAGCTGCAGATGGAAAGATAAGAAAGATGCTTACATCGTAATCATCCCCTCTCCGCCTCTCGTTTGGTCAAGATAAGATAAAATTTAGATGTCAAATAAAATATTATTTTTAATTTAAAATTTAAAAATATTAAATTGTTTAATATATTTTATATAAAAATTTAAAAAAATTATAATAATTATATCTCATCTCCTAAATCAAATGATGCCTTAATTGCAAAGTGTCATTAACTATTTTTTTTTTTTGTTAGGAACTTATCATGTTGCAAAGTGTCTATCTTCTAGTCAACTTCCTGTTTGAGGAGGTCTGTTCGTCTGATCCAATGAATAACACTTTATTCAAATCCATATCTTAACAAACATTAAAATTAAGAAAAATTCTACTTATCATCTTCTACACTACATAGACATCATGGAAAGTTCTCATTTTTTTTCCCTCTCCAAATTCCATAGACTACCGCTGCTGAAAGTTGTCAAGAACGTCTTCCCAGACCAAACTATATACCATATATATGTACTAGTGCAATCGAGCCAAGCTGAGGTATTTGTGAAGTAAATGTTCAAGTAATTGAGGTGTGCATGGCTTGTGATTCCTGGGCATGCAGTGAGATGAAATCTCTCTTTAGATCTTCAGTGTTATTTTGCTTGAAAGAGGTAGGCCAGCCATCAGCCATGCATGCAAAGCTTGATATATTTGACCAATATGGCCTCCTAACAATGAAGTACAGTTGCAATAACGAACGAAGATGAAGGAAAATACTCGCATTATCACTAAATTTTTAAGATTTCCCATCTTGCACGCATTTAGTGGCGCTTCTTACTACCACCCTTTGTTCCTCGATTCTTCTTTCCACCACCCTTCTTTTTACCCTTAGTAATCACATGGATACTGGAATCACTGTCTCTAGATGAAGTCGTCGGACGTAACAAATGCTTTACAGCTAGTACACCATTCCTAAAATGACCTTCACTTGCTTTTAGAACTCTGTCCACAGGCTTGCGTCTCCCAAAAGATCTTTTAGCACTATCACCATGGTTGACTCCAAAATTTCCAAGAATGAATCGCTAAAAGGTACAATAGTTATTGAAACTACAAAAACTGGTCCTAGTAAGAGGAAGTAATGATACAAAGAACCATAAAAGAAATCAATCACCTCTTGTAGCATCGTCTACTCTCTTTCCTTTTGTATCTTCATCATTGATCGTGCAACACTAAGGGGTAGTTTCTGCTTCTTAGAAGATTGTTTCAAGAGTAAGCACCAATTTAGGAAGCTTTGAGGTGATATAATATGACCACAATATGTGAACAAAAAGTGATAGTAGGAAAATGGCATAGTGTTCCTACCTTCCCACCCAGAGCAATTACTTTCCTGATTTATCAAAAAAAAAAAAAATTACTTTCCTGTTCACCATTTCCTTTCTTTCTTTCCATCTCACATGTGAGGAGCCTAGAAAATAGCATTACATTATACAAAAAAGCTTAATTTTTCAGCTTGAGTGTCCTATTAGAACCAATGTGGCAAAAACTGGAACACCTAATACTGATGCCCATACAGTAACATATAGAGGTGTACAGTTGCAAATAACATTTTTCTTTTCAGTAGTTTACATAGCCAAAACCGTCTTTCAAGAACTACAAACAACAGCCTTAACATGACTGCCAATACAAAATCAGCTGTCTCCATGAATAAATGTAATCAATAATGAAAATTTTATGCCATATTCACCATGGCTTAAAAATCATCTTCTAGAAAATTATGGTCATAAATAGAGGGAGGATCCCTTTGCATTAGGTTTGCACAAAATACAGTAGGATGGTAGGCTATAGGCTCTACATCTAGCTTATTTAGATTGTTGAACTAGATATTCAAATGCATAAGATATTTCTTCTTGTTTTTGCTATCTTACCTGAAAAGTAGTTTTAAGTTAAGAGGTTATTGCCATAAATCCTTTTTGTCCCAAACTTCATAGCATATATAATTCAATTTATATTCTCAGAGTTTCTTTTCAAAATGATGATAAAGGGAAGATAGGGAAGTTCTCATGTACACCAAAATTGCAGTTTGGAACCAGAGGCCAGTATATCAATGCCTGTAAAATGCAAGGCCATAAATCGATAATGACTTACGAATATCCCTCTCTGCCTTTTTTGTTTCCTTAAATTGCTCGCAACAAATTTACCATTAGGAACAACAATTAAAGGATAATTATAAAGGTCTTATAGCACTCTAAGAAGGTCAACCATGACAGCAGTTATGTAAGGAGACCCGAGCCACATCTGGGCCTATACTCCAAAAGTACTAGTTAATGGTACAATTGGAGCCTTATTAGAATCATCCACACTCATTAGTTAGTATAAGATATCACAATCTCCCCCTTTTAAATTCTCAACATCCTCTTTGGGTCATTCCATCATGGGTGGCATGGCTCAAATTCCACACTTCTGCTTGAGATAGGCTCTAATACTATTTGCAACACCCCAATCGAGGCCCAAGCCAAATTTAGATCTATACTCCAAAAGGAATAACCAATGGTAATATTGGAGCCCCATTAGAATCATTATAAAGAGAAAGAACATCTCCATAACAAGTAATATGGGATCTCATATACCACCTACACATTAGTCGGTATAGGGTATTACAACTTTCATTCCGATTTCCCTTCAGCCTTTGAAATCTTTCCTCAAAACTTCTAATGGTCCAGTCCAACAATATCTAACAAGGATTTCTTGAAATAGTAACCATCAGACTTGACTCCAATAAAACACATTCAGAAAGAGTTCTCAAAACTGAACTGTTGATGTTGTTTTTTAATATTATCCACAATCAAAATGATGAATGCAAAGGCAAATCCTTCAAGTCGTTTAGTCAAATTAATCCATAAAAGTCAAAATACAAGCCTAATCCCATTTATCTAAAATATTTCAGAGCTCCTCAAACATTTAGCAATACATATCATCAAATTAATTATACTAGATAGCACATCCAATTGCAGTCCTTCCTAGACCATAAATATCGATTGAATACCTTTATTCCCAACCCTGTCCTTTATCATATGTTTAAGCAGATATTCAGCGCAGGAGTTTTTTCCCCATGTAGTGCATGTTTTTAAAGCATCAATGCAGAAAAATCAACCGCATAACTAAGAAACGTGATTTTTAATAAGAGTTTCACTTTGGGTAGGCCAATCCGATTGAGTGGGTTTATTGGACACCAATAGTAAGATGACACTTCATCATTGCACAAAATTGAAGTTTAGAACTGGTTGCACCATAGCAAGGGCATTTCGGACAATTACAAAACCCTTAGAATTCTTTGCCCCCTCTCTCTCTCCTTCGACGGTCTTCTTCCTCCCGTTGCTCTGTGCATACCCCTCTCCCTCTCTCTCTCTCTCCCTCTCTTTCTCTCTCTCTCTCTCTCTCTCTCTCTCTCTCTCTCTCTCTTTCCATATTCTATCTTCGATATCTCAATTGCTCTCACTTCAAATTTCGCTTGTGTTTTCTGCAAGCAACACACAAAAAGAAAGACCTAAAATTAAAAAAAAAAAAAAAAAAACAATGGCAACATGAGATATCAATCACAACCATTAAAATCGAAAATAAATTACTCCTAATTTCAACCTATCCCAATATCCAACTTTCAGCCAAGGCATGATTCTTCTGTACATCTGGGTATTTGCGACTGGGTATTTGCATTTGAAGGGAAGGGATGAAGTTTATCCAAACAAATCTGACTTTTTTGTAAAGGGGATACGTGTGGCTAGGTTTAGACTAAAACCAAGTCGTACGGGGGTTTGGGCTATTAAAAAATGTTTCAGAGAAAGAGAGGGTGGGACACAGGAGGCATTCAAGGCCCGGGGGGGGGGGGGTGCAGACGCAAACCAATGGGGGAAGCTTTTTTTCCTCTGAAATGCATATCACAACAGATGTGGTGTATGGCCTACGTGGCCCGTTTTGATTTGACTCTATTATATGGAGAAAAACGGATTGACCTATTTAAAGTTATTCTCTTTTAATAATGGTGGAGCATCCACTCCAAAACTTAAAGATAATTTCAATTCCCTATTTCCACTGCCAAATTTTTTCAACTATAAACCAATTTCTTAAACTAATTTTCATGTCTTCTGAAGTATTCCTAGCCCATTCATAGAGAGACCTTGAAATAGCCTTGATCCATTATGCACAAACCATGCTTATATCTCAAGTAAATAGCGAAAATAAACCCACTTCAAAATCTTAAGCTAAAAATTAAAAGAACAGATAATAGTTCTCCATGAGGCAAATCTTAGGCTAGAGAAAATAATTTGATATAAAGTTGGTGTGGGAAATTAGGATTTGGAGCATTGGGTCTAAAGCAACGAAGTGAAGAAATTAAAAGCGTAAGAGACCTACTGAAAAGCTCAATGTCCTTCATGATCTTATTGAAGTCCATCTCTTCGTCCATTGCATTTGTACTGCCTCTCAAGGATCCTCCTCCATTTGCCACTTTCTTCTTCTTATACATTTTTTCCTTCTATTCTGTTTACCTTGGGTCCAATGCCTGACTACGAAGAAAGAAAGAAAAACAAAAATTCGAAGGATTTTTCAAAACCTTAAACCCTTGGAAGTCAGAACAATGCGTGTGGGTCTACCAGATTGACGGAATAGAGTGCATAGGTTTGTGTCAGGGTGGCAGGTTAGAATTAGGGCACGCTAAAATCCAGAAGAGTAATGGATCATTCTACGGAGATCGATGATAGAATGAACAATTGTTTTATTTTATTTTTATTTTTTCCTTAAATATTAAGAAATATTTTTTTAATATTTTTTTAAAAAACTAATTCAATTAATTTCTTAAATAAAAATGATAGTTGCAGTCGGAGTGTGTAAATGTTGTACAATCATTTTGAAAAAAAAAAGAATAAATATAAGATTCACATAAAATATTAATTTTTTAATAGTAAACCCCACTTTTTTTCAAAGCGACTAGATGGTGCTTGCGTACTTTATAACTGTATGTAGAAATTATAATTTTTTTGGTTTGAGCTTATTACTTGAATTCTACATATTCCTTTAAAGCAGTGTTATTTTCTTCAGCTTTTTTCAAAACTTTTTTAACTTTGCATGAAGTCATCTATCTTTGGAATGCTTAAAAAGATTACCTATATTTTTTTATGAACAATGATTTTCTTTATCTTAATCCTTGTTATCTCAATCATATATATTGACAGGGCAGATTTAAATGGACGCTATTTAACCAGTTGGAAGAAAAAACTACTTGAATTATAATACATCATTATGTGTAACTGCAAATTAGGGATGGGCTCCGACTCCGAAGGAGTTGGATTTTTTAGCTCTGAGCTCCAACTCCGATAAGAGTCAGAGTTAAAAAACAACTTTGATTTCTATTCCGAAAGACAACTAACCCCGATTTAGCTTCGCTTGCTTAGTATCAGAACGATGTTAGATTTATCATTCGCAGTTGAGTTTTTTCTTTCCCAACTTGCACTTTCCCAGTATCCAAACAAAAACTAAGAAATTTCTTACACGTGCACTTCCTAGCATCCAAACAAAAATTAAGAAATTTCTATACTACCAAAAATCTCATTGATTTCGCATACAACAATAAAATTAAGGAAATAATTAGAATCTCATAGCTTGTCTCTCACTCTCTCATGAGAAGTTGAAACGGCTCGTATCTGCACCTCATGCCTAGACAACAACAAGAGCAAAAATGGGGATGAAGAAGACAAGAATAAGAGACTCAAAGAAAAAGAGAGAATGTGAGGTTGAGAGAGAACAAAGCAACAGAGAAAGTAGAGAGAGAAAACAAAGCGGCTGAGGAGAATAAAAGGCTTAGGGTTTGTTGAAAGTGATGAATATATAGGAGGAGCAAAATGATGTCGTTTTAATATTTTCTTAAAAAAATATATAGAGTAAGAAGTTGCATTATTTCGGTCTCGTGGGGGCTCGAACTTAATGTGGTTTACAAAAACTATCCCAACTTTTAGGCTATTCAGCCTACAATCATTTATTCTACAATATAAAATAAACCAAGCTTTTTATTTGCAGGATGAGATAATACCCCTTCGAAGTCAGCTTTGTCTATAACATTTGAGAGCAGCATACCCCCACACACTTCACCAAAAAGCAATACAAGGTAACCAAGAAGAAAGCTCACATGGTAGTTTAGCACGTATTGTAAAACCTTGAATATTGCTTTATTTTTGTGCTTGTCCAAGATTAATTAGGATAAAGAGTTTGGCTTCCCAAGCAAGAACCATCACTACTTGCTCTCTGCCCCATAATTTGTTAAAACAATCTGTGGATGTACAATTGAATATTAGAGAAAGTAATACCTCTCATGAAATTTGCTACATTTTATACAAATAATTTTTTTGAGAACAACTTAAAGTTTTCAACTACAATCTAAGGGACTAAGGGCATGCTTGGATCATGAGATGAGATGAAAATTTTGTGAATAATAATAAAATAGTTGGAGTTAAGATGTTTTATTAGATTTTGAAAAATGAGAGACAAAAAGTTGAAAACAAAAATATTACAAAATTAAAAAATTGTTTGAATATAATTTTTTAATATTATTGTTGTTTTCAAATTTGAAAAAATTATATTGTTTTTTGTGTTTTGAAAAAAAAGGTTTACAAAAAACATAGGACATCAATTGAAAATTTTAAATGAAAAGAATTTCCCATTATCGAAGCTAAATATGATGTATTATTACAAAATATGCTTGATATTTCCCTCTAATCAGAAGAATTGTGAATGCATGTTTTAAATGGTGCATAGTGATGTAGATAATCAAATGAAGTTAAAGTGAACACTCAGAACAATAGTTGCTGCCGTTATCTTTACTATCAGGTTCCTCAAGTTCCTCACTTGAAAACCATGGGCAATCTTTACTGTGCTTATGCATTGCACCATCTCAGGTGACACAGAGTGAAATAACTGAAACAAGAAGGAAAATAGCGTTCAGACAAGTCATAACAAATGTGTGGAAAATGAAGTGGACTCCTATTACCTCCTGAACTAAAGAAGTTAAGTTGGCATGAAGAGAAGTTCCCTGAGAGTCATCTAAAGCCTTATTGAGTCTTGAGCAAAGTTCTTTGACTGATGAAAATGCTGATATTTTGACTGTCCATAAAGATACTACACTTTTAGTGAACTAACCCAAGAAAATGAGAGAAAAGGCCAAGAAGGATACCTGTCCATGGAGAGCCAGGCGACAGGGAAGTTATGAAGACATGAACTAAATTGTTTTTTTGTTCAACAATATCATTTATTTGTGCCACACGGATGCAAGATGTCATGCAGTCTAATATTTTCTCATGTGGAACAGAAACATCTTCAATTTCATCTGATTCTGCACACAAGCAAGTATGTCAGACTACTAGTATGGTTTTGGACAGGAAATGAACACAAGTTACAGATTTAAAGAAACAAAAACAAAAAATTGACAATTGGCATGATAGCAGGGGAGAAACAACAGTCAAGGCTTAGGCTGCTTTTGTCACTTGGATGATAGCCACGGGAGGAGATATTTTCTGGCTGGAGGAGAAGTGTAAGACCAACTACTCAAGGTCTCAGAAACTTCCAAGAAAGATACATCCCACTGAATTGCATCACAAGATCAGGAATTACCACAAAAAAAAAATTACAAATAATGGTACATGTCACTATCTTCATTGCCTCCATACCAACAGAAAAAGAAAACTGCAAGGTGGATCACGGCAGTGCAAGGCAATGTCAATCTAAGGACCTCATAAGGGTTAGACCTTTCTGAAGGCTTAGCAGTGCTTTGACATCTTTATATTTAGCACCTTTAAGAAGTAACTAGTAAGAAATGATCTAAAAAAACATCTTTCCACAGGGCACAATTCTCACTTGTTTGGAATAATCAAGAGAATCAAGATATAGGGAAGTAAAATAACCAAGAACTTTCCACAGGGCACAATTCTCACTTGTTGCGTAGTGGAGAATCAGCAAAAGTATGAATGTCAACTATTCCAATTGCCAATTTTCCAAAGTTAATCCCAAAGGAAAAGAAACTCTTTAGTACACCTCTCCAGCTGCCTCACTAGCTTTCTACCTTCTCCATCCCGCTTTTTGCTCATCCATTAATCATTTCGTTCATAGGCATACTAATAGCCGAAGAGCAAACAATCTTCTATTCTGATCATTTCTTTCCTATGCTTCTCATCCCTTCATAGGCATAGCAATAATCGTTTCTTTCATAGGCATACCAATAACCCAAGAGCTAACAAGCTTCTATTCCAATCATTTCTTTCCTATACTTCTCATCCCTTCCTGCCTTACTTAAATTTCCAAAGACAACATAAAGGCCTGCGTTTAAAAAATCCTATAAAGCACTTAAGCCATGGCAGTACATTTTAAGTACCCCAAAATGAAAAGGATGGTAATGTAATCATCCCCTGATCTGGCTCGGGTAATGAATCAACCATCACAAATATGTCACTTTAATAAAAATAAATTTCAACTTTATAAAACTATCATTCGTTTAATATAGAATTATAATAAAAATCCAAGTTAATTATTTTTTATTTATTATTAACAAAATTTGACAACTTTCAAACCCAAGCCGAATCAGGCCCACCTCTCTTGGAACTATTATTATAGTTTGGGTGCCAACTTACTGCGGCTGAAGGACTGCTGCCTTTGGGATCAAAACGGCACATGATCATGATATTTTACCAGCCCAATTAAACCTACATAAGTGAAAAGATTAAATGAAAATTAAACACGTGAACTTGTTTCTCTCCACAAAGTTGCTTGCCCAGCCTTTCTGACAACAGCCAAATTACTCATATCGAATAACAGAGGAAATACCATATTAAAGAACTCTGGAAGACTAAAGGCTTTTATAACCAGCCAACAAATATGAGAAGGTGAACTTGTTTATCTTCGCCAATAAAAAATAAACAAGTTCAATCTCAACTAAAAAAATAAGATATATAGGAACTCAAAAAAGTAGTTTCTTCATCAATCACTGTGCTACAATATCACAAAAGCCTATGTTATAGTTGTAAGAAACGCCAATTGTTCAGTAACTTATGAAATAAATATTTCAGTAGCTTGTTTCATGTATCCAGGATAGGAAGAACTGGAAGAAGGTCAAACTGTATATAGAGAACATTGACCTCAAAAAACTAGATTCGGTATGATATACAATGTGAAGTGAAAATGAGAATAAAAAATCCAGAACAAAAAGGAAACATTTACGAATATAATATAGCAACAATTAATAACCTGTTCAAGACAGGAGAAAGCTGCTTCACGGTAATTTTTGGATTTTTTTTTGCATGCAGAAGATACCAAACTCATAATGGCATTAGGGCTGGCAGGATCTCCGGCGGAAATTGCTTTATGGCAAGATGCAGAGAGAGAACCTAATGCATATAATACAGCATCCTTCCCCTGTCATATAAACGCATTGGATCTCAGTACTAGCCAAGTAGGCTAATATGAAATAGATAAAAGGTATAACACCATCGTAATATGATAATGGTTATGCAATTAATTTGATTTGAATGCCATTCTTTTGGAGCTGAATTGATGTTTTCTTTTTGTCGCTCGTTTCTGCGCTTTTGATTGGATTTTGTGTCGATATCTTGCTTTCGGGAGCAAGAAAGTTTTTTTGGCTTCTTTTTATTTCACGCAAATGGCAAATTATGCTAGCCTACCCTGGTTTTCTATAATTTCTCGTTTAACTCAATGTCCATGAAAGCTATTTGATTATATGTTTCTCTTTTCTTGTTTCTGTGGCATGTTCAGATGTTAAATAATTTTTTCTTGTCCCTATTGAAATCGTGTACTCAAGTTGTTAGAGTACATGATTGAGTGCAAGACAAAAATGTTTTCATTCATCTTTTACCGTACTACATAAGTTCCTTGATTTTTTTGAATGATCTTTGTCAAGGTGGGTGATCTTTCGTGGTCTGCTGTTGATCTATGCTAACCAGCCAAGGTCTTATTTGAATTTTCCTTGCAGGGCACTTGCTTGTGGTGTGCATTAATTCCAGTTTCTCTTTCTTCTTCTACTTCAACCATGTCGAGTTTGGAGGAACCACTTGGTCTTGATAAGTTGCCAAGTATGAGCACTATCAATATGATTCAGAGGTTCTCTTCGGGAACTGCTTTATTGAAGGAAGGAGTTGCAGCTCATCCAACAGTTGCAATCCTTAAACTGCCTTCATTGCATGAGTAACATCCAACAAAGTGCCCTGTTCTTATTCACTTGTTTTCTTTTGTGTATGTGTGTGTGTAAAAGAAGTGGCCGCAACAGCCTTCTTCTTTCTAGTAGATATCTTCGGCCAACAACTGAAATGTACTGTATAAACATTTAAGAGTGAAAGCAAGAGATCATGGAACTTTTGTCTCTATATATGGAGCAGAATAACAGTTTCATTGAATGATGTTTAGGGCAGACAGTTGTAACTCTGACATTTCTTTCATAGTTATAATTGTCTGATACATCCGCCATCTTGTTTATTAACTTAATAAGAATTTAAGTTAACTTAATGTGCTACTTTCAAGCTCTTCTAAACCTCTATCTACTTGCAGTGAAGATTATCAAGAGTATTCAAAGGAAGCATTCCCGTGGAGAAGGCATACAAGAGACATGTCCCAAGGTGATTTTCTTAGTAGAAGGTCTTTGAGCTTAGGCCGAAACACCATGGTATTTGGAAATGTTTGTGATACCCGGTACGTTCCAGACCATCAATACAACTCCAATTGCAATGGCCACGGCATACGGGAGATGCCAAATAAGGTGATTTAATGTGTAATAATATCTTGTTGGAGATAGCCGTCTCTGATGTCATCACATGTAGAATGCTGTAACAATCTCTTGTTGAAGATTTAGGATTCTCTTTATTGAGAAGAAAAGTTTATAGTTTTGTCATGGCATCTTTTTTTAATCTTCTCCTTTCACATTTCTTTTCGTTCAGATGTTCATTTGATGATGCTTATTGGTTAATGCAGTATTTGAAAGGTATACCAAAGTTAAAAAAAAAAAAAAAAAAGAGCCAGAGCCACATGTTCAATAGTAACCCATTCCCAACTTTTATTAAAGAGCCCTCGCTTACGGTGAGGAATACTGTGAAAACAAGACAACTCATCAACGTGCTTACAAGAAAAACCACAAAAACAAACTCAATAACTACACTGGACCACATGCAGGACAAAGTGAAAGCTCAAGAGCGGAAAATGAAAAACTCCATGCAGAACCAACCAACGACTACAATAGACTTGCGCCCCCTCTAATTGCCGGCAACCCCACTCTATCCAGTCTAACAATGCCCCGCAAACGTCTTGGTAGTGGATCATCCACACCATACGTACCCACCTGGCCCGCTTCCCCACTTCTCGCAAGGAAATCCGCAGCTTGATTTCCTTCCCGAAATTGATGAACTACTTGGTAGGATAAGTCCTCAAGCTCTTGAAGTAGCTCATCCCAAAAATTATGAACTTGCAGGCTTGTTGCACTGTGGAGTGAACTTGCTCTCCATAGGCCCATAATGTTATTAGTTAATGTCCAAGGACAGTACTGTCTTGCTTTCTTTTCTTCTTTTTTCTCAGTGCCTATTTCTTCATATTTTTTATTGTGGACGACTATGTAATATGTTTCTAACCTTTGGCTCTGTACTTATCTACTGTTAATTTCTTTTGATCTGTTGTTTTTTTTTTTTTTTTTTTGGGATAGGGGCTGTTGTTCCTATGCTTGAAGCTGTAATGGCTGTTGTTCCTGGTGAAAAGCTTGCCCTTCACTTCCATGACACTTATGGACAATCTCTTCCAAACATTCTTATATCCCTCCAAGCAAGCCATCAAACAAGGGGAACCTAATCATTCCTGATATTCAGATTGTAATGGCGAATCCTTGTTTTAACTGATAAGTAAAATCAACCAGCTGCTATTTTTGTCCTTGAAACCCGGACAATTTTCTTGCTTTTGCAAATCTTATAATTTCTCCAATGAGCGTACTATTTTTTTCTTTTTCTCTACAGATGGGGATTAGCACAGTGGATTCCTCTGTTGCTGGTTTAGGTGGGTGCCCATATGCTAAGGGAGCTTCAGGGAACGTTGCCACTGAGGATGTTGTGTACATGCTTAATTTTCTTGCTGTAAAAACAAATGTGGATTTGGCAAAGCTTATGCTGGCTGGGGATTTCATCAGCAAGCATTTGGGTCGCCCGTCTGGTTCAAAGACTGCCATCGCGCTGAACCGAGTGACAGACGATGCCTCTAAAATATAAGAAATTGCAGGTAGATATATAAGTTTATATTTATATATTTGAAGCAAGGTCGAGAAGGAGATCTCAAACTTACATTTCATGACTACTTTCTGTATACTGCCCCATAATAATAAAAACAAACATTCATATTCTGGGGGTAAATATGAATTGCCAAATCTGTTGTCCAAATCTGCCAATCACATGCAGAATTTGCCAATTTTAGTAAATAAATAGCTTACCATATTTACTTACTTTTTTTTCCAAACTCATTCGGAAAAGGGGAACAAGTATATTCATATCAAATGATAGATACCATCTATCATTTGAGAGATAAAATGATAGATGGTCATTAGTGTAGCAGGATTTGAATCCAAGCAATGTGAACGGGTATTTACCACACAACTCCCCCTCTTTTTGTTGTTAATGGAAAATCAATGGTGGAGAATGAATCGTGTCAGATATGATGGCTTTAGGAGATAAAAAATGAACTTGAAAATGGTCATTTGGAATGAAATCCTCGAACAAACTGGTAAAACTGGACAAACGGAGATGTCATTTGGCTCCATTTGGATTGAGAAGTGATCTCAACTCACTCATCTCATCATTACAACTTTTTTAAATCTATACAAAATATAATAAATAATTTTATTTTTTCAAATTTCAAACAATAATAATATTAAAAAATAATATTCTAATAATATTTTATTTAACTTTTAACTTTTATTTTAACTCATCTTAACTCACTATCCAAACGGCACTAACTTCTATGCTGATAATAAATTAGAATTTTTACTTACATATTGGTGTGTAAATATTTGTTTTTTATGCTGGCTATATTCACAGATATTTTCTAACAAAAGTATGATTTTAGTCACTGATTTTTATTTTTATTTTTATTTATTTTTATTTTTTATTTTTTTTTAATGTTGAAGACTGCTAATAACCTATCGGATTGATCCTTGAAATCTATCTCAAAAGAATAATATCAAGTAATTTTTGTAAACCAAGAACTACTCCTTGGAGTTTGAGTGGACTCAACAAGCCACATTAATACATGGGACCAATAAGAAGGAAGGTCTTTTTAAAAAATGTCTCTAATTATTTCTAATACATACCTAAAACATGAAATTGACATGCAAGATCATGAATAGGGTAAAAATGACTCTCAATGGTGTCACAATTCAGGGAAGTAGTTGGAAAAAATTTATTTATCATCTATTTTCTCATCATCCTTTCATCTTTCCATGATGTGACATTAGATGATAAGTTCACAAGTGAAATATAATAAATAGTCTCTAATCATCTAATGCCGCGTAATAAAATGATGAGAATTTAGATGATGAGTAACATTAGTCAAGTAGTTGATATCCCAATGCATGATGGCAGAGCAACGTGACTTTGACTAGAGCAAAAATAAAAGACTCAAGAGGGAGAGAACAATTGCCTTTTCTTTGCTTGCCCAACAATTTGTATTCTTTTCCTTAATAATAGCCTAATGTACTCTTAATGACCTTGTCTGAAACCTTTTTGCTTGTTGGCAGTCAAAGCTTATCTAGCACTTGAAAACTTTTTTCTTCTTTGCTGAGCTCCATCATCCATGCATCCTCAAATTCTGAGTGAGAATGGTGGGTGCAACTCATCATGAAAAAGCTTGGCTCTACTTTTCATTATGTCATGAAAACGCTTGGCCTAACTCTCTCTCTCTCTCTCTCTCTCACAGCCTAAAGTCTGATCTATATGCATACATGCCGGGCAACATGTTCTGCAAGTAGAGAACAGGATTACAAGGGTGAATGCTTATACTTCAAAAACACATGCAAAGGCAACAAGTCACGTAGGAACATGCTGATGAGCAGCATATTCATGAGTTTTGAGTGGTGATTATGTAGCCAATGTAAAGCACATTCCCGGGAACCAAACAGCTTATTTACTTTATCCTATATACTTGCCACATCGTAATTTTTGAAGTAAAAGTTTTACTCTGCTGAACCACGTCATTCATTTCTTTGTTAGATAACGATAAATATAATTATTTAAGTTTAAAACAATTTAAAATTTCATATTATTAAATATTAAACAATTTAGAATTTTAGAGGTATGTGACACTTCAATCCCACTCCTTTATCTATAATACTTCAATCTTCTTTTCTCAATCCTCGATTTATTACAATTAATAATTGTAGAAGGCCATACGCAAAAAACTAATTTACAGTCGGATTATAAACAGAATAAAAAGAAATTAATGATTTTATTCGTGTAGGTGTCGCGTCTAGTATTATCAAATGTGAAGGATAAAAAGATCGAAAGAAAGAAAGGAATTGTAATAAATATAATTCGGTCATACATGACTCATTATCTTTTGTGACATTTGTGAGTCATGCCAAACTTTAGTGGACGATGTAAAATGGACTCCTTGTTCATTTCTCCTTTTTTTTAACATAGGACGGAGAAATTTTGATTTTGAGTTAACCCATCACTTCCCATTTATAATATGAATAATTTTTCTCATCAACCACTATTCACTCTCGCACCTCACATCTTATGAAAAAAAAAACTGTCAGGTGTGAGGTGTGGAAGTGAATAGTGACTAATATATAACAAAATCCTTATAATATAAGAGTTGCTACCTGCATGCAGTTGACTCAGTGCTAACATGTTTACTTTGAGAGATCTGTTAAGTTTGCACATACTTCTTATAAAAGATAACATCGTGGGTGGCACGGCTCAAATCCCACACGTCTGCTTGGGATAGGCTTTAATAGTATTTGCAACGCTTCAATAAAGGCCTAAGCCACATTTGGGTCTTAAGTCCAAAAGGAATAGCCAATGGTAATATTTGAGCCCCATTAGAATCATTATAAAGAACAAGAACGTTTCCATCAAAGGCAATATGGGATCTCATACTCAACCTACTCATTAGTCGGTATGGGGTATTACAACTTGCATTCCCGTCGGCCTTTGAATTTCCTCATAACTTCTCATGGTCCAATCCAGCAAGATCTGACAAGGATTTATTGAAGTAGTAACCATCAGACTTGGCTCCAAAAAAACACATCCTAATTTTTACTCTTATTGTTGTCTAGGCATGGGGTACAGATACGAGCCATCTCAACTTTTCATTGAAGATTCAAACGAGAGAGTGAGAGAGAAGCTATATATGGGATTCTAATTATTGCCTTGATTATATTGTTGTATTTGAAATCTATGAGATTTTTGTTGTTTTTAGAAGTATAGAAATTCCGTAATCTTTGTTTGGATGATGGGAAAGTGCGAGTTGAAAAACAAATCCAACTCCGAATGGGAATTCCTACTCCGTCCTGATACCGAACAAGCAAAACAGAATTGGAATTAAATTTCTCTCGAAGTCGGAATCGAAGTTGTTTTTGGACTCCGACTCTTATGGAGTTGGAGCTCGGAGTTGGAGAATTCGATTCCATTGGAGTTAGAGCCCACCCTTAATAAATCTCTTGAACAATTTTTTTTTATGCCATAAATTGAAGAAATACTTTAAAATATGGCAATCATAGACTAATTAGTAAATAAATGTCATGGGCTATTTATTATACGTACATAAATGACTTCTTAGTCACAATGACCAAACCATTTTACGTTTTGTACTTATTAATATTTTTTAAAAAAATGTTGAAAAACAATCCAATTATACGGTGTATTCTTTTTTGAAAAATAGTAAAATCCTTAATTAGTGGGAATTTATGATTGAAGGTTAATTTTATAAGAGATGCTCTCGTTCGAAATTAGATAAAAGTTTCTAAATATTGAAGGGATCCATATCATATCATGTTAAATAATCATTTATCCCAAAGTGACAAGAGGCCGTAAATTTATTAGTTATTTTAATTATGTATATTCTAGCGTACCTACCTAATAATTCCTTTAACTGCACTCTAGCTATTTTAATACTGATAATGCGGTTAGACTCAAATTATTTGATAGTCTCTGGAGATAGAAAATATATAATCATGTCAAAAAGATCAATTATTAGCTTAATTAATTGCTATATAGATTAGTACTTATTTGTCTTGGCTTGAGCAAAGTTATACTCTAAGCCAAGAATAGACAAAATCAGAACTAGTCCAAGCTGCTAGTTCCAAATATTAGTTTATCACCTCAACTTTAGTATTTTTATTATTTTCGATTCATATAATATTACCTTATATATATCAACTTGTTAATTAATTAATAAATGCTGATCAAACGCCCAAGAATTCATTTGAGCTAGCTAGGCTTTTAGAAAATATAACGACAAATATATAATAACAAACGCCTTGGCAGAAATCAATATTTATTGAGTACATGGAAAATAAAAAGATGCATGATCAATCCAAATCATGATGAAGCCACAGCTTATAATTAAATACATTATACAACTATATATAATATTGCTAGCTAGCCACTCTCCATTTTACAAATAATATCACTAGCTAGCTAATTAATAGTCACTTCATCAATTTTTCCATTCAATATTTTCCCCGCACAACTTATATACTGGTGAACGGTAAACTTGCACTGCTTACATTCTATTCCCATACCTTCAAAAGGTTCGTTGCAAATGTCACACGGAGGGGAGAACTGAGTCTTCCGAACAAAAGTGAGGGGATGTTGGTGACGCTCGTCTACAAAAGTGGATCCATATTTAATGTATGGATACTTTCCGAGAATGCAGTGGGGATGAGCGGCAAAACCGCATTCCCCACAATAATAAAACCATTGCTTTGGGTTTCTTTCTTTCTCGCAAATAAAACAATAATATTCTCCAGAATCGTCTTCTACACTATAAGTAAGTTTGAGGAGATGTCTGTCATATTCATACTTAACTACGACCGGAAGAATTGCACATTCAAAACCCAAGGCAAAATTGCATTTAGATTCAATGCATACAAATGCACCGTTGCTAGACTTCGGGCTATCGCAACCAATGCATTTTTCATCAAAAGGCCTTATAGCAAGGCGAAGGGAGTGTTGATGACCTTCATGTTTAATGATGTTGGGAATCGAAGAGCACTGAATGTCAATATAGTAGTCACACTTATCACACCTGTACTCGAAGCCATGGCGAAGATGCATACAAACGTCACAAGTGAAGGTCTGACCAATGTATTTTTTAGCAAACGAGAGAGTGAGCGGGTGTTTGTGAAGTAAATGTTGCTTCTTTTTGGGTAGATTACGGCATGTATCATGGATGAATATGTTGCAATTCCAATTACAAGTGTAAAATATTGAGCCCGAGATTAATTGCATACACACCTCACAAAACTTCTCATCCTTGAGTTTCTTATCAGTACTGAGGATGAATTTATGTTCCCCCACAAAGGGATCATGTTCATCTTCGAGAATGTCCCAAGTCCCAGCTTCATCCTCTTCTGGGGTAACATTAGTTGCAGAATCAACCGAATCCATAGACAAGTACTGGAGATTTACACTCGAGTCTAAGTTGTCAAATTGCTGAAGCTCATTCATTTTTGCACAATTCAAGTGGGCAACGAAATCACATTTTTTACAATAATAAGCCCCATACTTCTTGTTGACCGTTTTATAACAGAGTTGACAGAGTACTTGATCATCTTGCTCCTTCACTTGATGATGAGGAGAATACATAAGAGTGAGGAAGTGATTGTGTTGTCCAATTTGAATGGTGCGTGCTAATTGAGCACAGTATCCACCAACCAAGAGTTGACAGATGCTGCATACACGGGCGCCGGCTTTGTCATTCTCACCGCAGATATCACAAGTGAACTGAATCTGCTTAAAGATAGGAATGAATACGTGTTGGTGACCGTCCTCAGCACTGGATTGCCAGTTGGAAGCGCATTTGATGTCAAGGTCGAAATCGCACTCACCGCAACGGTAGAAGAAACAACTTCTGGAAAACTTACAGCAGCCATTGCAAAAATTTCCCGCTGATGCTATGAGAACGAGAGGGTGGTTTCGGTGTACGGGGTGCTGTATCTCCCGTTGCAGTTCAGTACAAGATTTATGAAGGAAAAAGCTACACTCAGAGCATTTGTAGGCGGCATCCGAGATGGGTTCTTCACACCCTCTGCAAACAATTTCTCCATAATTCTCGCCAACACCTTCTATAAATACTAAGGGATGCTCCATGTGGCTGAAATGTTGGATCTCCATCCCTTTCTCTAAGGGTTGGCCACGATCAGATAAAAATAAAAGTGTTAAATATAAATGTCTTCGGTTTACCGATTACAGGAAGATATTCTTCAGAAAAGGAAAAGAGATAGAGATAGTAAAGTGGGAGGAGATGGTCTCTTACCTCAAGTTGTATGACTCCCAACGTAGATACCAAATATCAAAAGAATCCTTAGCAAACAACCTTGCAATTCAAAGTACTAACTCAGCAGTCAACTATTCCACCAAACAATTAAAGGGTGAGATTATGTTAGAAATTAAAGAAGCTGCACATGTAGAGTCTTACAGAGAGAAATTCAAGCCAGAGAAGCAAATAAACGCAGCAAAAATATCGACGGTGAGAATTTTGCAAGAGAAAATTGTAGTCTCTCCAGATCTGCTTAATTCTCCTGGCCTCCTCGAATGCAAAATTAATTGATAATGTTTTCTCTGCATGTGATTTTGGTTGTTGTCCTGTCACCCCTATATGTATTATATATATTCTTCTTCCTACTCTTTTCAGCTTTCACTGCTAAGTACATGCCCTCCGATCCGACTAACGGTGCTTAAAAATCCCTAAGCACCGTTAGATTTGGCTGGGTCAAGTCAAATCTAATTCTCTGTGCAACACGAATAATTATTTAAGTTTTTGAGTTTTCATCACAAAGAATCTTAAATGCAATAATACATTATACCATTGGCTAATGGTTGACTTAGTATTCGTTTAGTTTTATCTCAGTTTATATTATTATTATAATTTTTTAAAATCTTCATATAAAATATAATAAACAATTTAATTTTTTCAAATTCTAAAATAATAATAATATTAAAAAATAATATTCTAATAATATTTTATTCAATTTTTAATTTTCATCTAAAACCATCTCATTCTCATTCCATCTCACTATCCAAACAGGACCTTAATCATCCCCTCTCTGGTCACATGCAAAGATAAAAAAGATGCTTACATCATAATCATCCCCTCTCAATCTTTCATTTGGTTACATAAATGAGATGAGATAAAACTTAAAAGTTGAATAAAATATTATTAGAATATTATTTTTATTTTAAAATTTAAAATATTTGAATTATTTATTATATTTATATCAAAATTTGAAAAAGTTACAATAATTATATGAGATGATTTCATCTCTCAAACAAAATGAAGCGTAATTTCTTCGACGGGAAAGATCTTAACATGAAGAAAATAGTTTATTTTTATTTATTTTTATGTTAGGAGCTTATCATGTTGCAAAGTGTCTATCGATATTTTAGTCAGCTTCTGTTTGAGGAGGTTAGTTCATCCCATCGAATGAATAACACTTGTATCCAAACCCATATATTAACAAACATTAAAATTAAGAAAAATTCTGTTTATCATCTCCTACATTATATACCAACACGTAATATATGCTTACAAAGAAATCAAAGTAGAATATTTAAGAGGTAAGAAAGTTAGGGTATGTAACTAAGAATTATAATAGCTGTGACAAGATTAATAGTAATTTTTTTCTTTTTTTTCTTCTTGAAAAAATAATTATAAAATAATAGAATAATTAAGTGATTAGCAAGTAAAAGAGACAAGTCTTCAAATAAAAAAAAAAAAAAAAAAGGTAATAGAGACAAGTAATGAGAAATCATTAACAACTATTTCATTTCTAACAAGCTAGGGCAAGGATTTGATTAACATTAGATCAGGACCCATTGCATGATCAACAAATAAAATGAAGCCTCTTATGCACTTAATTAACAAAGTGATATACACTAAAATAAAATAGGCATTTAAACTTGACCCTCCAGAACTACTTTGACCATGTCTTAAAATAACCAAAACTTATCTATTTAATAAAATAACTCCTCTTATGTATTATATATATTCTTCTTCCTACTCTTTTCTGCTTCCACTCAACAAATTAACATCATGTGGTTAATGTTATTCTCATCCAAAGTTTTGTTGACTTGATCTTGTAAGTACTAGCCCTCCGATCCATCTATTAATGGTGCTTCAAAATTCTTAAGGACCGTTAGATTTGGCTAGATCAAGTCGAATGTAATCCTTAATTCCGATCCAGTACTAGATTTGAGAGTATAAAGAACTCAAAGTAGAAAATAAATTCATAAACTCATGACGTTGCTTGATGTGATACGCGTTAGATTGTAAAGTTATTTTTATTATAAAAAAAATATAAAATATTTATGAGCTAAGAAAGTTAAAAGGACAGAACATGATAACCAACAATTAATATTTGCAATAAGATGAATAGCATTTTTTTTTTCTTTTTTGAAATTAATATAATTATAAAATAATAGATAATTAAGCGGTTATCAAGTAAAAAAGAAAAATAATGAGAAGTCATTAACAACTATAAGAAGTCATGAATTAGTAATAATAAATGGTACGAATCATTTCCTATACGATCTAAATAGTTTTTATAATTTTGAGAGAGATAAAACAAAATGTAAAACTGCATTGAATATTGGAGTATGCGTTGTCCACAAACAGTATTTAATACAATCATATTCACACGCCACTAATTGTCTTTAAATGGTCAATCGCCACTACTAACAAGCCAGCACGTTAAATTAAGGGCATATTTGGATACTATGAGCATTATTAGAATTTTTAAAAAAATTTATAATTTAATTTTTAAACAACACAAAATATTTTTAATTTCAAAAATTTGAACTTTTTTCACACAATCATTAGTTAATTATTATTTAAATACAAAAATCAATACACATTTTACTAGGGGTGTAAATCTGTCTAGTCTGGAGATGATGGACTGAAACTTTTGCTCCATCATTTTTTCAAACTGGACCGGACCAAACACCCATAGGGACCAAACCGGACTGATAGCTATTGGTCTGTTCGGTCCGGCGCAATTATTTTGTTTCATATTTTTTTTTTGCAAATAAATTAATAAAAAAATTATTTAAATTACTAAAATTTAAATTAAGTGAATTATTAATGTAGATTATCATGTAACTAACTCATTAAAAGAATATTTAACTATAATTATATTTATGATGTTGATAATTACTACTTACTAACTTAGATTTTACTCTTTAGTATGCATAATTATCAATAATGTCATACATTTTATATATTGTTAATGAATATCAAATAATTTTATTGTA
This sequence comes from Pterocarya stenoptera, assembly GCA_003123785.1. Taxonomy (NCBI): domain Eukaryota; kingdom Viridiplantae; phylum Streptophyta; class Magnoliopsida; order Fagales; family Juglandaceae; genus Pterocarya; species Pterocarya stenoptera. The sequence goes on along the minus strand of QEOT01124210.1, from coordinate 51,141 downwards.
TATAGATTATTCATACTTGCTTTCAACTTAAGTATTTTAAAAAAAAAATTGCCTACTTACTTTCATTAAGTGGAAATAGTAGAGTATATATGAATGTATGATATATTAACTATTTATATATAATGACATAAATTATCACATGATTTATTATTTATTATTAATTAATAGCATATATTATTTAATATTTTATATGGTCAATAATAATAAATATTTTATCAATAAGAAATTTTCTTCCCCTCAAAAAAGAGATGAACTATGTACCACATAAAATGTGAAATTATTTTGTGAGACTTACATTATGTCAACTACTTTAAAGTACTTTCAAAATACGTACATGTAATACTCTCATACTATTTATATAAAATATGTGTCAATTTGTGAGACTAACGTCATCACGTTCCAGACGTACCTAATAATTTCCCTTCCACCTTCCACAATAGTTTTGAGAATTGGTAAGTAAACGTCTCTATACAGTACGTGTGCTTTGCCCGAATCATTCAACATAATTATTGTTAATATAAAATCAAACAAGACCCTGTTAAATCAGTCGTATTGACAGATAAAAAAAAATCCTATTCTCCCCCCCGTCATCACGTTCCAGACGTACCTAATAATTTCCCTTCCACCTTCCACAATAGTTTTGAGAATTGGTAAGTAAACGTCTCTATACAGTACGTGTGCTCTGCCCGAATCATTCAACATAATTGTTGTTAATATAAAATCAAACAAGACCCTGTTAAATCAGTCGTATTGACAGATAAAAAAAAA
>QEOT01124210.1:25818-49474 GCA_003123785.1 Pterocarya stenoptera | reverse complement strand
CCCATTGCAAGATCGACAAGTAACCTAAAGCCTCTTATGCACTTAAACAAAGTGACATACACTAAAATAAAATAAGCATTTAAACATGACCCTGCAGAACTACTTTGACCATGTCTTAAAATAAGCAAAGCTTATCCATTTAATAAAATAACTCCTCTCATGCATTTAACTATGTGATATACACGACTTTGTTTAAATGTGTATATTTAAATAGAATGATAAAAATGACAATTTGTATGTTAATTAGATTGAAACGTGTGATGTAAACTTCCATGTAAAATTTCTCATTTTCAACATCACCCTGCAAAACTTCGACCAATATGGGCTCCTAACAATTAAGTACAGAAGCAATAACGAATGAAGATGAAGAAGAATTCCTTTGGTATTGCCAAGCACCAATGATTGTGATATTCGGTTTGCTTATTGTTAGTTAACAAATAATAAATGTATCCTGTACTAAAAAGAAAACACAATTCTCACTGAGGATTTTCACCGATTTTTTGTACCAACTTATTTATTTACCTAGCTTAATAGTGAAGGAAGTGTTTTTTAATGAGCTCATGATTTTTTTTAAATGTTTAAAAGGTTTAAAAAAATTTGCACACTCGGTGATCATTCTCGGTTACTCCCCTCAGTGGGTGTAGCATCACCCACGCCAAAACATACCTTGTTAAACATTCCCCCTTCCCCGCACATATATTTACTAATTTCTTACCTCTATAAGGAAAGATTTTTATCTTCAAATTTTAGGCAAATTTGATTAGTGGTTGTTCCCAGTCTTGACTTTGGAGTCATCGATTACTATTATTGCATATGTATGTATGTATGTATGTATGTATGTATGTTTGTGTATATATATATGTATATGTATGTGTATATATTATATGTATAGTACAAACCATCCTGCTATAGATTACACAGTTTCACATACATTCCGGGAAGGAAATGTTATAGCCGATTGGTTAGCTAAATATGGTGTGATGGAGGTTAATTCAGAGTAGCAACATATGCGAGATATGCCCAGGCTGTTGCGTGGTTTGATTAGAGTGGATAAATGGGGTCTCCCTGCTATTTGTTCTCATTGATGGTTCAAGCTGTATCTTCTACTTGTGGTGTCCTGGTTTAAGTCGGTGTTACTAATTTCTATCTCTTTGCTTCAGTTTATGTTCTAGCTTTGTTATTAATGGTATTCCTCTGCTGAATGTAAGGTTCTTGAATATAACAGGGGTATTCCCCTTTTAAAAAATCATCCTTGCACTATCACTGAATTTTTAACACTATCCATCTTGCATGCATTTAGTGGCGCTTCCTACCACCACCCATCTTTCCTCAATTCTTCTTTCCACGTCCTTTCTTTTCACTGTCAGCAACCACATGGGTACTGGAATCATTGTCTCTAAACGAAGTCATTAGATGTAACAAATGCTTTACATCTAGTACACCATTCCTAAAATGACCTTCACATGCATTCATAACTCTGTCCTCATGCTTGCGTCGCCCAAAAGATCTTTTAGCACCGTCACTGCGCTTGCCCCCAAATTGTCCCAGAATCAATCGCTAAAAGCTACAATAGTTAGTGAAACTACAAAAACTTGTCCTAGTCAGAGGAAGTAATGATACAAAGGGCCATAAAAGAAATCAATCACCTCTTGTAGCATCGTCTGCTCTGTTTTCTTTTTTTTCGTCATCTTGGTCGTGCAACGCTAAGGGTAGTCTCTACTTCTTAGAAGATTATTTCAAGAGTAAGAACCAATTTAGGAAGCTTTAAGATGATATAATATTACCACTGTATGTGAACTAAAAATAGTGTTCCTACCTTTCCGCTAAGAGAATTATTTTCATGTTCTCCATTTCCTTTTTCTCTTTCCATGTCATATGTGAGGAGCTTGGAAAATAACATTACCTTTATATTAAAGAGCTTATAATTATTGTGATCCTCTCTAAGCTACTCCCGAGTAGAGGTGACAAACCCTGCCATTTGCGTAGGTTTCTTTCATGCAGTTCATCTGCAAACTTACGTACTGTGCTTGACGATAAGGTAGTATGGAGGAGAAGCTAGAGGAGTTATACAAGGGACTTTCTCTTACGGAATGAGGAAATTTTTGTGGAGACAAATAAGTTGGAAGATGCAGCAATTTGTGGAGGTAAATGTTTGATAGTGAAGCTGTTAACGAAATGACATTATAACAGGGACGCCTTCAAAGTGACTATGAGGAAAGCGTGAAGGCTGGCAAGAGACATACGATTTAGAGATATAGTGAACTCATTCCTAACACTCATTGAATTTGAAGATCGGCGAGATAAGGATCGTGTTATTTGTGAAGGGCCTTGGTATTTTGACAAACATCTAGTGCTGGTACAGGAGGTTGATGGGAGCCAACAGGTTCATCAAATAAAGCCTACGAAAGCTTTGTTTTGGGTGTGAATTCATTATTTACCGCTCATTGAACGAGTATATTGGCAATCTTATTGCTAGCAAAATTGGTAGGATGGAGGAAGTTGATCTTGAGAAGGGTGAAATGGCATGGAGTGAATTCATGAGAGTCTGCATTAGCATTGACATTACAAAGCTTCTGTTAAGGGGGGAGAAGATAAACATTGGTTATGCAGAACCTATATGGGTTCGCTTCTCATATGAAAGACTTCCAAATTTCCGCTACTGCTATGGAAAACTGGGGCATAGGCATAAGGAGTGTGAGTTATGGCAGAAAATGCAGAAAAATTATGAAAAAAAGGATTTCCCTTACAAGCAATGGATGTGAGCCGAAGGTCAGGGTAACAGAGGTTGGGAACGAAGAAAACAGAGCAGAAAGATTGGACGATCTACTCTAATAGAAGTTCCAGTGACGGAAAGAGGGGGAGCGAAAGATTTGGTGGATAATGGCAAATCCAGGGATCGACTTTCAAAAACCAAATCAATCGAATGCTAGGATGATGGAGATTCCCAAGGGAGCAGTGCTACGGCTACCGAAAAGGTAGCCCGAATTTGGATCCGGAACGTGCATTTCACTTTTTTATTTTTTATTTCTTTTTTTTAATGTATTTTTGTAATCATCATAAACATTTTTAAAAAAAATAAAAAATTCAGAACATCATTAAAAAAAACTTCCTTAATTACTAAGTAAAAAAAAATCTCATTCTGGACCCAAATTCGGGTCCCAAAGTATTTCTCTTCCCAAGGATATAGGGGGAATCAAGTTATTAGATAGATATTTCAGCGACTATAATGCAGTCGAAGGATAACGAAGTCGTGTTTTCAAGAGATGGGGTTTTTTATTTTCAAATTCAAAAAGAATGGGAAGCAGTTAACACACAGGAAATGGAGGAAGAAGATGAGAATGGCGTGTAGTTGATAGAGGGGCAAAAGATGGGCTTACATGGAGAAGTCAATGGGCTAGGGGATTATGTTGCTATTAAAAGTGGGCCTATCCCACAAAAGATGTGCTCATGGTGAAGAGCCCAGCTGAGTTAGGCTCTCGCAAACCAGATGGCCTATTTAGCAGGAAATGGAAACATGTGTCCCTAATTGACAAAATGACACAGACGCTGACACTGGATTCCCAATGGACAAAAAATACCAATAAACGTAAAGAACTAAGGAGGGATAACTGAAGCCACGGAAGATCTGCAAAGAGGAGTAACTATAGAAGAGAGTCAGATGAGGAAATCGTGGAGAAAAACTAGATTATATCGGCAGTGGCTAGTTCTCGGCCCACCATGAGCCATGAAAATCATCATCTAGAATGCTCACGGGCTTGGGAACCTATGCGGCATTCATGACTTAGTCAAGATGGAAGCACCCGACATCTTTTTCTTACAAGAAACCAAGCTGAAGGTTTGTGAGTTTGATAACTGTAAGTATAAGCTTGGATTTACTAACTGTTTAGTAGTTGATTGTAGTGGTAGACGGGCGGGGGGATTGCTCTGTTATGGGGGAAGGATGTTAATCTCTCAATGNATGGGGGGGGGGGGGGGGGGGGGGAGATGTGTGGCTTGTATTTGCTTATTTTAATGAAATCCTACACCAAGATGAAAAATGCGGGGGGTAGGGCTCGCCCAGAAAGACAAATAGCAAAATTTAGGGAGGTGGTGAATGACTGTGCTTTGAGAGACTTGGGCTATAGAGGCCAAAAATTTCCATGGTTAGAGAGGGTATACACATCATTAGTGAAAGGATTGGCAAGTTTATGGCAAATTCCCAATGGTGGAATAGATTTCCTCAGGCTTGTGTTAATCATGGGATGGCAGCTTACTCATACCATATTCTTATCTGGCTAGATTCTGATGGGATTGCTACCAAGAGAAAAGTGAAGAGGTTTTTTAAATTTGAAACTATGTGGATAGGGGAACAAGGGTGAGAAAATATAATTGAAGCAACATGGAGGGATGGATCAGGCAGCAGTAATATGGAAGAGGTGATGACACTGATTTGAGAATGTGGTTAGAAGCTGGACATTTGGAATCGTGCTAGTTTTGGCAATGTGCAACACCAATTACATAAGGCACATCAGAATCTAAAAATGGTACAAGATAATGATCCTCTAGGTGAAAGAAGGGAAGATCACAACTATGCAAGGGATTAAGTACAAAAATGGCTAGAGAGAGATGAGATTATCTGGAGGTAAAGATCAAAAGCATTATGGTTAAAGGAAGGGGACCAAAACTCAAAATTTTTTCACACGAAAGCATCCCAAAGAAGGAAGAAGAACAAACTTGTGAAGTTACAGGATGACTCTGGTGAATGGTATGAAGGGGAGATGAGAGATAAGGTGGTCCGTAGTTACTTTGAAAACCTGTTTGCAATTTCTAAACATAATGGTCCAACAGATCTTATGGAAACTTTAGTTGGGAAGGTGACTAGCTCAATGAATGCTAATCTACGCAAGGAATATACAAAGGCAGAAGTTTTTTATGCTTTGAAGCAAATGAACCCATCCAAGTCTCCTGGACCAAATGGTATGGCCCCAGTGTTTTTCCAAAGATACTAGCATATTGTTGGCAAACCTATTTCAACAGTAGTACTGAGGGCATTAAGCACATGTGAATTTCCTTCCTCACTGAACCATACATTCATTACACTAATTCCAAAGAAAAAATCACCTGTTAGAGTAGCAAATTATAGACCAATAAGTTTATGTAATGTGGTCTATAAGCTGATTGCCCAAGTCATTACTAATAGATTGAAGAATGTATTACCCTCTATCATATCAGACTCTCAAAGTGCATTTGTTTCAGGCCATTTAATTATAGATTATGTACTAGTAGCCTATGAACTAGTTCATTATTTAAAACAGAAAAGGAATGGAAAAAATGATACATGTCATTGAAGTTGGACATGAGTAAAGCATATGATTGTGTAGAGTGGAGTTTTGTGCAGACAATGATGGAGGTTATGGGACTTGAGTAAAAAATGGTTGAGCTGATTATATATTGTGTTAGATCTGTGTCTTTTTCAATCTTGGTTAATGTAGAACCAAAGGGACCTCTCATTCCTAGTGAAGGGCTGAGACAAGGGGACCCTCTGTCCCCATATTTGTTCCTACTATGCACTGAAGGGTTGATATCACTTTTGAAATCAGTAGGGATGATAAAAGCGATCTTAGGTATCAAAATCTGCATGGGCTCCTCTTATAAATCATCTGTTCTTTGTAGATGACAGTTTGATTTTCTGTAAAGCTGATGCTGAGGAAAATAGAATGGTTCAAGCAGTAGTGGAGAAATACGAGAAGGCCTCAGGTCAGAAGATTAAGAGGGACAAAACATCTATGGTTTTCAGTAGTAATGTGAAGCCTAAAACTCAAACTGAAATACTGCAATTGTGGGGAGCTAGTGAAGTCCAACAATATGAGAAGTATTTAGGTTTACCTCTTGTTATAGGTAGATCTAAATCAAAGGCTTTTTCAGAAATAAAGCAAAAAGTTTGGCAAAAGTTACAATGTTGGAAAGAACAAATGCTATCTCAAGGTAGGAAGGAAGTTTTGCTTAAGGCAGTAGCCCTCTCAATCCCAACTTATTTGATGAGCTGCTTCTTGTTACCAAGTGTGCTGTGTTCAGAATTGGAGGCTATGACGGCAAAGTTTTGGCGGGGTCAAAAAAAGAATGAAAGGAGAATTCATTAGTTCAGTTGGCAGAAAATGTGTGAACCAAAATTTAAAGGTGGGTTAGGTTTTAAAGATTTGAGGACTTTTAACCTAGCCTTACTAGCAAATCAAGGTTGGAGAATTCTGCAAGAGGAAGGTTCAATGTTACACAATCTTTAAAGCCAAATATTTGCCTAAAGGTTAGTTCTTGGAAGCTAGGTTGAAGACCAATCCTTTATATGCTTGGAGAGGTATATGGGAAGCAAAAAAATGGCTAAGACAATGCTGCAGATGGCGGATTGGTGATGGGAAGACAAGAAAACTATGGAGGGATCAATGGATTCCAGGGCATCAGTCTCTACAAATGGAAGGCATTATCATTAGAGATGAAAACAAAGAAGATACAGTGGATAGCATAATTGACAGTAGCATAAAGTGGTGGTATGTGGAAAAAATCAGAACTCTCTTCAATCCAAATGTAGCAGTGGATGTTCTAAAAGTTATATTATGTCCTGGAGAGCAACTTGATAAATGAATGTGGGCACAAGAGAAGAATGGGAAGTTTAGTGTTAAAAGTTCATACAGACTCATAAAAGGAAGGCAGGGTAGGGACTCAGGGGAATGTTCAAATGTGATCAGGCAGCATGCTCTTTGGAAGGTTCTTTGGAAGATGACAGTACCTAATAAAATTAAGGTATTTGCTTGGAGAGCTTGTAGAGAGGGGCTCCCAACTTAACAAAATCTCCACCAGAAAAAGGTGAATACTGAAGGGCTGTGCTGTTTTTGCAACCAAAGGTTAGAAGATTTCTCTCATGCCCTTTTTAACTGTCCAAAAATCAGAAATTGTTGGGATAAGTACGGGAAAGATAGATAGGAATATGAAAGTGATGGATGTTGCATTGAAAGTGAAAGAAGAAGGGAATTCAGGGGAGCTTCCGTTACTCTTTTTACTTGCTTGGAGTTTAGTATCGAAGGAACAAAATGGTACATGATAAAGAATGCCTAGACCCAAGACTTGTGGTAGAACATGCAATGCCGATGCTGAGGAGTTACAAAGACCTTAAGCTGCTACCTAAAACTAAAGTGAAACAATACTGCTGCTGGAAACCTCCCCCTATAGATTTCTTAAAACTAAATGTGGATGGAGCCATGTTTTGGTATCTTCATAGGGCTGGTGTGGGTGCAATCTTTAGAGATGCTAATGGTGACACCATTATGGCAGCTAGTGAAGTGGAAAGTGAAGTAGCAGATCCAGAAACCATTGAGTTATTAGCCATTTTTAAAGGTCTACAGAGCAAATATGGATATCCAGAAGCTCATTGTTGAGAGTGATTGCTTGCTAGTTGCTGCTTGTGGAGGCACTACAGAACAAAGATGAATTTGAAGCTATGTTGGGCGTCCTTATGAGTGAAGTTAAAAAGTCACAAAGGTGTTTTGGCGAGTGTCAGTTTCAACATGTTTTTAGAGTACTGCAACAGAACATGAGCAACTTTCTCTCTCTCTGTGTCTCTCTCTTCATGCATAAAAAAAGGTTATGAAATCAGCAACCAAGATTCCAAACACCCTCTGCAAAATATTTATTTTCATTGAGGCTATGGTAGTAGCTCCAGGCACAAAAACAGGTACTTTGTACATGACTTCAAGTATTAGAGATACTGTTGCAAATGCCAACCTATGGCATCAAAGGCTTGGTCACATGAGTGAGAAAGGGATGAAAGTACTATTATCCAAAGGGAAGCTACCAAGGTTGGAATCAACTGATTTCGACATATGTAAAGGTTGCATTTTCGGGAAACAGAAAAAAGTTAGTTTCTTGAAAAATGGGAGAACTCCAAAGTCTACAAAGTTGGAGTTGATGCACACAGATTTGTGGGGGACATCCCCAATCACTTCTCTTGGACGATCGCGGTATTATATTTCCTTCATTGATGACTCAAGCAGAAAAGTATGGGTTTATTTTTTGAAAAATAAATCCGACACATTTGACACTTTCAAGAAGTGGAGAGCCATGGTTGAAAATGAAACAGGCTTGAAGTTGAAATGTCTGAGGTCAGACAATGGCGGAGAGTACATTGACGGAGGGTTCCAAGAATTCTGTGCTGGAAATGGGATTAGATTTCAAAAAACTATTCCCGGGACACCGCAGCAGAATGACATAGCTGAACGCATGAACAGAACTCTAAATGAACGTGCAAGAAGCATGAGGCTGAATTCAGGATTGCCTGAATGTTTTTGGGCTGACTCAGTTAACACTACAGCCTATTTAATTAATCGGGGACCATCAGTTCTCTTGAAGTTTGATCTGCCAGAGGAAGTCTGGAGCGGAAAAGAGGTAAAACTTTCTCATTTGAAAGTTTTTGGCTGTGTATCATATGTTCACATAGATTCTACTGACCGTAACAAGTTAGAAGCCAAATCTAGAAAATGTTTTTTCATCGGTTATGGAGATGAAGAATTTGGCTATCGATTTTGGGATGATAAAAATCACAAAATCATCAGAAGTAGAAATGTGATATTCAATGAGCAGGTTCTATACAAAGCTAGGTCACAAGCTGAACCTGAGGAGCAGCCAAAGAAGCCTGAGGTTGTTGACTTTGATGTTACTCGAGTCAACACTGATCAGATCGAGGATCAAGAGAATGATGATCCACAGATCGAACAAAGTACACCACCCACTGCCATTCGAAGATCTTCAAGGACGATTAGGCCACCACAACGGTTCTCACCATCTCTACACTATATTCTGCTAACAGATAGTGGTGAACCGGAAAGTTATGATGAAGCACTACAAATTGAAGATTCAATCAAGTGGGAGAAAGCCATGCAAGATGAGATGGACTCACTGATGTCAAATCAGACATGGGAGCTGACTAAGCTTCCAAAAGGCAAGAAGGCTTTGCACAACAAATGGGTGTATAGAATCAAGGAAGAGCACAATGGTAGCAAGCACTACAAAGCCAGAATGGTCGTGAAGGGGTTTCAGCAGAAGGAAGGTGTCGACTACACAGACATTTTCTCCCCAGTTGTAAAATTGACCACGATCAGGCTAGTATTGGCAATTGTAGCTGCAGAGAATCTACATCTTGAGCAGTTAGATGTGAAGACCGCATTCCTTCATAGTGATTTGGAGGAAGACATTTATATGCACCAGCCACAAGGATTCTCAGTGAAGGGAAAGGATAATCTAGTCTGCAAACTGAAGAAGAGCTTGTATGGCCTAAAACAAGCTCCATGACAATGGTACAGGAAGTTTGACAACTTCATGTGCAGTAATGAGTTCACAAGACTGCAGGCAGACCATTGTTGTTATATAAAGAATTTTGACAACTCTTATATCATTCTACTTTTGTATGTGGATGATATGCTCGTTGCAGGATCAAGCATCGAGGAGATCAACAAGCTGAAGAAGCAGTTGTCAAAGCAATTTGAGATGAAGGATTTGGGTGCTGCAAAACAAATCCTTGGTATGAGAATCATTAGAGACAGGGCTAATGGTACTCTTAAGCTTTCACAGGAGGAATATGTGAAGAAGGTACTCAGAAGGTTCAACATGGACAAGGATAAGCCAGTAAGCACACCCTTAGCTAGTCACTTTCGACTAACTAAGGATCAATCGCCAAAGACGGAAGAAGAGCAAGAATGCATGAACAGAATACCCTATGCATCTGCTATTGGTAGTTTTATGTATGCCATGGTCTGTACAAGACGAGATATTGCACAAGCAGTGGGAGCTGTGAGCAGGTACATGAGTAATCCAGGAAAGCAGCATTGGGAAGCAGTCAAGTGGATTTTGAGATATCTACAAGCCTCGTCAGATACGTCACTATGCTTTACAAAAGCAAGTTTAAAGCTACAGGGATATGTAGATGCTGATTTAGCAGGTGACGTTGACAGAAGGAAAAGTATTACTGGATTTGTGTATACGCTGGGTGGTACAGCTGTATCGTGGGCTTCTAAGTTGCAGAAGATTGTTGCTCTCTCAACTACAGAAGTCGAATACGTTGCAATAACTGAAGCAGGGAAGGAAATGGTTTGGTTGCAGTCATTCTTAGAAGAATTAGGAAAGAAGCATGAAAAAGGTATTCTGCACAGTTATAGTCGGAGTGCTATTTTTCTTGCAAAGAATCCAGCCTTTCATTCCAGAAAAAAACACATACAGTTGCGATACCATTTTATTCGATCTCTTCTCGATAGTGGACAGCTGATACTTGAAAAGATTCAAGGAACAGAGAACCCAGCAGACATGCTCACAAAAGTAGTTATTGCTGACAAACTGAAGCTGTGTATAGCTTCAGTTGGTCTCCATACTTAAGGCATGACTTGAAGTTGCTGTGACACTATGAAGACATGAAGACTCATTTGTCTCCAAGTGGGAGATTGTTATGGATGGAGACAAAGTCTCATGCAAGCACCGGCCTCATCAATGCACCAAGAAAAACAGAGCACCGAATGCACCAAAATCAAAAGGTGCGGCTGCTCTGCAGTTGCTCACTAACCTGTTTTATAAACTGTGTTTTGGTTATCTGGTTGTATGGATAACTGTTGGTTGTTGGTATCTGTTGCTTTCATGGCATTGTGCACGCATGCGTGGGTGTGTGTGTTTTGAGAAAATTGTATTTAAGGTTTGATGGGTGCGTGTGTATCACCCCCAAGCTGAGATGAGATATTATCTCGGTGGAGCTCCTCTGGACACTCGGGAGCGGAATATACTGAGTGTCGTTCCCTGGGGCTTTTGCCCGGGACTTGGACGGGATGGTAGCGCTCTCGATCCGACTCCGTGACTCCTCGGGCTGGCGGGGGTCAGAGGATGCCTGGCTATGTACGCGGTGGGCGCGGAACTGGGCATCACTCATGTATCACTTGCACGGCCGTTACCCGTGGGGTGAAGATGGGAAGCCAGAGTATGTGGATGGTCCCTAGGGGAGGCCATGGTGCATACGGTTAAAATTGGAATTAATGGAATTATTCCTGGTTTGGTTTTGTGCCAAATGGTGTTTTTTGGCGTGTGTGGAAAAATTATGATTTTCGAGAAATAGTGTTTTTCTCGGGTTTTACGTTTGGGCATCATGTGCATGCATAGCATTAGTTGTTTTAATATATTTATTGTCTTGGAGCTTTTTGGATTTTACTTACCTGCGGTTCTATTTTTGTGGGACTGTAGATTTTGATGTAGGTTTTGATGAGGCTAAGCCCGAGGGTGCAGCTCCGCCTGAAGAGTAGGGACATTGGCTATATTTTGTGTTGAAGATTATCGCTGCTTTTGCTTATTGTATTTAATTTGATTTGATGTTATTTTGTAACAAAAATCATATTATGTTGACATGTGGATTTTCAGTACTCTGGTATTGTATTAAACTCTGGTACTTAGTTATTTGACTTAACATTTTTGCTGCGTATTTTATTGTACACGTGTTGCATTGCACACACTCAGCACATGTCGATGGGGTGCGTGACCGTGTTGTCATCATCCCGGGTGTCTCAATTTCCGTATGTGTCCGTACATGGAAGTTGGGGGCGCCACAGCCGAACCACTTAAATCTCGCCTCTCTATAATCTGGACTTATTTTCTGTCTCGTGCGAAGTCCCAACACAACTTTCTCTCTCTCTGTGTCTCTCTCTACATGCATAAAAAAAGGTTATGAAATCAGCGTCCAAGATTCCAAACACCCTCTGCAAAATATTTATTTTCATTCAGGCACCAAAACCTGTGTTTAGGCTCTCGCCCTTCATTGACTATCCTCATTTTCATAGCTCAGACTCCAAGGTCATACCCGTTGGACAGTCCAAACCATAAGTCCAACAGGCAAATTGAGGGAAAGAGAAAGACCAATTAAAACAGGAAAAAAAAAATCAGATCCTTCCTTTTCTTTTTTCCCATCCCAAGCAACACTACTTCAGCTTCCACAACAAGAAATTTGCCCTTTTGTGGCGAGTAGTATTCGCAGCAAAAGGCATACTATTCGCCACAAAAGACTTCACCCGACCGATATTCATTCGCAGCAAATTGGCCGAAAATAAATCATCTGAGTTGATCAATTGCGGTGAAATTCAGATTTCGTCGAAATGGATATCTTTTTCCGCGAAAGAATTTCGTTGGAAATAAACCTTTGCAAGGTAGAATTGTTTTTGCCGCTAGCTTAGTTCTCTGGGAAAAATTATTTGCGGCGAGTATAATTCGCCGCAAATAATTATAAAAAATTAAAAAAATATAAATGCGGCGAATCCTAATTCACCGCAACGAACAATTATGCCCAAAAAAAAATTTAAATGCAGAACACCGTATTCATCAAAATCCAAGCCATGCACTAATTTTATATTTTAAGGAAAATCAATAAAAACATCCAAGCACAATAAAAATTAACCAAATGAATAAAAATTAACAACATCAAAACTATAATGTGCATTTCACATTGATATCATAGATATCATCTATGATGGTTTGAACTCTTCATCAGAAATTCCTAGGGCTCTCATAGCTTCCAAGGCCTTGAAAACTCTTGGATTGGAAGCCATGACCAACCCACAAAATTATGGAGAATGAAGTAATAATTCCCTTGTTTCACATCGATTTCAATGGCATTGGACACTCCTTGGACTAGATTCACTGCAAAGCAATGTCATTGATTGGAATTAGAAATTTATCCATCCATCTCTACGAATATATATATATATATACACGTGTGTGTGTGCCCGTGTATCAATGGCTCAATAATTCAAACACAACAAGGCTGGTTGTAACATATTGACTTCCATGAGAACAATGACGCATGGTTGGTTCAAACACAACAGGGCTGGTTGTAACACAACAAAACACATGTGTAACATATAATTCAAACACAACAGGGTTGGTGAAAACTCTCTGTTAGAGCCAAAAAAAAAAAGATCCAAACATGAGACTCAAAAGTGGCATAACACTCAACAAAGATCAGTACACACAAACTATGGATTAGAGGGTCCTAGAAGTCACCAAGAACCCCAGTGGAATTAGGTACTTTAGCACATTAGGATGCCTAGAAACAAGTCAAATGTTTACTACATAGCTGGTAGCTACCAAGTATGATCCATGATCAGAAAGGACTATTTTCTTGGAAAATGTAATAAGCTTTAAAAAAAGGAAATGAAAATGTATGTTTACGTACAGAAGCATGAGCAAAAGAATCAAAGATATTAATAATACATGTAAAATTCTGAAATGGACTCAGTTAATTAGCATTTTGTAAAGTAATATTGTTCATGTAATGCAGTTCCTACATGTCTCCTTTGCCAATTTCATCCAGTTTATTGAGCAATCTGTTAAAGACCATTCAAAGAGCAAAATGCATACCAAATACTTTCTAACCACAAACCACACACAGCAAATCACACTTCGCAAAGTAAACATGTCAATCCAGAAATTCAAGATAACATGTGCAGAACACTTAGCCCTAGCTTCCATCTCTGATCTTTGTTACTGTATTCTAAAATTTTGAAAAAATATATATTTAATCATTTATATTTGTCTTAACAAACCAAACCAACAATTATGCCAATCCTTGAATCTCATTGCTTTGATCAAGTCGTGGGTCTTTTGATTACACTTCCATGAACAGAGTACTATATATTCCTATTGCTGGAGCCTAGAGAGTATCAGAGGCATGCCAAGGCCGTGCCTCATCACGAGTATACCCTTACTGTAATATCTTAATTAATGATGTGTTAAGAGCAGCCTTTTGATTGGCTGGGCAACTCCACAAGCTATGACTTTTTCTAGGACATTTGGAAACATTAATGCTATATAGCTGAGAATTTATCGAGGCAATCTTTAACAAGGTACACGTACAGCAAAAGGTTCATCTCCTTTACAAAAGGAAAAAAGAGGAGAAAAGAGATAATCTGCAAAGCAAATGTGCAACATTTCCTCTTTACTACATCTCTAGTGCTACTAATAATTAATTAAACAGATTTCAAAAGTAATACCTTTCATCGTCCCCAAAAAGGCTTCCAAAAAGGCTTGACAAACTCTTGTAACCAAGTAGCAGCACCTATATATATATATATAAATATATGCTGTCGTCTGCCACTCTTCTATTTATCATTAGGCAGTTCACTGAGTCCCAGACAAGTTCAGCAATATTACTGCTTTGTGACGATATTTTACCAATATTGCAGTAATAATACAGATATTTATATTTATATATATATATATTTAGATGATACTACAACAAGAAATTTGGAGGGGATCGAATTAACTACTGAAGCACCAGCCAACTACTTCCCTTTTTTTCCCCTTCAATATATAATCATGCGCCAAAACCCCAAATCAATTCTAAATCAGTGTCTAAAAACTGATCCAAACCAATCCTTCAACATCAAAAAGTCCCTAATCTTAGATAAAGCACTGCAATTTGTAACAGATTCACAATCAATTCGTAACAGATTCACAATCAATCAAGGAAAATATCCAAGAAAAAGTAAACTTACCCAAACAGTACCCAGAAACTCCAAATCTACGAAATCAAAACAAACATAGATGAAGGTAATAGCACTATGCTCAGATGAAATACATATACCTAAAACGGGAGGGGAAATTTTTGAAAAACACAGACCCATTCATTGAGCAGCAGCCCCTCGTCCACGCTCCGGGCGAGATCCCCCACATACGATGATGGAACCTAGAGCAGAGAGAAAGATTATTAGGGAGAAATAGAGAGTGGGAGAAAGGGACGGAGAGAGAGAGAGAGAGAGAGAGAGACGCGGACACACAGAGAAGAAGATAGAGAAAGAAACAGACGGAGGATTAGAGACTCACCTCTTCGGCGAGGTGGCGATGGCATGGCAGCAGGCACGGCTTGGGAAGAGCGGCAGCAAACTCACAGAGAGTAGAGAGGGATTATCAAGCTGGGGGAAAAGAAAAAAGGGGGAGAAGGAAAAAGAAAGAAGAGGGAAAAAGAAAGAAGAGGGAATAGGCGTAGGATTTTATCATGATCTTTTGCGGCGGTTAACAATCGCCGCAAATATAGTGAAAACGTCGCCATCTAAGAGAATAACGTGCTTTGTAGAGGATGTAAGTGGCGATTCTATTTACGGCGACAAATTATCGCCGCAAATATCCTTTTTAGCGGTGATTTCCTTGGTCTCCAGAAGAAAAGCCCGGCTACAGTTAAAAACGGCTTCTGCCGTCCAATTGTTGCTTGCCACAATTTATTTTGGCCGCATAAACAGTTTTTGCTCGCCACAATTCCTTTCATAACCTCTTTTAGTAGTGGCCTTTTCACATAGATTCAAACAGAAAGTTCTTATTTGTTTTTTTAGTTCCTAGGGGTTTGAGCTAGCTGAAAGTTTCCATGCACCATCTCTGGGTGATCTTGAGTGTGAAGCAGATCATCATGGCTCTGAGAAAAGAGTTAACAGGCTTCTCTATTCTACTTCTGGTTCTGTTACTTCTACAAATATCATCTTCTGTTGATGGGTCAGCCACATTCGGAACCTTCAAATTGGGTCTGCCTCTAAGCTCAGAAGTGATAAATCCAAAGGTATTGCCTTTGGAAGGGATAAAGATGAAGATGGTGATCAAGCTCATGTTTTTGGCGATGAAAAGAGCAAAGTCTTTACTTATCAAAAAAAAAAAGAGCAAAGTCTTTACTAGCCCAAATCCTTTACATAATCGATAAGTAGATAGAAAAAACTTAGATGATCTCTTCTTCACTGATCAATGCAATAAGATTTTTCTTAATATCTTTCTTTAGATCATTTTTTTCTGATCTTCTTGATCTTTTTTCAAAATTTTGATGATTGATTTAGTACTGCTAGCTTTATTATTCATAGGAGTGTGTATGCAATATTGTCACAACTACAGAGAATAAATATGACTTGATTTTAGAGTTTGCAGTAAAATTGATATATCTAAATTAATATCAAATTATCAAATATTATTCTTTCTTGAAGATTTTTTTTAATGATATTGGTCATTAATGGAGTTGGTGTAATGACTGTTGATGGGCAGTACTGTTGGTTATGGTTGTTGGTATGTATTTAATCTTAGCTAGAAAATAATGATAATGAATTCATTAATGCGGATGCCATTTTCTTGTTAAGAGGTCAATTTCGAAAAACAGATAGCTAGTATTACAGCATCAACTCAGTTTAAAATAAATACATCTCAGATTTTCATCCATAAATATATATATATATAAACAAATTGTGTAATTTATTTATTATTCCAACTGTATCACACAACTGTTGGTATTTAGGTAAAACTTTAGACCCGCCGTTTGTAATTCGTATTAGAAATCTCAATAAACAAATTAAAGATCTGGCAAGAATCATGTTAATTACGTACCAAGAGAAGTAGGAGGATTCAACTCATGTCAAATTCGGAGTTGAATGAGTTGGAAAATGGAAATAATGGAACTCTTTGACAACAATATTAGCACCGGGGCAACACAATTAAGAATCTTCCATAATTTGGGGTCATATCATAGTATTAATTAATTTGTTCATAACTTTAGTTAGGGGTATATAAATATATTTATATATGGCATTTGCGCGCATACAAGATACACACACACACACACACAGCTCTAATTGGTGGGCATCATTTTGGTACATAAATCATCAATTGTTTTTCCATCCGTTCATGCAATTTAGAATATTATTTTCGTATTTTGAAAATTGGATTTTAATATATATATATATATATGCATTTCGATTTTATGAATTAATTGGAATTTTGTTATTTAAAAAATTCTTTTCATCAGTCACTATTCACTACTCCACACCTTATGAAAAACACCTCCACCTCCTATGAAAAAGAAAAAATTATAAGTGTAAGGTGTAAAAGTGAATAGTACCTTATTCATAGAATTCCTCTTATTTCTTCCTATGTATAAACAGAAAATTATTAATATTTTTTTCTACAAAGTGGCGTGACAGTTCTATACATATATATGGTTGGTGTGTTGATTAAAAAACTAACAAATAAATTTATCGTGGATAATGATACACATAGCTTGATTATAATTTTTTTATAATCCATTTTACGTGAATCAAACATTACAAATATGTCACTTTAATAAAAATAAATTTCAACTTTATAAAACTATCATTCGTTTAATATAGAATTATAATAAAAATCCAAGTTAATTATTTTTATTTATTATCAAAATTTCATAACTTTCAAACCAAGTCCAATAAGGCCCACCTCTTCCTGGAACTATTATAGTTTGGGTGCCGACTTACAGCGGCTGAAGGACTGCGGCCTTTGGGATCAAAATGGCACATGATCATGAGATTTTATCAGCAAAAAGTCTGTTTGCAACCGCCCTAGGGGGAACCGGCGGAACCGTGTCCTACGTGGATGTCAAAACGGCGTCGTCCACTTTTATGAAATCAAATACAACAAATTCATTCGGGACCTGCGTTACGGCATCGTTCTCATTAACAAATCAAATTCCCCAAATTTGATAGATGTGCGTCGTTCACTTCCACATTTGCCATTTCGGCCCTTCTCCCGCTAGATTCAGGTCCCCCCCTTCTCCCCTTCCCATCGTCCTCCCCTTCGTGGCTCTGAGTAAACGGCGAACTCGTCCTCCCCTTCGTGGCTCTGGGTAAGCGGCGAACTCGTCTTCTCCGACTACATCTGGGTAAGTGATCTAATTTCGTAGTGGAAGAACGTTGCTCTGGGTATGCGTCGAACTCGTCTTCAGGTAAGAGTCGAACTCTTCTTCCCCTTCGAACTCGTCTTCTCCTTCGGTGCTCTGCCTCTTGTCGACAAAAGACATCTTCTTCCCTTATTTACCCATTCCCATCGTCTCCACCAGAGCCACTAAGCCAGGTCCGTCTTCTCTACCGAAACCACAAACCCGATTTGTACCCACGAAGCCCCTGTCGTCTCCAAACACTAGATCTGAAATGTGAAACACTAACCCTAACCCGAAACCCTAACCCTAACCCGAAACACTAACCCTAACCCTAACCCTAACCCAAAACACTAACCCTAACCCGAAACATTAACCCTAACCCTAACCCGAAACACTAACCCTAACCCTAACCCGAAACACTAACCCTAACCCTAACCCTAACCCCAAACCCAACCCCAAATTTTAACCTCAAAAAATTTGGCATAATCAACAATCGGGCCGATTGTCAAAGTATGCCCTTGCAAAATCAGGTTAGTTCTCTGATTGTTATATTTTTTTCTTTTCTATTTTTGAGCTCCGATTAAGAACTTCCCTTTGAATCCCTGTAAAGATTCATAAGAAAAATTAAAAGTAGTTGTCTGAATTTCTATTTGATGAGCAATGGATTGTGAGGGATTTGTATTGGAATTGTAGAGTTCACCGATAAAACTCGGTAAACAATTTCTGAGATCATGGATATTTAATTTAATTATTTAGAGAATTTTTAATGGATCGAGATATGATTGTAAAGGATATGAATCGGTTTCATCACTTCCAGGATGGAATTTGGTCTTGTGGTGATTATGCTATTGTTATTGTAGGTTTGATTGGATTTCTTTGGAGGAGAATTTTAGCAAGTTGACGACTACCAGTCCAGATCGAAGCTTTGGAGGAGAATTTTAGGAAAGTTGGTCAGTTGAAGAAATCTTCCACTATATTTCTCTACATTTGTTACTTTGAAACCTGCATTTGCTAAAAAAGTTGACCTAGTTGATTGCCTCAATTAAATTCTATCAGTTTGTGCGTTCCTTAAATCTTCACGTAGTGCTCGAGACTTCCATGTGGTTTTATTTCTATATTTTATCTCTCTGTTGCAAGTATTAATCTCAGTGTGCTCGAGAGGCAAGTAATCTTAGGAAGATGATAGAAAATAGAATCATATGATGTTTTCTAATTTAACATTATATACTGTAACCAATTGTCCTGAGCTAAGCAATTATGAGTTAAATGGTATGACTTGCAGTATTCTTTTTCACTTTCTTAATTAGATATCATTGTATGAACCATAACATATTCTTTGAATGCTCACACTCAATTTGATGTAAGCTTCTCCATGCTTTCTGAAATGCATATGTGAATGCATGCATTCATACATAGATGTGTGTGTGTGTGTGTGTGGGATTGGTGTAAGCTTCCCATCGTCTAATTCATTCACTTATGATGAAATACAGAAGCTGGGAGGTACAATATTTGTATTAACATCTGCTGTCATTATAAATTGGTGCAAGTAATCCGGGTACTTTATTTTGTTTTTTCTTTTCTTGATGAGGGATTTTTTCTGCGACATAGAAATAAATTTTGGTTTTATTTCAATTAAAAAACCCAAATTAGTTTATAGCATTATATCCTGGCACTTCCATGTGTGACTTGCATATGCATGGCTGTTGAATAATTTGTAAGCCATATCTATGAGACATCTAGTTACACCACTCCCACTTGGGTTGAGGTTTTACACCTAAGGGAATAGGAATAGATAATTAATTAGTTTCTTGTTAGTTGAATATTGTTTTTTGGCACCTTGTCGAAATATTAATAAATAGATTTTTTACCCTTCATGATTGGCCCTTTACTAATACACTGTTTCGTTATTCAGAATCTGGTATGGCATCATCCCAATCGTCATCTTTAGTTAATGATGATGTCATGGATTTACCTGTTTGTTGGTGTGGTTTGAAGACATCACTAAAGACATCCTACACTAAGAAAAATCCGGGTCGGAGATTCTTTGCCTGCCCAAAATATTCTATGGTAAAAAACTTTAATAGAATGAGTAATACTTGCATATATATTTGCTGGTTTGGATGTATTTAAGCACTGTTCATTGAGAGTTTGTACTGTGTGCAGGGAGATGCGAGGTGTGAATTCTTTGTATGGGCGGATATAGTTGAGTTGTTAGAGGAGAACTGGAAATTAAAAGAGACAAAGGCGCGGAAGACTCGCCATGATGTATTACATCGCGAGTATGCCGTTCGGAAAAGGGAAGATAAAGTGAGAGAGACAACGAATAAGCTAAGAAAGGAGAAACGAAAGTTGTTGTTTTTGTATTGGGTTGTGACTTTTGTTATTTTGTTTGCTTGGTTCTCTTGAAAAAAAAAGAAATCTGCCCAGTTCCTACAACACCACAAATTCTATCATTTTCCTATCAGTTTCCAACTCATATATTTCTCTTGGAAAAAACAAAAACTACCCAAATAAGCATGCTTAGAGAACAAATATAAGTGATTATAAAAATCCACCTAATCCACAAATATAAACATCCAACAAATATAACCAGATTCTATAAATATATATATGTTCCTAGACTTACTTTTTTCTTAAGTTTGCAGCTGAACAAAGTGAAGATGCATATCAACTCTCCAGAAAGAAGATATTCACAGTAAATTCCCTAAGGGAGTTTTGATACACATAAATTCTGTCCTTAGTGCGTATAAAGAAACTAAAGCGGACTTCCCAAAAAAATATGTGGTGTCGAAACATACCCACGAGTATCAACTCTCTTGCCGTGGTTGTGATCCATCAAAATCAACGTGCAGTGGTTGTGATCCATCTTTATCAAATTGCACCTGATAAAAATATTCACTCATTAATATACATATTGTCGACTAATGTCATTAAAATACCTATGACTGGTTGGATCTTCTTACGCTTTCTTGACTTTGAATTACTGTTTCTCGGGGCAAGGTTCCACTCATGTCAACAGCTGGTAATATTTCTGGGCTAGCCTGATGATAAATACTTGTAAAAAACACAGAAATAAATCATAGCTCAAATGTAAATATATATATATATAAGGTTACCTGCAAGTGTCCAACATTGGAGACGTCCAAATCGGAAGGCTAAAATAGTCTCCTATGAGTGCCAACAACTGGTGTATCTTCTCCATCTCGCTGATAAAGTAGTAACCAATTTATCAGACAGACCATATAAAAAATTTAAACTACCCAAATATAATATTACAAATCATTACTTGTTTGCGTTTCCCCTTTCCTTGCGCTTTCTTCGTCTTCTCCTTAACTTTCCGTAGGTCCTTCTCCATCCTGGATGCTCTCCTCAGAGATGAGGGTCTGCCTTTTCCTCGCACAACACGTGGACTGAGTACTTGGGTTGAACTACCAATTGTAGTTGTGTCCTTTGTCGTGCCACCAATATTTAAACAATTTTGAGTAATCGATGGGGGTTCTTGGTCAGCATTATATAGGTCAATCATTGCATTCAATTTACTCGTTGCATCCTCAGTATGCTTTTTTGAACCCGTAGCACAAGTAATCATTTTATAACAGATATTCAACAAACTTGAATATCTATTAGCATCTTCCCTCTGATCTCCTACGTCATAGCTGCTGTGGATTAATGTGTATCTTCTTTTGATATCCTTTCTCCATCGATCCAAAATATACCTATTTGGCATTGTCTTAATTCCATTACATTTGAAGACGGCAAAGATGTGCCGGCACACTATCCCCCTCATTTCAAATAAACCACAAGAACACTTGGCGAGTGCATCTTCCTCACTAAATTTCACTAAATGGGTAACCAGCTTAATAAAATCTTCGAACCGGATTTCATCCTCTACCAAATAGGTCTTTAATATACCATCCCTCTTATGCAAAACTGGGTGCAAGTCAATAATGCCAGTAAGCTGGTGCTGAACTTCCCTGAATTTTGCATTTGTGTACAAATCTTGATATCTCTTTTCAATTAGAGACCTCGAGATGCAGGGAATTGTGGCATAAATGAGTGGAAGTCAGCGCAATTTTCATTCTCTATTTTTTTTTTCAGGGCATTATCATACTGATCGACAAACTCTTTTAGGTTTGTCTTAGCATGAACATAACCATCGAAAAAGGCATTCATGCTCTCGCTACGCTGTGTTGTACTCATTCCAGCCCAAAAAACCTCTTTCAAGTAGGCCGGTACCCAATGCTCACGCTCAGTGTACAAACTTTGCAACCAAACATTATCATGCAAGTTGTACATGCTAATCAACTGCTCCCAACACTTTTCAAACTCTTTCGGCGTTTGGGTGTCATACACACATTTCATCAGTGTAGTTTTCAACCCACTCTTGTAGGAAGCATAGCAGCCAAGCTTTTCAGGCACTTTCTTCAGGATATGCCACAGGCAAAATCTATGTCGGCTTTCTGGGAAAACAATTTCAATCGCATTTTTCATGGCTCTGTCTTGGTCGGTGATAATAGCCTTCGGCGCTATACTATCCATACACTGCAACCAGGTTTGGAATAACCACACAAAGGTCTCAGTGTCCTCAGAGGAAATCAAACCAGCTCTCAACAAAATTGACTGCCCATGGTGGTTTACACCAACAAATGGTGCAAAGGGCATTCCATATCGGTTGGTCAAGTATGTGGTGTTGAAGGTTGTCACATCACCGAAATACTGATAGGCTACTCTACTACGGGAGTCTGCCTAGAATACATTTCTTAATCTCCCGTCATCATCCAAGTCCATTAGTGCAAAGAACCTAGGATTTTTGTATTGCATTCGTAAAAAGTAGTCCTGAAGCGCTCCAGCACCACCTGCTCCCAATCTTAGATGTCGTGCCTTGTCGATGTAGTTACGACAATCCTTTTCCAAAAAGGGGAGGTTCTCAAAACCCCCCACACCAACAACAAGAGATCCGAAACTCTTATTCATTCGAATCCCAGCTAGATCATTTGTATCTAGGACTCTTTTAACAGATTCACTCACTTCTCTATTACATCGAAAGAAGCGAGATTTCTTTGGACTAAGGCCATGGTTGTGGTCATTGTGAACTATAGTTAGCCGAAACTTTCCATTAGCAGCTTTTAAGGCATTAATTTTTGCCTTACATTCCGTTTTTGCTGTCGGATGTGGGTTAGCGACATTCAAAGTCCTATTCCGGGCCTTCCCACCATGGGCACAAGCAAGGGTGACATATCTAACAGTCTCATCCTCTCCCCTCTCACTCCTTTTTGTCATCACCCCAAACCCACATTTCTTTCCATATTCCTTATAATAACTCATTAAATCTTCTACGGAATTAAACTCCATCCCTTTGTTTGGCTCATCATCTCCATCCACTTGCACTTTATCAGATGTTCCGGCACTGCCATACTCGGTTTCTTGTGCATCTGGTTTATCAGGAACAATTTCTTCAACTCTAGCAGATGTACCTTGGGATTCAGTTTCCCCAACACCGGGTATATTATCCTCCGTACCAACAAATCTGCTTGTAACGGAGGTATTACTGATAGACAATTGACCTTCCATGCAATGTTGAAATGGATAACTAGCATTCTGGCACAAAAAAAAAAAAAAATAGCAATTAGACTTGAAAAAACTAACTTTCTATTTAACCGTG
This sequence comes from Pterocarya stenoptera, assembly GCA_003123785.1. Classification (NCBI taxonomy): domain Eukaryota; kingdom Viridiplantae; phylum Streptophyta; class Magnoliopsida; order Fagales; family Juglandaceae; genus Pterocarya; species Pterocarya stenoptera. The sequence goes on along the minus strand of QEOT01124210.1, from coordinate 26,114 downwards.
CATTGGGATGTTTGGAGAAGTTAATAGTATGTCCTAAAATGTTCTTAGTTAAATTATTGATGTTAGTTGAAAATAAATATCAACTAATAAGTGATCTAATTTCTTGATATATTAAGTAAAATAACATACCGCGGATGGAGGATTTGAGCTAGACGGTCTTTGGGTCGATAAATGTTCTTTTCCTTTTTCCATGCTGAGAGGGAGACAAATGCATTTTGTAAATAGCAATAGTGTATAACTTAGACTATTTATAAAATAAATGTTTAATATGTCAAAGACATTTTGGGCCACCAATC
>QEOT01124210.1:0-12193 GCA_003123785.1 Pterocarya stenoptera | reverse complement strand
TTTTTTTTTTTTTTTTTGGTATAAAATGGTAATCAAATTATTTTAGATTATTACCGCACCAAACCACAAAAAAAAAAAAAGAAAAAAGTCAGTTAAAATACCGGTTTCCTCCGATAAGTTAATCAGCCAAACATAATTTTACTGGCTCGGGTCGGGGTTGGATGAACAGTAAAAATTTTAAGAGATAAGAAAGTTAAAGGGGCATGTAACCAAGAATTAATAGCTACAATAAGATGAATAGTATTTTTTTTCTTGAAAAAATAATTATAAAATAATAGAATAATTAAGTGATTATCAAGTAAAACAGACAAGTCTTTTCCCCTCCAAAAAAAAATAAATAAATAAAAGAGACAAGTAATGAGAAATAATTAACAACTATCAGATGAGTTTTTTTTTTCTTTCTTTCTTTCTCATAATCATAATCGTCAGCTATTTCATTTCCAACAAGTTAGGGCAAGGACTTGATTAACATTAGAGGACCCATTGCAAGATCAACAAATAAAATGAAGCCTCTTAAGTACTTAACAAAGTGATATACATTTAAACACGATCCTGCATAACTATTTTGATAATGTCTTAAAATAAGCAAAGCTTATCTATTTAATAAAATCCTCGCATTATCATTGAATTTTTAACACTTCCCATCATGCAAGCATTTAGTAGCACTTCTACCACCACCCTCTATTCCTCGATTCTTCTTTCCACGTCCCTTCTTTTTACCCTTAGTAACCACATGGATATTGGAATCACTGCCTGTAGATGAAGTCATCGGACGTAACAAATGCCTTAAATCTAGTATGCCATTCCTAAAATGACCTTCACTTGCTTTTAGAACTCTGTCCTCAGGCTTGCGTCTCGCAAAAGATCTTTTAGCACTGTCACCATACTTGCTCCAAATTGTCCAATAATCAATCGCTAAAAGGTACAATAATTAGTGAAACTACAAAAACTAGTCCTAGTTAGAGGAAGTAATGATACAAAGAACCATCAAAGAAATCAATCACCTCTTGTAGCATCATCTACTCTCTTTCCTTTTGTATCTTCATCATTGGCCGTGCAACACTAAGGGGTAATCTCTGCTTTTTAGAAGGTTGTTTCAAGAGTAAGCACCAATTTAGGAAGCTTTAAGATGATATAATATAACCACAGTATGTGAACTAAAAGTGAAAGTAGGAAAATGGCATAGTGTTCCTACCTTCCCACCTAGAGCAACTACTTTCCTGTTCTCCATTTCCTTTCTCTCTTTCCATGTCACATGTGAGGAGCCTAGAAAATGGCATTATATTATACTAGAAAGCTTATAAGTTTTCAGCTTGAGTGTTTTCTTTGAACCGATGTGGCATAAACTGGAACACATAATATTGATGCCTATTCAGTAACATATAGAGGTGACCAAATGCAGACAATGCATTTTTCTTTTTAGTAGTTTACATAGCCAAAACCGTCTTTCAAGAACTGCAGACAATAACCTTACCCTGACTACCAACACAAAATCAGTCGTCTCCAAGAATAAATGCAATCAATAATAGAAATATTATGTCATATTCACCATGGAAGCATGCTAAAACATCAAAATGATTCACTAAACTAACCATGATCAGCTTACAAAATCCTCTTCTAGAAAATAATGGTCATAAATAGAGTGAGGATCCCTTTGTATTAGGTTTGCACAAAATACAGTAGGATGGTAGGCTACAGGCTCTACATCTAGCTTATCTAGATTTTTGAACTAGATATTCAAATGCGTAAGATATTTCTTCTTCTTTCTTTTTGCTATCCCAAAAAGTAGTTTTAAGTTAAAGGGTTATTGCCATAAATCCTTTTTGTCCCTAACTTCATAGCATATATAATTCAATTTATATTCTCATAGTTCCTTTTCAAAAGGATGATAAAGGGAAGATAGGGAAGTTTTCATGTACGCCAAAATAGCAGTTTGGAACTAGAGGCCAGTATATCAGTGCCTGTAAAATGCACAACCATAAATCAAGAATGACTTACGAATATCCCACTCTGCCTTTGTTTCCTTAAATTGCTCGCAACAAATTGACCTTTAGGAACAACAATTATAATACTCAAAGGATTCATTTAAAAAAATACTCAAAGGATAATTATAAAGGTCTTATAGCACTCTAAGAAGGTCCACCTTGACAACATTTGTGTAGGAGACTTGGGCCACATCTGGGCCTATACTCCAAAAGTATTAGTCAATGGTACGATTGGAACCTTATTAGAATCATTATAAAGAGTAAAAACTTCTCCCTCCCAAGTAAGATGGGATCCCATACATCACCCACACTCATCAACTAGTAGAAGATATTGTAAGAATTTGGGAGAATATATAATAATAAAAGAATCGTTAGAACACTAACATCTGGCCATCGTTGATCAAGTATTCCCTGGATCCAATTGTTTCTAGATTGTGAACTCTCACAATCTCTATATGGAGAGTATTGGGTAGGGGTTTTCAGCTTATCTTTCTTTATGATAATGATTGTTGTGACTGATGGAGAATCACAAGCTTTTATATATATATAGACCAAGACCCTTATCCATTGTTTTCTAAATGTTGCTTCCTTCCATCAAGGAATGTAACTCTTGGATTTTAAATGAATAGTATCTTTATTTTAATTAGTCATAGTTTTTAATATAAATATAAAACTATTAAAATAAATATAAAAGGATGTGGCACGTTAGCCACCTTTAAGTCTCCCACAAGGAGACGTGCGCTTTCAGATATCACAATGTCCCCCTTTTAAATTCTCAACATCCTCATTGGGTCATTCCATTGTGGGTGGCATGGCTCAAATCTCTTACTTCTGCTTGAGATAGGCTCTGATACTATTTGCAACACCCCCATAAAGGCCCAAGCCACATTTAGGTCTATACTCCAAAAGGAATAACCAATGGTAATATTGAAGCCCCATTAGAATCATTATAAAGAGAAAGAACTTCTCCATTACAAGTATTATGGGATCTCATACACCACCTACACATTAGTCGGTATGGGGTATTACAACTTGCATTTCGATTTTCTATCAGCCGTTGAAATCTTTCCTTAAAACTTCTCATGGTCCAGTCCAGCAAGATCTAACAAGGAGTTCTTGAAGTAGTAACCATCAGACTTGACTCCAAAAAAACACATTGGGAAAAAGTTCTCAAAACTGAACTGTTGATGTTGTTTTTTAATATTATCCACAATCAAAATGATGAATGCAAAGGCAAATCCTTCAAGTCGTTTAGTCAAATTAATCTAGAAAAGTCATACTTATATCTTAAGTAAATAGCAAAAATAAACCCACTTCATGATCTTAAGCTAAAAATTAAAAGAACAGATAATAGTTCTCCATGAGGCAAATCTTAGGCTAGAGAAAATAATTTGATATAAAGTTGGTGTGGGAAATTAGGATTTGGAACATTGGGTCTAAAGCAACAAAGTGAAGAAATTAAAAGCGTAAGAGACCTACTAAAAAGCTTAAAGTCCCTCATGATCTTTTGAAGTCCATCTCTTCGTCCATTGCATCGGTACCGCCTCTCGAGGATCCTTCTCCATCTGCCACTTTCTTCTTCTTGTACATTTTTTCCTTCTTTTATGTTTACCTTGGGTCCAATGCCCGACTGTGAAGAAAGAAAGAAAAACGAAAATTCGAAGGATTTTTCAAAACCCTGAACCCTTGGAAGTTAGAACAGTACATGTGCACTCTATAACTGCACATAGAAATTATAATTTTTTTCTTGGTTTGAGCTTATTTGAATTCTACATATTCCTTTATTAGCGTTATTTTCTTCATTTTTTTTTCGAAACTTTTGTAACTTTGCATGAAGTCATCTATCTTTAGAATGCTTAAAAAGATTACCTATATTTTTATATGAACAATGATTTTCTTTATCTTAATCCTTGTTATCTCAATCACATATATTGACTAGGCAGATTTAAATGGATGCTATTTAACCAGTTGGAAGAAAAAATTACTTGAATTATAATACATCATTATGTGTGACTGCACATTAAGGATGGGCTCCAACTCCATCGGAGTTGGATTTTTTAGCTCTGAGCTCCAACTTCGATAAGAGTCAGAGTCCAAAAAAAAACTCCGATTTTGATTCCGAAAGACAACTAACCCTAATTCAGCTTTGCTTGCTCAGTATCAGAATAGAGTTAGATTTCTCATTCGGAGTTGAGTTTTTTCTTTCCCAATTTGCACTTTCCTAGTATCCAAACAAAAACTAAGAAATTTCTTACACATGCGCACTTCCTAGCATCCAAACAAAAATTAAGAAATTTCTATACTCCCAAAAACAACAAAAATCTCATAGATTTCAAATACAAAAATAAAATTAAGGAAATAACTAGAATCTCATAGCTTGTCTCTCACTCTCTCCTTCGAATCTTTGATGAGAAGTTGAAACGGCTCGTATCTGCACCCCATGCCTAGAAAACAACAAGAGCAAAAATGGAGATGAAGAAGACAAGACTGAGAGATTCAAAGAAAGAGAGAGAATGTAAGGCTGAGAGAGAACAAAGCAATAGAGAAAGTAGAGAGAAAACAAAGCGGTTGAGGAGAATGAAATGCTTAGAGTTAGCTGAAAATGATTAATATATAGGAGAAGCAAAACGATGTCGTTTTAATATTTTCTTAAAAATATATATAAAGTAAAAAGTTGCATTATTTCGGTCTCGTGGGGGCTCGAACTTAATTTGGTTTACAAAGCCTATCCCAACTGTTAGGCTATTCAGCCTACAATCATTTATACTACAATATAAAATAAACTAAGCTTTTATTTGCAGGATGAGATAATACCCCTTCAAAGTCAGCTTGGTCTATAACATTTGAGAGCAGCATACCCCAACACACTTCACCAAAAAGCAATACAAGGTAACCAAGAATAAAGCTCACTTGGTAATTTAGCAAGTATAGTAAAACCTTGAATATTGCTTTATTTTTGTGCTTGTCCAAGATTAATTAGGATAAAGAGTTTGGCTTCCCAAGCCAGTACCATCACTACTTGCTCTCTGCCCCATAATTAGGTAAAACAATCTGTGGATGCACAATTGAATATTAGAGAAAGTAATACCTCTCATCAAATTTGCTACATTTTATACAAATAATTTTTTTGATAACAATTTAAAGTTTTCAACTACAATCTAAGGGCATGCTTGGATAATGAGATGAGATGAAGATTTTGTGAATAATAATAAAATAATTCGAGTTCAGATTTTTATTAGAATTTGAAAAATGAGAGACAAAAGTTGAAAAAAATATTACAAAATTAAAAAATTGTTTGAATATAACTTTTTAATATTATTGTTGTTTTCAAATTTGAAAAAATTATATTGTTTTTTGTGTTTTGATTGAAAGTTTGAAAAAGTTGTAATGATTATATGAAAAAAAAAATAGAAGATTTGAAGTTAAAAAGTATTATATTTGAGTGATGTTTGGAAAAAAAAATTATAAGAAATTTTAAAATGGCTCATCTCACTACCCAAACATGGCCTAAGGTTATAATAAAAATTGTTTACTAATTCATGTGAAATATAAAACATCTACGCGTCTGCACCCATGATTAGTAAATTGATCCTACTATTATAGGTGAAAAAATAATTCCATGCTATCTCGATGGAAAATGATAATTTCAATATCATTATAATCAATCCCAATCTTTTGACAAACAAAAACTCTCCCAAATGGATGAAGACTTTCTATGAAAACTAATTTTATCTTCATCCACTAGAGGTATTGCATGAATCCTTGCTTGTTGTTTTTTTGGGTCCAACCTAGTACACCCTACTACAATCCACAACCTAAGAACGAAAAAAGAATAATTTTAGGATTACACAAAACTGACATCAATAATAGATGGCAAATATGACAACGGATGTTTCAGAGATGAAATTGGCATTGGAAAATATATGTTTTAGTAATATTCATAAGGCAGGGGTGGGTTTGGTTCTCAGAGATGATGTTGGCAAGGTGATATTGGCAGCAAGCAAGGTGGAATCCGAAGTGAGTACTGCAGAAGCCATAGAATTGTTGGCTATTTTCCATGCATTACAATTGTGTGCTAGCATGGGAATTCAAAATTTACTGGTGGAATCAGATTGCTTGATGGTGGTCCAAGTGCTCAATAATGAACTTGTTTCTGATGCTTTGTTAGTTCCTTTACTGAGTGAAATAAGGAAAATGTCTCGAGGTTTTGCATAGTGTCATTTTCAACATGTTTATAGATCGAGAAGGTAATCGGGTGGCTCATGTGTTTGTCCGTTATGCTTGGAACGTTGAGAGTATCTCAATGTGGAATGAGTGCTGTCCAGACTTCCTTTCTCAAGTTGTTTGGCTTGATAATTGTCTGTGACCTCTTTTTATTAATGAAAGTTTCAGTTTTCACATAAAAAAAAAAACTATATGCAAATCTATATATATTATATATATATATTGTATTTTTAATTGATGTAGTAATGAGATGAAACGTAGTAAGCAAATGCCATTGCAACTTTCACTAACAGCTGTGGCAGGTTCATTTACGTTCAGCTGTATACAAACTCATGTTTATTGGAGATTCGCTATTTCAAGTTTTCAATTATTTCTATACATTTTCTTAACAATGACTTTGCCTCCCCATTCTTCTCCAGCTCAAGCTGATGAAGAAGCTCATCTTTAAACCTTACATCCATCCAATGCATTGATGGAAGGTTTCTCTCTTCTTTTTCAAAATTTAATAAATACTTAATTCAAACTATCTTATTACTATTCACAAATCATCCTAATACAATTCACAACTTTTTCATCCCATCTCATTCCTCAAGTATCCTTTTAAAATAGTCTAAGTCAGAATTGGAGTTCGAAGTTCAACAAGACTCCACGCCACCAACTCCAATTCTGCTAGGTATACTTGATACATTTTATATTTTAACATAAATGATTGAAGGTGGAGAAATCTAGCGGTTGAGACAATTTTTGTAAACTACATTATTGACGTTCGAGCCCCCACGAGACCGTTTTGGTCCTCCTATGTATTCATCTAATCATATACGTTTTTCGTTTTCCTTAAGGCTCACTACAGGAACTTTGCCTTCTCCCGGGGAGCGAGATCCCCGCATTTCCCCTGTTTTCTCGCAGCAAATTTTCAGAAACAGCTCTAATCGGTCGAAAGTAAAACGTCTGCTCAAGGGGTTTCGGTGAGAAATCATGGGCGGCCGCAATTGCTGCAGCTAACTCGGCCGACATTTCTCATAGCAAAATCGCCTAGCCAATTTGGTCTGAAGGGCAATTACAGTGAGGAGGCGTCTCAAATTTCTGGTCATTTACGGCGATTTTGTGGCTGGCGGTAAGAAGCTTCATTCCCATTTGCGGTGAATTCGTAGACGCTGCAATTTCAGAGATTTTACATACGGTGAAAGAGCGAGATCCCCGCAATTTATTTGGATTCTACATGCGGTGAATTCAATTACCACGCCGCAATCTCAGATATTCTACATGCGGTGAGCATGTATAGCGCAGGAAAAGCCAAATATCACCGCTTGCGAAAATTTACAACTGCGCATGCGTGGGTTGGATATACGGTGGATAAATGAAAAGAATCCACTCGCAGAATTAGATCTATGGGTGCTAGCTTCAAACAATAGTTGAGAGCAAATTTATGGGTTTTTGGAATGCATGCAGCAACGTTAATTGGAAGCTCATGTTTTGAACTCAGGTACGTTTGCATATTGATTGATCTCCACCAATCATAAAATAAATGTTTAAAATATTGATTCTTTGCCAATGATCTAGCCGCCCAGTATTCATGTTTCATGAATTAATGACCAATCATAAAAAATTCTTCTTTAATCTACCAAAAATAAATTACAAGCTTGGAGCAATATTATATATAATAAATTTTACTATTTTAGCATATATTAGCATCCAGTACTTCAAGTCTATTTAGAAATTTAAGATGGGGTTCTCATTCCATGCATGGAATGAATCCTGGAATTAAAGAAACATAGATACATAAAGGACCTTTTTACAACTCCATATATTTTACCAATAATTTACATGTACATTGCCATCCAGTTTTCATACAAATAAGCTTGAATGTGAACATTTCATTTACTTTCACATCATACATTATAGCAGGTTTCTAATTGTCATGCAATTGCTTAAATTCCTAAAAACGTCTACTGCCACAAAACACATGGAAAATATGTCCTCATTGGAATGGTTGTCAACATGGCTATACATTAATTTAAACCTGGGAGTGAATCCATATATGTAGATCCCTCAGGCTCATTGGTGCATCAAATTCTTCCACTTGGCTGATATCAACATTTGGACACTTATGTCTACCTGCAAAATACAAATAATCAACCAAAAACAAAACTTATGCCATCAAAATTTGAAGGAACAAACTAAAGCAGACAATAATTCATGCCAGTCATTGCATGTACAAACTAAACTAAGCAAAAGCCTCCAATAATAACAAGTTTAAAAAATCTGTTACTTGTATTTATATTTCACAGGAAAACAGAAGATGCATCAGGCAGTGGCATTCATTTTTCCAGTTCAGTGCTCTAGGCTCAAGAATAAAGACCCTTCTGTGTTTATCAATGTACAAACATAAACACGGAAGGGACATGAGCTCCAGGAGGAGAACATATCAACCCTAAACCAAACTCACATATTTTGGTTTAACAACTGTCACAACTCAACCATCTGTAGGGTGGAGAAAATTTTCAGCCCTGTATATGATATGAAAACTACATAATAATGCACACACCTAAGCACATAATGGATGACCTGTCCAAGTATATGCAAGTATGATATGATATCCAAGTATATGATATGCACTACATTTTCAACCACTACATCTGAGGCTATATGGTATGCAAGTATATAGCATGTCCAAAAACAGGGGAATGAATGGTGGAAATTACCACCTAAGCCCAAAATTCCAGCAAACGATATCTTCATGCCATTTTCCCTTCTTACACACCACCAAATATGGAAATCTGATTACCCAGTTAGTTTTCTGAAGCCAGATTATTATGTATGCACGCAAGGACTAATTTCCATATGATATACACAAAGAAAACACCAACATTGTTTAAAAATTCCCAATAACGACAAGCCAAACCAATTACATAAATTAAAACAAATCTTATAGAATATGCATGAGCAACTCTCTTAGCCATTGAAGACAATACATGCAGTTGGAAGGGGTTTTTAAGCATACTTACAAAGTTTTCTCATAACCTTTAACAAAGTAATCCCACCAAAATTTTGTAGCCCAGGAGTCCAGGACTTTTTATAATTCCACCAAGCAACATCCAGCAAGTATAACTAAGCTCAAAATCCTGCACCATTCTCTAGACAACTAACAAATAATATATGTGCCTGCCAGCAAAAGTTAGCAAAATATCAAAAGGCAACATTGTATAGTGTCCAACCACCTCATAAAACAATAAATATTGTAGAAATATCTGAGAGCATAAGAATAATAAATTCTTATGCTATTTTCACCAAAACGATACTTATTACCATTGTTCTCATGCCTTGTATTTGGACCATTGCGAATTTCAGTTAACTCAGTACCCAAAACCATCTCTGGGGGCTGTGTTGAGTAGTCCGATGATGAGCTTTGCTCAACCATTCATGTCCACCTACTAGGTTGCAACTGAGGTGTTGGACCACTCCATGTGCTCCCTTCACTTGTGCGTATGCAACTTTCTGTCATTCGGGCATGTCCACCAAGTCCTCTTCCTGTTCCTCTCATGGCAAGTCGAACGAACAGTTGATTGGAAATCGATGAATAATATGCAACTGTATTGTAAATATTCCACTATCATGTGAAACCCAATAAAGAATAGGGTGATCATCATGAAAATGCAACATTTCTAAAGGCCCTTACTTCATCAGCACATTAAACTATAACTATTTTATTAACTAACTACATTATTCACACAACCATTTAAGCCATCCAAAAAGTCTACTTTCTTTCTTTCTCTGTGATAAAGCTGGATGATGCATAAATAAAACAATCTTAGGAATAATAAGATTAAGGCATGCCCGTAGACCCATAATGACATAAGCTCAGTTTATTAGACCCCAGTTTAGCTCTATTACTGAGGTGAAATAAGGTCATTTCACAGACTATTAAACTGTGCACATCCATATTACAGATTTGTGAAATAAGTTATGGATTTTGCGAAAATCTCTAAACTGGCCTCTTCACCAGATTAAAAGCTTAGTTTGCATATTATTAATCCCCAATTTGTTAACAAAAATCTGATTTCACCTGAGCTGAGAAAATCCATAAGCTCAGTTTAGTTTAGCTTCACCCCAATAATGTGGGGGAAATAAACTCAGGAAACCAATTTTCATTAAGCTAATAAGTAGTGGCATCCACAAGAAGCTACTTATTATAATAAATAGTGGAGATTTTTTCAAAAGAGATGGTAGGAAAATACATACAGGGCTCCTTAGTGCTTAAAGGTCAGTCTGAATATCATCTACGTCTCCAATGGCCTCCACATTCATTTGCGCCTTTGCCACCCATGTCTAAGCAGATTTCTGGAAAAGTAAACAACTCTCAACTTTCTCTGTAATGCGCTGCTTTCGTGTAGTGGGCTAAAAGTGATGAAGGGACTTGCTCTGGTATAGACTTGTAAAAGTTAGGCTAATTTCCCTTTAATTTTGGCTTCTAGAATTTTGGTGCTCCCGCTTATTACCAACTTCCAATTTCAAAATATATTTCACTATTTTGGTCTGACGGTGGGACCCATGCACACACGGTTCATCAACCATTTTTCCTTCTCTAACAATTAACAACCCGTTATCAACATTAATTGTTAGGAAATTGATTATATTGAATTATCAGACCCTTCAATGTTATACCAGTTGGATTGGATACAAAGTTGATAATTAAATTAGATATATATATATATATATATATATAAAAATACATATCTGGACGTTAGATTCTCTACTGTTTAATTCCTATAATTTAATACTTAATAATATAAAATTAAATTTGGACAAATATCAAGATAATTTTAATATTTCAATATATAAGTTAGTCAATGGTGTAACCTCCCAAACCAATTTCGTATACTATTTTTTCCATGATTCCCATACCTATTCATATTAAAAGGGAATATTTAACGTCTGTGCATTTAATGCAGGAGGATCTGAGTCAGATAATGCTAAAATTTTCCATGGCACATTGATGCCGTTGGGGTACCTTGAGTTGGCAACTCAGCTCATGATCATGGCAGGAAACCATGATCTGACTCGGCTAAGCACGTTTTTCCGAGGCAAATAAATGTTATTTTTCCTTCCGAATCGTCATTTTTAATTCTTTGTTTTTTCCTTTTCTGGTAATTCCGGAAGTGATTTCGAAAATAAATGTGGCAATCATAGACTAGTTAGTACTTAAAAATATGGCAATCATTGAGTAATTAGTAAATAAATGTCATGGGCTATTTATTACACATAACTTTTAGAGCACTCCCAATGGTTTATGTATGTTATCATTTAAAATACATTATCAAAATTTACTTTTTTTATTTTACATACTGACTTTTACAATATATCATACATCAGCTTATCTATTTTTTCTTTATATCATTTAAATATTCTTTTCTTTAATATTTTTTATTCATTTCAAATGAACCTCATAATACCTAACAACTATCAAATGAGAGAGAGTATTAAAAATGTTTAAGAGGATGAATAGTATTCTCTACATGTATAGAATTATTATTGCAAAATGTAAAATAAAGAAGAAAATACAAAATCCATTAGGAGCTGCTTTTGACCAATCTTCTTTATATTATACAAAAAGTTGTATTTTACAAGAGCCATTAGGAGTGCTCTAATCACAATGACCAAACCATTTTACGTTTTGTACTTATTAATTTATATAAAAAAAAAAATGTTGAAAAACAATCCAATTATACGCTGTATTCTTTTTTGAAAAATACTAAAATCCATAAGTACTGGGAATTTATGATTGAAGGTTAATTTTATAATAGATGCTCTCGTTCGAAATTAGATAAAAGTTTCTAAATATTGAAGGGACAGCTTTTAATTCCATTGAAGGGATATTATATCATGTTAAATAATCATTTATCCCAAAGTGACAAGAGGCCGTAAATTATTTATTAGTTATTTTAATTATTTGATAGTCTGATCTGGAGATAGAAAATATATAATCA
>QEOT01124209.1:66461-205690 GCA_003123785.1 Pterocarya stenoptera | reverse complement strand
GGTTTTATCTATCTATGTGCTTGTCTTGCATCTTTGCAATGTATTGTTGTTCTTCACAACACAATTCATATTGCAGATTCGAGAAGACTTGAAAGACTCCGTAATTTAGAAGCTATGATGCCTGCACCACGAGATCCAGAGCACTTCAGTTTCTGGGTACGGCTAGATATTTACATAAAATATGTTGGGCTTCATCAACTTTTATAGTACTGCTAATGTATACTAATTAATCTACAGCTTGCTACCCTGGCAAACCGGAGGCCTCAAGAAAGGTTAGATCTCCTGCGCATAAGAGATACGAGAGAGGTATGGAATCTTTCTTTACCTGCTGAAAAGTTCAATAGCAGATAGTGCCAGACTGCCAGGTCTGACAGATTTTAATGTATGCAATGAGATGCTGTTAATCATTTCAAACGTGCTCTGTTCTATAAATTCCCATTTGAGATATCCCCAATGCCTATACCATGTATTCCTTGACTCATATAATCTTGCAACTTTGGGTGGGAAGGTCCCCGGGAGAAATATGCCTTGCTGCATGGCCTACATAAAAAGATATTCCTAATGGCAGTTAGCCCAGTGGTAAGGGTGTAATAACCCCTCTTAAAAGTGAAACTCTAGGGTTTGGCCTAAGTGGTGAAGGCCTTGGTCTTGGGGTATCACTACCTTCAAGGTCTAAGGCTTAACACCTCATGAGTCCAAACAATCATTTGAGGCCACACCTCCTGGTGAAAAGCCAACGATTTAACCAGTTCTATGTAGGGAAATTAACGAGGATGCGGTACATGGGAGCGGGGTTTACTCTGCAAGGGTGGGTCTGAAAAGCCCTGCTTTGGAGAGGTTCTCTTATATCAAAAAAAGAAAAAAGTGAACTAGGCTTGGGAANTCTGAAAAGCCCTGCTTTGGAGAGGTTCTCTTATATCAAAAAAAGAAAAAAGTGAACTAGGCTTGGGAGCCATACACTTGCTAACAAATTGATAGATAATTATCAATGGAAAACCAAGATATGGTTAATGTGCACAAACGGCATGGGTTTGATTGTGGAGAGCATGCTTGTTTTTGCTTTTTACCTTCGTCATTGCTACAAGGAGCTTGTTCTTGTGACCCAGAAAAAAGAAACAGAAGTTGAAATGTCATCGCAACCCAGAATGTTACTTTTAATATTCATCTCAAAACATTCTTATAATCATTTTGATATAAAATTGATCTTGCAGAGGATCAAACGCGGATTGATATTCCTGCGAGCGGAAGAACAGGGCTGTCGAGTACAGTGAGGAAAGTTGTAATAGGAGTCAATGTTTTGTAACTGTGATTGTTACCATTTGATTATATTCGTATACAAACGATTCAATATTCTTTCTTTTTCTTTTCCTTTTATATTTTTTGATAAGTAACAAGCGATTCAATATTCTTTGGTCCACATGCTAAAGATTGTGGATCCTTGTTCCATGTTGTAACAGATAGATAAAAACTCAAATTCAATAAATATTGACCAAACATTTCTTGCTTTGGAATATTCCTCTGTTTGTTGATGCCCTATCCAACATGAAGCTGTTTAATTCAAAGAAAAACTCTATTACCAAGCTGTTGTGTAGAGCACACTTAATAAAGTACTAACATGACATAATTTGATTTGGAATATAAAATTTAAAATTTGAGTCTTACAAATTAAATCTTACTATTTAAGTAATGTAGATAACGTGTTCTACACACCGACTTTAGAATAGAATGTAATCCGAAACTTCCACCCCCTAAATTGATGCCAAAGTTAGCCTTTTCCTCAAACTGACTCTTAATGCTCCAAATACTTGATCATCGACTTCTTTGTTTAATCGTTACTGTCATCATAACATTGGGATCCTTTTGCTGCGTCAAGTTGCCCTATATTATTTTATTCCTATTTTCCAGTGACAAGTTTGGCTACGAGCGTCCTTTATTTATTTACTTTTAATTTAATTCATTCCACCCAAAATAAAAAATTAATTAATTAATTAAACCAAAATAATAAAAATTTAAAGTTAATGGGATGGCACTCAGTTTGGGCTTCTAGGGCAGTTGGTAGTTATAAGAAAGAACATCATGCATGAGAGCGGCTTTTAAGGTTCAATGCATAGCTCGCTATCCCATACAATAATTCTTCTTTAATATCTTTTTACCAAGTCTTCCCTCTTCATCAGAACCTCCCAAACATACAACTCTGCACGTTTTCCCTTACTTGCTTCCAACATTCTCCTCCATCTTCTTTAGTTTCTGTGTTCCTGCAGTTTCTCTAACTGCTGCTATCATTTCTGTACCTACAAATTCACTTGAAACCCACCTACAATGTCTCCTACTTTATTCTCCATGTTTATCCTGACCATCCCCCTTTAGCCTTTAGTTGCTTTGCCATACTGCATTATGTGTAGCCTACCTCCACAATCATCACCACCAACATTGCTGAAGTAATATCTCCATTGGCATTTATAGGTGCAATAATAATGGGAGGAGATAGATATAGGGCATCATGGCCTCAACCTTTCTCCTCCCTTCCTCTTCTCTTCCTCTTCCTCTTCTTATTCTTCCTACTCAACCTCACAAACTTTGCTTCGGCCATAGAAAATGGTTCTTCCAATACTGCCACATTCGCAGCTCCTGATAATTATCTCATCGATTGTGGATCATCCCAATCAACTCTACTTGATGATGGCCGAACATTCAAGTCCGATCATGATGCCACTTCTCTCCTACAAACCAATGAAGATGTGCAGGTTTCAGTAGATTCCATATCTATCAATGCCTCTTCCTCCATACCTTCTTCATCGTTACCTTTATATTGTACTGCAAAGATATTTCTTGAAGACTCCACATATACATTCTTCATTTCCCAAGTAGGCTGGCATTGGATTCGTCTTTACTTCTTCCCAGTTAAACACCCCTCATACAATCTCACAGATGCTGTTTTCTCTGTCTATGCTGATCAGATTGTTCTCTTACATCACTTTTCTGTCAGGGACAACACTTCATTGGTTTTCAAAGAATACTTGATTAATGTTTCAGATACATTCTCCCTCCAATTTAAGCCCAACAAGGAATCATATGCATTCATCAATGCTATTGAGGTTGTCTCTGCTCCAGACTCTTTAATCTCTGATTTAGCAACCGGTGTTTCTCCACTTGGAGATTTTAAAGGGTTGTCTAAATTGGCATTCCAAGTATTGTATCGGCTGAATGTGGGAGGGCCAACCATAACTCCTAAAAATGATACGTTGTCAAGGACATGAGAACCTGATAGTCAGTATAACATGTTCCCACAAGGGTCTAAAGATGCATCAGTCTCTCCCAAAACCATCAAGCACCCAGATAGTGGTGCAACTGCATACATTGCTCCAAGTTCAGTTTATGCAACGGCAGTGCATATACAAGACCCACTCACTTTGCAACCAAATGTCAACCTTACTTGGGAAACTGAATGTGGATCCAAGTTTCTCCTATTTGATCAGGTTGCACTTTTGTGATATTGTGAGCAAGTCCCTCAACAATATGTACTTCAATGTGTATGTCAACCAAATGGTGGGAGTTTCAATTCTTGACCTGTCATCCCTCACCAATGCCCTTGCCACTGCTTATTACAAGGACTTTGTTGTAAATCGGGCTGCCATCACAAATGGTTCCATTTTAGTTCAAATTGGCCCTTCTAAATCCCAATCGGGCAATATGCATGCAATTCTTAATGGAATGGAGGTCATGAAGACGAGCAACGAGGCAAACAGCTTTGATGGTTTGTTTACTGCTGATGGTTCATACAAGGGATCAAGTTCAGCAAAAAGGAGAATGAAGATTTTAGCAACGGTCGGCCTGGGAATGGCAGTGACAGCAATGTTGTTGCTGGCCTTAGTTTTTGTTCGGTGGCAAAAGAGACCGGAAGGTTGGGAGAAGCGGAATAGCTTCTCATCATGGCTCCTCCCACTCCATTCCAGTCGCACTAGTTTCTTGTCTAGCAAGAGTAGCTCTCGAAGGTCTAGCCTATTTGGTTCCCGCAAGAGTAAGAGTGGTTACTCTAGTTACTTTGCATCACAGGGTCTTGGCAAGTTCTTTGCCATTCATGAGTTGCAAAATGCTACACAAAATTTTGATGAAAAAGCAATGATTGGTGTTGGGGGTTTTGGAAAAGTGTATCTTGGGGCGTTGGAAGATGGAACCAAGATTGCCATAAAACGAGGAAACTCAGGTTCAGAGCAAGGCATTAATGAATTCCGGACTGAAATAGGCATGCTCTCCAAGCTTCGCCATCGCCACCTTGTTTCACTAATTGGGTTTTGTGATGAGCAATCAGAGATGATTCTTGTATATGAGTACATGGCTAATGGACCACTTCGAGATCACCTCTATGGCTCAAAGCTTCCTCCTTTGTCATGGAAACAACGGCTTGAGATTTGCATTGGTGCTGCTCGTGGGTTGCATTATCTTCACACAGATGCAGCACTAGGAATAATACACCGTGACGTAAAGACCACAAATATTCTTCTCAATGAGAATCTTGTCGCCAAAGTTTCCGATTTTGGCTTGTCAAAAGCTGCACCAACAATGGATCAAACCCATGTAAGCACAGCCGTGAAGGGTAGCTTTGGGTACCTTGATCCCGAGTACTTTAGGAGGCAACAACTAACTGAGAAATCCGATGTCTACTCATTTGGAGTCGTCCTTTTCGAGGTATTATGTGCAAGGCCTGTCATAAATCCATCATTGCCTAGGGAACAGGTCAGTTTGGCTGAATGGTCAATGCAATGTAATAGGAAGGGCATGATTGAGAAGATAATTGACCTTCACATTGCCAGCAATATCAACAATGGCTCGCTGAAGAAGTATGTTGAAGTCGCAGATAAATGCCTGAAAGAATATGGTGTTGATAGGCCTGGAATGGGAGATGTTTTGTGGCACCTAGGATATGCGCTCCAGCTTCAAGAGGCAGCAGCTTCACAGGTTGGTCCCCCAGAAAATAGTGCAAGGGTCATTACTTTGGAAAAATCAAGGGAGAACGATTCTAGAGGAGACAATGATGGTGTAGTTAGTGATAATTCAGAAGTAAGTACAATCAGTTCTCCTTTATTTTCTCAAATTGGAAATTTTCAAGGAAGGTAAAATCAAGTGCAACAAGAAGAGCTGAAAATCAAACCATATTGGGAAATCAGAAGACAACTTCCATTCAAAGCTTGACTCCTTCCTATAGATCTTATAGCTTTGATTTCAGAAATGATCTCTTCCCCTGCTGTCAGCATCTGCTCCACCCAAGAGGATGGTAATCACCAAAACTTCCCGAGTTAAATTGGAGCAAAAGCATCACAAAAGTTTCTATTTTCTGTACTTGTGAGTAGATTTGTTTTGTTTAGAACACCAAAAACCTTGGTTTAGATGTTTTGATCAGTTCACTGATAATTTTTTGGTACTACTTCAACTGCCTATCAAGTTTCAACCATGTTGCCTGGCTAATCAAATTTGGTGCAAGAATCATGTCAATTCTATGCCAAATCATGTCTTCTTAATCAAATGGTTCAATTAGACCTTGAAAATTTTATAAACTTGTATTTGTTTTTTTGGGAAGATCATATTTATCCGAATGGGTTGCTCTTTGACATTCCACATTTTTTTCAAGGGAAGACTTGAGCCTAGTGCTAGCCTTGTCAATTTCTAATGAGAGCTTAAAACTCTAGAATTTGGCAGCCCATGAATGAGCACAATACAAACTTCAGATTTGCTACAACTTTGTTTGCATTCCGTAATCATTTTGAGCCGAATTCTTTTGTACAAAGCGAATGGCTTTGGAGATTTCAACTTAAAAACCGTGGATTCAGGTTTGAATCTCCATTTTTCTACTATATTTATTTTTAGGATTGTTTTTAAAAATTAGTATCTACTTGATTGTCTTGCAATAACCTTTTTTTTCCCTCTCTTCTTGGCAGGAAAACCAAATGCCTATGGATGATGATGGATTGGAGGGTTAGATACTATGAAGATTATTGCAGGATAGGTAAATTCTAGTATTTTGAGTAGTGTATTTGTTTGCTTTATAAACTTGACTGTTGTTTCTTTGTAATAAGGATGCATTGAATTTTGCAATATTTTTTTCCTAAAACATTTGGCTCATAAAAAAAAAAAAAAAATCAAATTGATTAATATTTTTTCCATAGTAAAGAAAATACTGGATTTTCACCGTTCTCTTAACATTTCTTGTTATGATATCAAATGATTGGCGCATAAGTAGAATAAAACAAATAGCTCCAATTATTAAATATCATATCGTGAAATGGTAAGTAACATTACTCTTTAGAGAAATATAATCATTTTCTTTTGCAAGACAAGGTCTCCTAGAAAAGGTTCCCCAAAATTCAATGTTATTATGAGGAAAAATTACTCGAGTTCATTCATAAACCCAAAATATACCCCATTCAAAAGAGTAGGATTGTCTATTCCGCATTAATCTTCACACGAGCACTTGTAGGCATATGGTTATCCTCCCAAAAAGGGTAATTGAGCAAATCATAATAAGGCAAACAAATAGATATTAATTAAAAATTCTAATGCATATACATAAAGTATAGTTGGAAAATTGGAGATTCAAACCTAAATACATGGTTTCTAGTTAAATTCCCTAAGATAGAAGTTTTCTGGCCAAGGGATCATATAAGGTATTAGAACCAATTTCTCCAAACTTAAGAGTAAATAGTAATTCATTTTCATTTTTTACGATTTACATAAGAGTTATTTTACTCAGTGGCCTTATACCACACACCTATTTATAAAAAAAAATAAAAAGATGAAAAATAAAGATCCATATCAGAAGGTCATGTATAGTGTAAGGCTGTTGAGTAGAATTTTTCTTTATATAATTGTGTACATAATTTAATTTAATAACATAATGAGAAAGTGGATAATGTGGTTGAGTAGCAGCAAAATTCTCGGCTTTCAAAAATTATATACTGTAATAAATGATATAATTTTCTTGTATATATATATATATTGAATTAGTTTGATTTGTAACCCTTATTGACAACATTTTACAATATTTTATAAGCACTTGACATATGAGCAATAATTTTAGTTTTAATTATTAATTAGTTTTGGTGATGATGAGGTCCCATATGATCCATGTTTTAAAATAAAAACAAATAAATTAAAGGCCAAGCAGTATTTTATGGCTGGTTTGGGGGCGAGATAAGAATTTTTTATTTTAGATGAAAGTTTAAAATATTTATTTTTTAATATTATTATTGTTTTGGAATTTGAAAAAGTTGAATTAGGATTTGAAAAAATTGAATTGTTTATTATATTTTGTATGGAGATTAAAAAATGTGTAATGAAAAGATGATATAAGATGAAAATTTTATATTTTGTATCATCTCCCAAACCAGCCCGAGGATGTCAAATGGGGATTTTGGGTAAGTGGACTTAATCCATTGATCTTTACGTTTCAACTAATATATATAAATATATATATACATATATATATATATATATAATCCAAACTAATCTAATAGAATGGGACATCCCTATCAATCTAAATAATTTAGTAGGAGGGATTCTAAGATTTTAAATTAAAATACCTTTATTTATTTATTTAATCAATGGAGCTTGATAGTTAAAAGTTGTTCCCCTTTAATATAATTCCACTATGAGTACTAAGGAATAAACTTTCATTTAAAATAAACTTTCATCAATAAATATTAATGATCATAAATATAGCTCAATAATTCCAACCCTATATTATATGTCTACTCCATAATGGGGTCAACTGTTGACTTCACATGCATGCAATAAGGCACCATTAATTAATGGATTAACCCTAATTTGAGCACAATTTTGACTAAGAATTATTAATTTTTTCTTTATTCTTTGTATCCACCAAGTTGTATGAGTTGTTACTTATAATATCAATACCGTTCTTACCAAAATATATATATATATATATATATATATCATTGAGCATTGACTCAAATGATGTGTCCTTCTCCTGTAGTAATAAAAGAGATAACTAAGATATGATTCTAATCATTAGAAGTGCACCCTCTCAATATAGATATGAGATTTATTATGCATCAGTCATTATTCACTGTCACACTCCACACTTACAACTTTTTCATAGGGTGTATGAGTGTTTTTTATAGGATATGAGATTATTTTTCATAAGGTGTGAGATGGTGAATAGTGACTAATGAGAAAAATTTTTCATATAAAAATAGAGAAGCAAAAGAAGTGGTGTGAAATATTTAACAAGGGTTATTATTGGAGAAAATGTGAAATATTCTTGTATATATATATATTTAAAAACCTTAATTTGAACCAATATTGAATTAAATCTAAAAATTGGAAAAATGATAATCTCTCATTAATTATGCAAACCAATATTTTATTTGCCAAGTGGGAGGGAGTACTTATGGCACACCGACAGCACATCAATTTTAATTAAGGGAATTGGACAACCATGGCTGAAAATCACACGATTGGCGTGAACACTCAACCCTAGATATAGATGATTCAAAGGAAGTGGAGTCGAGGAAAAAAAGTAGAGTAGATGGAGCACCATACTCACCACCTTAAGGAGTCCTGAGGACCATTTTTGGCAATTGAAAACCACTTCAAATATGAAGTATTAGGCTTATGCTATTGAGAATTGTTACAGACACAAAAAGATTAAATAAAGTAAATCCATAAACTGACGTGGTTTCGTAGAACCATTAAATCTACTTTATAATAAAAGTAACTTTACATCCTGATGTATGACATCAAGACACATCAGTTTATAAATTCACTTTTATATAATCTCTCTGTAACTAAAGTATTTTCCTATACTATTTTGTTTGTAAGTGCCTGATTGATCAATGTTTTTGGATTCCCTAACTTATTTCTATTATGGGTTAATCAAAGTCTAGAATCTTTGGTTGGGTTGTTTTGTTTTGTTTTCTTCATGAGATTATTTTGAGTTAGGAGGTCACCAAGTATTCAAAGTGACACTTCAACAATGAAGGAACATTTTAGAGCTAAACAATCGAGGAAATTCAATGCACGTCTTTATATGCAAAACCAAAACCCCCACCAAACTAACCAACCCATCCCCAAAAAGTCTACGTACCAACCGCATGATACCTCACCATCTTTGTACCTCATTCCCCAACTCACAGCTTATTCAATTAAATTTCATTCTTATTTACCGCTAATTCGACTCGATTCGGCTCGGTCTAAACTCGGTTCGAGTGATCGTAATCGAGATTATGGGATGAATAATGTATAAATTTAGAATACCGTTCTCTAAAAAAATGATAACATATGAACATGATAAAATCTCCGGCCCCATTCATTTTTCTTTTTTATGGTTAATTATTTATAAATTCTCTTGCAAGCTAAGATTCAATCACTTGAGTTACCCCCAAAAAGAAAAATAGATTCAATCACTTGCCACGTGAAAACATAACAAAAAATAAATTATTAAACATGATTTTCACACTACGAAATCTCAAATATATAATCTTAACGAAGGTGTGCAAGCTCTTCTAAATTGCCTTTTGTTTTGAAAGGACACCTCAATTCATTGATCTCAAACAAAACATGATTTGTCAATAGAGATGATAGGAAGAACCTCAAGAGGTCCCTCCTCCATCCATACATGCTCAAAGTCTAAAGACAATGCCAGTTTTGCAGTTGCGTTAGCAGGTCTTCTAAATTTCTAGATTATATTATTTAAAGACTCTAAAAATATGGGAAATTCTTTTAAAACCATGCTTGTATCTTAAGGGAGAGAGAGCCCACGTGAAAGGTCTATTATTTTCCATAATTGAGCATATATATTATGGACACTTGGGAAGAGGACACCTCACGAAATGGTCAATAAATAAATATTTATATATATATAAATATATATTTATATATATATAATGTGTGTTTGAAGCAATCTATAGGAAGTATAGGGAAGACCTAAATTAAAAGCCAAGCTACAAGTAAAAGGTGTTTCGGGTAATAATATAATTTGGTTAAGAAAAAAGGTGCTTTTTTTCTCATATTCATTCAGCCATCTAATAATTACTGATTTGAATATCACAAAGATCACAGAACCAAATCCTAATGAGTCCAAAGAGACCAACTGTTAAAAAACAATGCCCAAAACAACTTCCATCTCTTCTGTTTTTTGTTAGTTTTTAGTTGTTGGCCAATCCATTCATCCAAAGCACCAAACCCCCTAAGAACCTCTAACCTACCATTGAGAGAGAGAGAGAGAGAGAGAGAGAGAGAGAGAGAGAGAGAGAGAGGGAGTTGAAAAAGAGGAGAGGAAACACCAATGCCTTCAACACTACTCTAAAATATAGCCCTTTTGCTGAAACCGTCCCATTTCATCTCCCTCTCCCTTCTCAATGGAAGATGGTACCCCGAAATCTCCAATGGCAGAAACAAGCAAGATTATCAGAAGATCAGTCTACACATTCCTTCAAAGATACCACTACTTCACCTCCGCCGCCACGCTCCTTGCCTTCCCCTTCTCCGTTTCGGTTCTCCTCTCACAAGCTTATGTCCCTTACTCTTCAACTCTTCTACCAACCATATACAATCGCTTGAGAACTCTCTTTGATGCTGCAGGTTTCCCTTCCTCTTTAGAATTCTTCACTGTTCTTAACCAGAAACTTTCTGAAACCATCTTTTCCTCCATCCTTACACTTCCTTTCACCCTCACCTTCCTCCTCATCACGAAAGCATCTATAATTCAAGCTCTCAAACAAAACAAACCGACATTTCCTCCTACCTTTTCTTCAGTACTTACCCTTTACAATCCACTCCTTCTCACCCACTTTTGCAATTCACTCTTGATCCTCTCTGCCAATGCAACCCTCTTCTCTCTTCTTTTCTTTGCCTTCAATTGTTTCCAAGGATTCGGCTTCTCTTCTCCCAACTTCCTCCTCTTGCTCTCAGCTGCAGGGGCTGTGCTCTATTCCATAATCCTGGCCAACGCCCTCATAGTTTGCAACTTGGCAATGGTTGTCTCCGGCATGGAACGATGTGGGGGTTACATGACATTACTCAAGGCTTGCGTTTTGATGCGAGGAAGAACTTCAACGGCACTATCCCTGGCGTTGCCCATCAATATGGCCCTGGCCGCCGTTGAAGCCTTGTTCCAATACCGGATTGTGAGAGCTTATCATTCTGCCGAAAAGCTTGGCTCGTCCATGGTTTTTGAGGGAATTTTCATCGCTTACTTGTATTCCATTTTCGTTGTTCTAGATACCATCGTGAATTGTATGTTCTTTAAAAGCTGCAAGACTAGCCTATCTTGCTCGGTTGAGATTGCAGAGGTAGACGGTGATCATGGTTACGCCATTTTAAGAACCAAAGAAGAACTTATTCCATGAAATTACCTTGTGGGAAACAAACAGTATAGATGGCCTCGGTGCATGAATTTCACAGAGCAAAGTCATGATGTCAAGGAAATAATGTTCATCATGTAGAATCGATTATTGTTGCTCGCGGGGACATTAAAGACCTGCATTGCAGGGTGACCTCCAACGAGATGCAAAATAGGAAGATAGGAATTTAAACACCATTTCATTATATTTCTATTTGTTATATCAAATACAGTTCACTATGTTCTTTTTTATTCTTTTTTCACCCCTTTTTAACATGTACATTGGCCACCTTTACGGAGTGAATTATATGAAAAATGCTACTTTGCCCACTCAACTTGTCTCTCCATTTTGACGCCTCATGTATTTTTTTTTTACTTAATAGTTAAGGAAGTGCCTATTAGTATATTGATATATTTTTATATTTTTTAAAAATGTTTTAAAATAATAAAAAAATATGAATAAAATAATTTTAAAAAAATAAAAATATAATTTTAACCTAGCGGTCACTTGGAGCGGGCTACTCTGAGCGGCAGAGTAACACCGGTCTAATATAAATGCTTGGCGAAAATCAATTTGCAATCCTACTTAATAACATTCTAAACATACTACCTATGTGGCCTAAAATATTATGTGTTTGTAATAAGTCTCACGGTAATTGGTATGTTTTTACATCAGTTTGTAAGTAAAAAAACAAAACTCTAACGTTGTAGCAGAAAGAAAGCAAGAAGTAGAAGATGAGCCATCTACAACTACAAGTAGTAATATTATCCTTGAGTTTTGGCACTAGAGGCAATGTGGTTTATGTGCAACCCCCAGATCAGCCTTCCTTTTGGCAATACCAAATGCTTGAGTGGCACCAATTCTGAATAAAGCAACAGCAAATGGCAGAATACAGATTGCTGGATTTCAACAACTAGTTGCCATTGTCTTGCCCTTCCACTATTTACATTCAGATCCACAAGGCACTATTACCAGTTTCAATTTGCAGAGGAAAGCATAATTTGTTTTTTTTTTTTTTGTGGATAAGTAAAACAGGGAAAGCAGAATATTAGTACAAACAAATTGTTACTCGATTTGCGAGTTCAATCCAGCAACAAATAAGGCAATAGTTCTTTGGAAGGCAGTAGTTCTTCGGACTCACAAACCAGCAGAGTAAGAGAGGAAAGATGAGAACCTTCGACGTTTCATGAATGGTAAATACTAAAACCCGTTTGGATACAGAAATACTCTCAACTCATATCATCTCACCATTACAACTTTATCAAATTCCCATACAAAATATAATAAACAATTCAATTTTTTCAAATTCCAAAATAATATTAATATTAAAAAATAATATTCTAACAATATTTTATTCAACTCATCTAAAAGTATCTCATCTCACTATCCAAACAAGTCCTAAATATTGTGCTGAAAAAGAATCAAACAAAATAAACAACCAATTTCTACTGCAGCCTGAATTTTGTTTATGTTACAATTGCACTAAGAGAAGGCCCGTCTTCTAACATATATTTCTGAACCTGAAACCTATACAATATCTTCGTGACGGGCTCCTATCAAAATCTCAATTGGAAGGAAAAGAAAAATAACTAACTTTTATGTTACATGGGAAAGAATGAACTCTACAGAGAAGGTTAGAGCTTTGTACAAGGGTTTCATGGTACAGTTCGAATGTGTGCTTTACAATGCCCAATGCATCCACTCTGGCGTCAAAAAAATATGCCAAATGAATGGTGAAAATGGAAGCCGATGCAATAATGAAACACTGACCCGAGATTAAGGAATTCCCTCTCAAAATGGTGCTGTAGGGGTCAGATTCAACACCTCCAAAGCAGTCGTCCTATATGGAGCACCTCTGCTTCTCAGTCAATGATGGCAACCCCCCAAATTTTTGTCAGCATTTGCTCTGCTGCGAGATATCTAATGAATTGGTCAGTGGACCATGATCCTCTGATCGAAAATCATCCAAGTAAAGCATGTTCAACTAAGACTTTCTGCACAATCGAAGTTCTCAGACCTCAACAAGCACTTCTGCCTCATTTAAAACACAGTGGAAGGCTTACTGTTGCACCAGTACTGAAGAGAGCCAGGCTTCTGACCATCCAAACAAGATGGTGTCCTTTGGCCATCATTTAGTCACCAACAATGAGGCAGAGCTCGGAAGTAAGGCAGGAGCTCAATTTACCATGCAGTGGTAGATAAGCCGATTTTCAGCTATCTTGCTGTCTTCCTTGTAAGGCTAATGCCCTTTGCCTTCTCCATTTCAGCCTCCTTTTCAACTTTCTTCTTCTCCAGCTCAGCCTGTTTGCGATTCTCCTCATGGGCTTTCCGAAACAGCCTTACAAAGTTTAGGAGTGTTGCAGTAACTGCATTTATTTAATGCAGCATTCAGTTTAATTAATTACCACAAAGAAATAACAGATAACGAGGGACCACATTAATTACAATACTGCTCAACGAAGGATCAGGATTAACTTACACCAAAATCTTACAGCACTCAATTGACTTTCTATTACTTTGGTATTTTCCACCAGCTATAACTTGAACAATATGTAATGCATGCATGTGCGGATATACAAATCCAATTTTCTTGAGTTCCCCCCCTCCCCCAACCCAGAATTGAAAAAAAAAAAATACATATGTTTGTACAAAACCAAACAAACTAGAATAATAGGAGGGTGGTGAAACTCCATTCCATCCCCCCCCCCCCCTTTTTCATTGGTCTTTTTGTCATTTTTCTTTCCTTATTTTTCCACTATGACTACTACTCTTTAAGTTTCTGTCGAGAAATCTATATAGTTTTTGGGTCTCCCTAGAAACTCACTTCACAAAATTGACATTCTAGAGAATGTGGCCCCAACTTTAATATGCTGTCTAGTGGATCACCACAGATACATGTAGTTCAAGAAATAAAAGTAAATTCCCAAGCCCCATTCAAGACAACAAAACGTTCAATTTCGCCAAAGGTAGCTTCCAAACTCTATCTAGCCAAAAATATATTTTTGTTTAGGATAAGTCCATAAAGGATTGGTATGGATTAGTCCGCTCTCCATCAGAAAAAGGCCAAAAAGTCTTAATAGAGGGTTTATTGATCCTATGTAAAAAGTATTAGGACTTATAACTTCTATAAGAAAGAGTAGAACATATTAAATCACCACTTATCTCCAATACTTAAACTAATGGGAAGAGGTGAATTTAATCATTTTAATTTTTATTCTATGTTTCTAACACTGCCACTCACACATGGGCCAAACTCCCTTATTAAGTATGCCCAACATGTGAAATATTTAATTCATAATAAGGGTGAAGTATGGAGTCTGATCTATATGCTTTGTTAGCATAGTAATCAAAAGCTTAAACAAATGGGAGACCTGAATTTATTCATTTATTTTATATTCTAACAATCCATACATTTTATATTCAATATAAGTTGATATTATAACTTACCTTGCTCAAATGGGCAACGGGCAGGATCCTCACCAAAATATAGCGCAAGTGCATCTGCATTTCTACCCTGTACGGCAAAGAAGGATTATAGAAAACATAATCTTACCGATCAAACAAAAAAAAAAAGCATGATCTCATAAACTCTTCACTAAATAAGGTAATGTATCATACGATAACGTATCAAAGAAGTAGTTAATATCATATCAACATACCACCACAGAGTATAAATTTGTAACAGATGCCACCTCTGTCTCGGCAACGCCAACAAACTCTTTCAGTGTCTAGAAAAAGAGATTTAGAGAAGAAACAGAAACATGAGAATCCAACCCCAAAAAAAAAGATGTGCATATTCCATTGCAAAGGGAAATATAATGAATAATCTAGTTGATATTAAGTTTAGAACAACCAAAAAGTACCTTCGCACAGTGTAAGAGGTCAGCCAAAAGATCAATTTTTAGACAAAGAAGAATGTTTTAGCAAGGAAATCAGATCTACCATTTGATAATAAGCAAGTATTGAAGGACTCAAACATTAGACAATTGCATAGATAAGAATGGAACAATGACACTTAATGTTTCCTTAGGCTATTAAAGTAGTGTTGAGCTACAGGCTAAGGAGGCAAGGTAAGTAGTATGCTTATGCTCATGCCCTTAAGAGTTATTTTTTTTTTTACAAGTAATCAAAAAGCTTACCAATGAAAACAATAGATATAGCCCATGTACACAGGACATAAATAATAGACACCTAAGCATGATTAACAACTGATACAAGCAAATCATGGATATTCAATCCATAAAAATATATCGCAATTGTCCAACGGAATAAAGTAGTGGAAAAGAAAACTCTAAGGTCATCTATCGTCCACTCATGATCTTCAAAGTTCCTATTGTTCGTTTCCCTCCAAAGGCACCACCATAGGCATATGGGGGCCATATTCCATATAGCTACAATTTGTTGATAGCCATGTAGACCCCTCCAATTTGCTAGAAAGTCAACCAACTTTCTAATCATATCCCACGCTATTCCCTTTAAAATAAATCCCTGAGATCATGGCTACCTCACAGTGTAGTGGTAGATGATCTACGGTCTCCCCGTTCTTTTAGCACATACAACACCAGTCCATCATCATGACCTGGTGTTTTAAGTTATCTATGGTAAGAATCTTCTGTAAGGAAGTCGTCCATACAACTAAAGCTACTTTTAAGCTGTGTTTGTTTTGACGTAAAATAAGGAAAATACGAAGATATTTGCATCTGATCTAAATAAACAACTGATGCTATTCAACAATGCAGCAACTGAAGTAACGATATCAACAATGAAAAAGTCCCACCAACATCAACAATCAGAATCTTGAATTTCTCCAAATAAAAAGTGCAAGACGATATTTCAATCAAACATATTTTCGTTTGTTATTTTATAAATAATTTAATCGTATAATAGACATTCAGAGGAAGAATCTTCAATATTATACCTGGGCCTGATGTATGGCTTATGAATCTGGCAATTAATCAAATTTAAAATAAAATTGTTAACATCCAAGGTACAAAGAAGTCTTGACAAAGCTCACAAAAATAAGGTATGAAATGATAATGATGGTGTGTGATTTGACCCATCCATTTCAAGGCTGTTGCCCACTTGTTGCACATTAGAACAAGTGTGAAAAGATATTAAGCAGTGGTTTTTTGAAAGGCGAATTGAAAATATGCACAGAACGTGCAAAAGAGGCATGGAAATCAACTCCTCTATTGAAGTGTAATTCAATTTAAGCCCTAAGCGGTTAATTTTTCGTAGACCAGATCTAACCTTTTTCTTTGACTAAAGTTTTCTACCCCTACCAAACACACCAAGCCTAAAATCTTTTCCAATTAAAACAAACACAGCCTTAGGGGCACCCTAGTCTTCCAAATAATCCTCTAGGGAAATGGTTTAGTATTTTTAATAGCAAGGGCCAAATAGAATGAACAGATAGTAAACTGCCCTTTTCTAGAATGGCACCAGAAGACCTTATCTACATTTCCCACTCTCACTCTACTAGATTATAGTCAATTATAAAACTCTATGAAAGTATCAACTTCCCAAACTTGTGCTGCTTAGGAAAAAATGGCATTCCAATGAAGAAAACCACAAGAACATTCCCAAAAATCTGCAATTGAGGCTTTGTACACTCGTGCAATTCCTTAAGATTCTATTTTGTGAAAAAATCCTTTAGGACCCTATCTCAACACCAGAAGTCATGCCAAAATTTGATTTTGGACCATCACCCACCTCAAGGCAAGTGCTCCATGCACCTCATTCAAGCACCATCTGCCCAAAGCCCCACCAAACTTTAAGTCTATTCCACCTTTCCAGAAAGCCCCCCTTTCTTGTTGATATCACCACAACCATCTTAACTATATGGCTCAGTTGAAAACCGGCAAGTTTAGAACTCCCAACCCTCCCTCTGAGATTCGAGTACATACTGTAGTCCAATTCACTAGACAAAATTAGAGCTTATATCATCCATCACACCTCAAAAGAAATCACTTTGGAATTTTTCTATGCAATCTGCCACTTTCGTAGGAAGGGGGAATAAAAATTAGAAACGTGTGGACAAGTTGGAGATGGTACTTTTGATCAAACAAATCTACCATCCATGTATAAGTACATCCTCTTCCAACTAGCCAATGTGCACTTCATTTTTTCAATCACAATGTCTAGTATAGCCTTTGACTTGAATGAGACACCAAACAGGAGGTGAGGCATTTCATGGGCAAGGTGAATGCCTTGCACCTCATAATGCTAGTCAAATTCTCCACATCACATCTTTCAAACCTTCCATTTTCATAAACACTTGAAAGATCCCCATGACATCATCTTTAACCACTTCTCAACATGTTTAGAAGAAAGCCATAATAAATCCACCAAAACCTGGAGCTTTGTCACTAGCCATGCTTCTTACCACTTTGCGAATCTCCATGTGATACTCAGGATTGAATATGAGAAGTTGGTAAATGGAACCTCACATTACGTAGGAATGAGAAGTTCCTACCCTTTATAGGCCCATGTATGGCTTAGGCCTTCTTTGGGTCATTATCCTTTGGTCATTACATCCTCACATTATAAGTTATGAAAAACTGGCGTAGGACAAAAGCCTCTAATACCATATTAGTAGAGCAGTTAATTGGTGGTTTTGAAGTTTAAGATTTTCTTGAAGTTTAGCATAATATTCTGGCTGAAAATATTCTGTGGCCAATCAGATAGGTCTTTTTTTGCAGGGTTTTATTTCCTACTTTACAAAGTTAGTTTTAATGGGTTTTACAAGTTGTTTACGCATTGAAGCAATGATATTGGAGATTTCAGCAGCCAATGGCGGTGATGGTGATGCACTTAATTGAAAAACATCCTGGTAGGGCTAGGGCTATATCACTGAGTCGAATTAGCATGGATTGGCTGCTAGGGTGATGGAAGCTCTACTCCTGTCAGGAGGTACAATAGTGAAGTCTTCCAGTGCTGGCAACACAACTATCATGGTTCAGTGTTGCTTCAATTGAAATGGAAGATTCTTGATGTTGACAGAGTTTGGAGAAGCTGGCCGAAGAGGTTTTGTCATCATACCTGAGGGGTGAGATGATTTGGGGTGGAGAAGGTTTTTAGCTAAATTCCAAACGTGGATAATTGGCAGAATGCGAGTGGGACCTCTCCAAAAGACTTAGGATGGGTGTGAACAGGGCTAGAGGACTGACTAGCCTAGCGGTGAGTGGGGTTGGCAAACTAACTTGTGAGTTGCTCTGACCAGTGCCCTATGTGTTAGCAAAATGGGGAAACTATTGATCACCTTCTGATACTTTGTAAGTTTGTTTGTGATTTATAGGCAGGGCTATTCAACACTTCTGGGATTGAGTGGGCTATGCCCTACCGAGTTCTGGAACTATTGGCATGTTGGCAGTACCTATGGAAGAAATTTAGAAGTTTGGAGGATCATTATCCTTTGTTTAATATGGTGTATTTGGCAAGAATGTAAGCTCGAACTTTTGAGCACCGAGAGAGGATGATGACAGAATTAAACAATATCCTATTCAGCACCCTACATGCTATGA
The DNA here is from genome assembly GCA_003123785.1 of Pterocarya stenoptera. NCBI lineage: Eukaryota > Viridiplantae > Streptophyta > Magnoliopsida > Fagales > Juglandaceae > Pterocarya > Pterocarya stenoptera. The sequence continues at coordinate 186,810 of QEOT01124209.1, read as the reverse complement.
TGGCTAATCACTATGGCTTCCAATTGTCTAGTTTCTAGATGCTTAAGAGATTCTCTCTTTTTTCTTCTTCTCACTAGATCAATTGTTTCCTTTCTGCGTACTTGGGTTGCACTTTTAATAAAATTGCATTACATATTAAAAAACAAAAATCATATGCTATAATATTGATCTTTCATGTAAACCATTTTTTATGAAAATTAAAGTTTGTAATGGATTTAATGAAATGCTGTGCTGTTTACAAGTAATGAGCAATGAATGATGATGCTTGGTACCAATACTATGGGTGAAAATGCAGCCACTTTCTAGGATGTTCAGAAGTGTGGTTCATTGGGATATTTACATCCAACAGGATGTGGCAGCCTTTGTGGCCACAGGTTGTTAGACTGGTGCAAAACCTTAAACCCAAGGGTTAAAGGGTGCTGGCCACTACAAAAGATAAATGCGTATATGCATTTAAGAATGTTTCCAAAGGAAAGCCTCATTCAAATTCATTTAGCTATATAATGTACAATTTAAAAAGTATTAGATTAATTTATGTTTTTACAATGAATGTTTGGACAGCAGGATCAAGTTAGGAGTCTCGGGTATTTTATGCAAACTAGACATGGAGAAGGCCTATGATCACGTTAATTGGGAATTCCTTTTTTATTTGTTGAGGCGATGTGGTTTTGGGGAGCAATGGAGGGGGTGGATGAGACATTGTGTGTCAACGGTTTGCTTCTCGGTCTTGGTAAACGTTGATCCCATGGGTTTCTTTAATAGTTTGAGGGGGTTGCAACAAGGCGATCCACTATCACCCCTCTTATTTGTTATTGTCATGGAGGCTTTAAGCATAATGTTGTTGGCTTCAATGGAGGGTGGCTTTTTCTCAGGTTATTCAGTGGGGGATGCTAACCATGGTGCTACCATTATATCACCTCTTTTGTTTGCAAATGATACGCTGTTATTTGGGGAGGCAAATCCAGGTCATCTTCAATCTTTAAAGGCTATTTTGCTGTGTTTTGAAGCGGTCTCCAGGTTAAAAATAAATCTCTCTAAAATGGAGATGGTTGTTGTGGGTATTGTGTGTAATGTCAGGGGGCTGGCTAATATCTTGGGATGTGCGGTCTCTTCGCCGCCTATGAAGTACCTTGGCCTCCCATTGGGAGCATCATTCAAAGCCAAGACTATTTGGGATGAGGTGTTAGAGAAAATAGAGAATAGGCTGGCTGGGTGAAAACGGGTGTATTTGTCCAAAGGGGGTTGGATTACACTAATAAAGAGTACCCTTTCAAACCTTCCCACTTATTTCTTGTCATTATTTCCTCTTCCTGCTAGTTTGCCTCGCGGATTGAGAAGCTTCAATAAGATTGTCTGTGGGGTGGACTTGGAGATGAGTTTAAATTCCATTTAGTTGGGTGGGACAAGGTGTGCTCTCCCTTGAGGGGTGGTAGATTGGGGGTTTGTAATGTGAGGGCCTTCAATAAGGCTCTTCTTGGGAAGTGGCTATGGAGATATAATTATGAGAGAGAAGCCTTATGGAAGATGGTGATTGATACTAAGTATGGGAGTATTGTGTGTGTGTGTGTGTGTGGGGGGAGAAAGGGGGGGGGGGTGCAATAGAATCAGTTTTTGGCATGACGTTTGGGTTGGAGATATGGCTCTTAAGGATGTCTACCACTCTATTTTCAGAATTGCACGGGAACAAGATGCTGTGGTGGCTGACTTGCAGGATATTAATAATGGAGCGTAGCAATGGAATGTTAGTTTAATTCGGGAGGCCCATGATTGGGAAGTAGGAGTCATGGAGGAGTTCCTTAACTTGCAATACAACATCAGTCCTGCTGTTATAGCGGAGGATAAATTGGAGTGGTGGCCTCTAGGTGAGGCAAATTTTCTGTATGCTCCTTTTATGAGACTCTAACTGCCCAAGGTAGGAATCACTTTTCTTGGAAGAACATTTGGCAGAGTGAAGCACCTACAAAGGCCGCTTTTTTTTGCTTGGACAGCAGCTTTAGGGAAAATACTGACTGCTGATAATTTAAGAAAACGTGGGCTTATCATCATCGACGATTCAACTGGTGCTGTATGTGCAAAAATAGTGGTGAAACAGTGGATCATCTACTTCTACATTGTGAGTTTGTAAGGCCATATGGAATTATTTTTTCAGCAAAGTGGGATTAGCATGGGTTATGCCAGAAAGGCTGATTGAACTACTAGTTAGTTGGAGAGGGATCATGGGGACACCACAGATTGCAACTATGTGGAAGATGGCTCCTATTTGTATTTTTTGGTGGATTTGGAGAGAAAGAAATGATAGAAATTTTACTGATAAAAAAAAAAAAATTATAGAAATTTCGTGGATCGTGAGCGCTCTTTGGAAGTGTTTAAGAGTTTTTTTTCTAGAATACTTTATTTATGTGGGCCATTGATTTAGATTTAAATGGTCTTAGTTTCCGTGATTTCCTTTTAACCATTTTTAGTTCCTAGATAGGTGTAATCACATGTATACCTTCTGTGTACTTTGGCTATGCCTATCTTTATATCAATAAAATATCTTCTTACTTATAAAAAAGAAAATTATGTTTTTATGTTAATTATTAAAAATAATTTATGTTTTTATGTTTAAATGTCCCAATTATCAGTGATGGAGAGTTGGCAAGCCAAATCCAGTAGTGGAGATTCTGACCTAGTCGAAGTTTTTAGTAAGTTTACACATAGAAGATAGTTTTTGGATTATGATGACAGGGGGTCATTACAGATATTATATACCTTCAGTTTATTTGATTTTGTTACATTCTGTAGTATGGTCTAATAACAGTATGATGTGGCATTCCTAACCCTATGGTAAGGGAGTGTTACACCTTTGGACCTATGATAAGGAATACTGAAATGAAAGGTTACACATGTCCATAGTGGCTACAAATATGAATCTTAAGTATATTGAGTTAAACATATTTGAAGAGTGCTTATACAATCCAAGAACAACCACCGAAAATATATTTGATGTAACTTACTTAGTAATGAGTTCATACTACCATTAGAAAATGCAAATTATACTTAAATTTTCTGTTCTACTCATAAGGGCATCTTAGCATCATGGCACAACATCCTCAAAAATCAATGTCAATGAGTCATGTCCAAGCATCATGAAAGAACAAACAAAAAAGGCTAGTCAGAGAGCCGTCATACAAAAATTCTAAAAGAGAGAATACATAACTCATGGGATTGCTAGCCACATTTGTGCTACAATCCAAGGACTAGCCAGCGTTCTATGGCATTATTAGGTGGACTCTACTATTGTTAGTAAGGATGCAAGAAAACACTAGCCACATCTATGCTATATTAACCAAGGACCAGTCAATGTTGTAATTGGATCTTCTTCTATTCTCACTTAATCCACCAAATAAATACTCCATTTATACTCATGTCTCCAGGTGAAGAATTTAATCCGTAAGTGGAGGGCTGATGTAATTTTCTTACAAGAAACCAAATTGAAGTTTATTAATCAAACTATTGTCAATAGTTTGTGGAGATGTCATTATGTGGGGTGGGTAACGTTAGTTTCGAACAGGGCTTTGGGAGCCATCATTGTTATGTGGGATAGGAGGGTTGGGGAATTGATAGAACATTATGTGGGAGAAAATATGGTGGCTGGTCAATTTAAGAATGTGGATGACGGTTTCGAATGGGCTTTTGCGGGTGTTTATGGCCCTAATTTGGATAGTAGTAGGAGAATCTTGTAAGATAAAATGGCGGGTCTTTGCTGTTGGTGGAATCTTTGTGTTTTGGTGGGGATTTCAGCATTACTTGGATCTTATTGATTTACCTATGGTGGGTGGGGATTTTAAGTGGTCCAATGGGAAAGCATGGTCTAGGCTGGGCAGATTTTTGGTTTATGTTAGAAGAGGCTTCCGAAGATTTGTTCTGATCATTATCCCATTATGTGGGGGCATTAATGGAGGGTGTAGGCACTTTAAATTTGAAAATATGTGGCTGGAGGATGATGGCTGTGGATAGGGTGAGGTTTTGGTGGTCCCAAGATCATTTTAGTTTTGTTTAGGCTGGAAAACTCAAAGCTTTAAAATAAGACTTGAAGAAATGGAATGTGGAGGTTTTTGGGAAGAGTAATGATAGAGACAAGCCTCAAATGCACAAGCCTTACGCAAGCCTTTTGTAAAAAAGTGGACCCCATCAAGAAAAAGTAAGTTTTTCACATTTTTTCATGATGGGGTCCACTTTTTTTATAAAAGACCTGCGCAAGGGTTGTACATTTGGGGCTTGTATATATCATTATTCTTTTGGGAATAAGGAAAATCAAAGGAAGCATCTCAAGGAACAGCTGAAGTTTTTGGAGGATAGGGAGTTGTTGGGGGAAATTTCAGGTGAGGATATGGAGAGAAAAAGGTTGCTAATTTAGAGAAGATCACTCTTATGGAGGAAATTTCTTGGAGGCAGGAATCCCGGGCTCTTTGGTTGAAGGAAGGCAACAAGTGTACAAAGTAGTTTTTTCACCAAAAGGCGAATTCTCATCAAAGAAATAATTCCATTGAACTTCCTCATGCAAGTGATTGTATTCCTTTGGATCATTTGGCTATTAAGGAACATATTGTGGCAGCATGTGGTGGATTTATTGGCCTGCTGGAGGGAGATTCAGGGCTGTTCTTAAGTGGCAGCAGTGTGGAAAATGATTCTGTTGTGCATCATGTGGTGTATTTGGTCAAAGAGAAACGAGCGGTGCTTTGAAGATAGGGAGCGCACAATGACAAAACTGAAGAATTTTTTCATCCACTTTGATGCTTTGGTTTTCAGCCATTGTGCTAAATGGAAACAATGTGCATGACTTCTTGTCTTTATTCTCTTGATTTTAGAATGTATTTAGGTGTTCTTTTGTATACTTCATGTGTACACGGGCTATGCCTATTTCATTCATCCCAATAAAATTACTTTTACTTATTAAAAAAAAGGAACATATTGTGAATTTTTATAAGAAGCTTTTTTCGGAAGGAATACTCTTGGAGACCCAAGTTGGATGGGCAGGTTTTTTAGTCTATTAATCAGTCTAGTGCGGAGTGGTTGGAGAGAGCTTTTGAAAAGAGGAAGTTCTTGATGTGGTTAGAGGAATGGCGAGGGATAAAGCTTAGGGCCTGGATGGTTTTTCTATGGCTTTTTTTCAAACTTGTTGGGATATTGTGTGAGAGGATGTTATGAAGGTTTTGCTTGAATTCATTCATTTATGAAATTTGAGAAAAGTCTTAATGCTACATTTATTGCACTTGATCCTAAAAAAGTGAGGGCTGTGGAAATGAGGGATTTTTGGCCTATGAGTTTGGTCAATAGGGTGTACAAGATCATTTCCAAGGTGTTAGCTAACCGCATAAGTGTGGTGATGGAAAATATTATTTTGAAATTTCAAAATGCATTTGTGAGGGGAAGACAAATTCTTGATTCGGTTTTAATAGCTAATGAATGTTTGGAAAGTAGAATCAGATCGGGCAACTCTAGTATTCTAGTTAAATTGGACATGGAAAAGGCATATGATCATGTTAATTAGGAGTTTCTCTTGTACTTACTTGGAAGATATGGTTTTGGAGAGAAGTGGTGTTTGTGGATCAAGCATTGTATTTCGATGGTCAGATTCTCTATTTTGGTGAATGTTTCCCCAGTTGGTTTCTTTAATCGTTCACGTGGCTTGAGACAAGAGGGTCCTTTGTCTCCTTTTCTTTTTGTTCTTGTTATGGATGCTTTGATCATAATGATTGAAGTGGAGGTGGATGGGAATTTCTTGTCGGGATTTTTGGTGGGAGATGAGTCTCGGGTCAGCATAAAAGTCTCGCATCTTCTTTTTGCTGACGACACCTTAATTTTTAGTGAGACAAATCAGGATCATCTTTGTTCTTTGAGAGCCCTCTTGTGAGACAACAGTTTAATTTTTGTGAGATGACACTTCAATTTTTAGTGAGACAAATCAGGATCATTTTCGTTCTTTGAGAGCCCTCTTGTGAGACAACACTTTAATTTTAGTGAGACGACACTTTAATTTTTGAAGCTGTTTCTGGTCTTAGTATTCACTTCCCAATCACGCACGTTTCTAATAAAATTGACATTCCATTTGAGATTGTTGTTTTAAAAAATAAAAGAATCAGCCACTGCAGTGTCTTGATCTCTAGCAATCCTAAAGAGGGAGGGATAAACATTTTTAGAGCCGAATCCCCACACCAAATATCATGCCAAAAATTAATCCTTGTCCCATCACCCACCTTGTATTTAAAATGGTTGAAAATTCCCCCCAACCCATCCAAATAGAATTCCACAAACCTACCCCATACACTCTTATAACTTCGATAGAACACCAACTCCCCCACATCCTCTCATACTTAACATCAACAATATTTCTCCATAACAATATTTCTCCATAACGCATCCCTCTCAAGGAGATACCACCATAGCCATTTCCCAAGAAGAGCTTTGTTGAAAAGCCTCAAATTTCGAATCCCCAATCCACCACAAGAAACTGGTGAGCAAACCTTGTTCCAACAAACCAAGTGGTGGATCTTGCCTAAGCAATTGGTGGATCTTTTTGCATCTTGGCAAGGTTTTAAGGGGAGTCATCGCATTGTTTCCATATGGAAGATGATCCCTTCATGTTTGATGTGGTGCTTATGGTTGTAAAGTAATGGGCGGTGCTTTGAAGATAGAGAACGCTTGATGGGAGAACTTAAGAGAGTTTTTCTTTAGTACTTTGTGCATTTGGGCAAAGCCTCTTGTATTGCATGGAGATAATCTTCATGATTTGCTTTTAGGCCAATTCTAGTTCCTAGCTTGTATTTAAGTGTTTTCTCTTGTAAATTTCTTGTGTGCTTGGGCTATGCCTATTTACTTGTCAATAAAATTCTCTTATTACTTATCCAAAAAAAAGTATTCCATGTAGAACATGTACTCATTCAATCCTTTTTTTTTTAATAAGTAATAAGATATTTTATTGATCAGAAAGTAGGCATAGCAATCCTTTCACAACTCATTCACCCAATGCGACTAAACTATCGGGGATATCACAGAGAAAACTCTTATAGACATCATAATTTGGAATTTATGAGGCGGGCAAGAAATTAGCTATGCTATTTGACTGTCGATGCATCATACAAGCTCAAAAACAAGTATTCTTCACCCTCTATATTTCTCCAAACAGGTACGCCCTAAATTATTGATGCACAACATGCAATGGGGACATTGTTATAGACTTGTCAACTAGCATGGAAACTAAATCATCCTAATGAAAGCGCAAAACCAATATGAAACCACATAGGACGCCAACTTCACCAAATTAATAATCGTATAATCTCATAGTAACTCAAAAGTACTATTGAAACTCATCCATCCCTGCAATGAAAAGTTATTTTTAATTGGGGAAAAAAAAAAAGTCAGTAAGTTATACATTGAAATGCTTTTCTTCGTTTGCATTTTTAATTGAAGGAACCCAAGTGGTGAAAGCCTTGGTCTTGGGGTATCACCCCCTTCAAGGTCCAAGGTTCAACACCTCATAGGTGAAACAATCTTTTGGGGCCACACCCCTGGTGAAATGATTTAACCAATTCCGTGTATAGAAACTTCCGAGGGTGCGGTGCACGGAACTGGGGTTTACTCTGTAGGGGTGGGTCCGAAGGGCATTGCCTTGGAGAGTTCCCCGAAAAAAAAAAAAAAAAAAAAATTTAATTTTTGGATTTCCGCTCATCATCTATGTATTGAATAAATGATGACCCACCAATCCTAGATTATTTTTTTGATAAGTAATATTACATTATTTTCCCACAGGTAAAAGTCAAAATGATGGTCAAGCAGCTAGATGAAGAAAAAAGAATATACCAACACATGTGTCAAGCCAATAAATGCAAACAATTGGGAAAAAAAAAACATAAATAGGTAACCGAAATTGTAATTTGAATTAAATGTATCAAGAAGCACTTTTTGATAACTATCTAAGAATTAAAAATCCTATTAAAGAAAAAACAACACACCTTATGGAAGACTTCAGATACAGGGCCATCATTTTCAGATGCACTCAGCTCCTGCTTAACCTTTTCTAGTCCCTTGATTATGGCTTGCATTTCTTCTGCTAAAGACTTCAATTGTATCTGCAATGAAGAAAGACAACAATGTAAGCATCATCTAAAGGCAATATTCAAACTCACCATCAACAAACAAATTGGCTACCTTAGTAGCAGCTTCCAGGCTAACAAAGTCCAGGTGAAAATCAAGAAGTTCTGGTGAATTATTAGCCAAAAGCTGAGTAAGAAGAAAACAAAATTTCAAATTCAGCTTAAAAGTGTAATCACTATTAATATACAAAACAGAAAAAGAAATCTAACAGTAAAGAAATCCAGATGTGAACGACACATATCTGGCTAGCAAACAAGACCAGTACAACACTAGTACATACTAACTAAAAGTTTCGAAAGCATTTTCCTCTATTGCTTATTATTATCTAACAAATTACTAGAACAATCCACATCATTTATCTTTCCTGAAAGTTGAGCTGCTATCATTTTTGTGAAAAATAATTTAACACAACCTTCTACTGGCTAATTGGGGTTAACTCTCTTGAACGTGGTGTTTTGAGATGTGCGACTGTCAGAAACATTGTATCAATCAAACAAGGAAAAGCATCAGCCTCAAAGCGTGATGCAATGAACATTTAATATCGACCCAACTCATTCAAAATAACTCAACTTGTTTTAGTCCAATTCATTAGCTTTTGCTACAGCTCTTGAAAAATTTTCAACAAAATAAATAAGGTCAACTAAGCTTGAACACTGGCTACCCCAACCCATGTTGCAATCCTAAACTTCAGAATAAGAACTCCTCTGAGCCACAAAAAATGATATTAGTATGCATAAAAACAACAATATTTAGGAACCATACCTTGCATAGATAATGCATGAGTGTCATCTTACTGTTAGAAGCTCGGGTATCTGTGAGCTTTAGAAGACTGTCCAACTTAAATCCAATTGCAGATCCTATATGGTTTAGGATCATTTAGAATTAACATGAAATAAGCTCTTAAAGATCCCCTAAGCATTGGGGGTTAATAAGACATGACATCAATCCAAAGAAGTCTGCAGACAGCCTAAATATTATGGTACAAATTATGTGGAGATGCAGAAACTATCTTTTTTTTTTTTTTTAAGGAAACAGTGCATCAAAAAACTATAATAATCATATTATAATGAAAGGAAAGAACCCTACTAAAAATACATAGACAAGTTCCAGTTTTTTTTTTTTTTTACTTCAATTTCAGAACCGTTCACACATTCAGTATACAAGCATGTGCCTTGAAAATGAAGGTTTCACATAGACTACCATTTAAGACTTAAGTAGGTAGCAGTGAATTCCAAAGAAGTTCTCAAACTTCAAACTGACTAGTAATGTATTAAATATAGACTCGAAACAAAAAATTGATCATTGGAAATTTTCAACAACTTCCCACTCTTCTTTCTAAACCAGTGGTACTTTAAATCCTAAATCAGAGACAAAACTTAGCTAAAGCCCACTCGATAAGCCATTTCCAACTACTATAATTAGAGAATCATCAGAACATTTCTGAATGTACCATCTAATGGTGCTTTAAACCTACACAAATCTCTTCATGCTCTCCAAATTACAACCATAGCTAATGTTAATTATCTATGTCTAAATTAAATTCAGCCATGTCAACACCGCAGAGCATTAAATAAATAGTAGTCTACAAGCATTTATAAACAAGTTCTACTCATAATTCTATATAAAAAATTGGAAGTTGGCAGTGATCACATTTGCCAATTATTCGTAAGGGAATGATGTATAAACCATATAATCAAAAGAGAATGAAACCTTCCAATATGTTCTGAACTTACAAATGAGGACAAGAATTATATACTAATTAAGATCCTTACCCCTTGCAGTTCCTTGGTTTAACGTGTTTCCAATAAAAAGAATAATCTTCATAACTTCCTTCAGTTTGCCTGATTTCCGGACCTAATTAACCAACAAAAGACTACCTAAGCTAAAAAGAGAACCATATAAACTGTCATGGAAGATTTGCAGCCATTAGTGACATACCTCTTCGCATGCAGAATTTACAGTGCTCAAGCTCTTTTTAAATTCTGAAATCTGCAAAACAGTTGACAGTAAGATGACAGCAGCCAAAAAGACTAATTCGTGACATTCAAGAATTTATAGAAATCAAACATTGCGGTTTCCACCAAACCTGAGAGCTGAACTGAATCTTGAAAGAGAATACTCGTAATTTTGACTCAACCCGAGGCACTTTCATCAGCTCCAAAAAGTACTGAAAAGAAAATAAAACACGTGGAAGTGATGCTTCCAGAATTAAATGAACACCATATATAAGAAAAACAAACAACATTAGGTAATTTCAACTGGCACACTTTGGTAATAAAAATAAATAAACAAAACAATCTTCAGACTCCCATTGGTTGGATTCAAATTTGAATTTAAAAAAAGAAAAAAAAAAGTGAATATAAATTTAAGGATCATATTAATAATAAATGCTTTCAATTTGGTATTTTAGGACAAACCAAAAAGGAAAGCATCTCATCTACTGACAAGAATAACAATTTACGGGGTGGCAGGGAGTTTTTCTTGATACCATAAAGGAAAGTGAGGTTTTATACCAAGCGAAAATGGGAAACAATTAAGATGCAACAACTTCTCACTTAAACAGGTCAGCACACAGCATAATTGATATAGAAACCTAGTTGTTCTTCTTAATTCCTAGAACAGTCTTACATAGAGAGAGAGAGAGAGAGAGAGAGAGAGAGAGAGAGAGACTTTAAGATCTAGTAAAGAAGACAAAAAACAGATCAGATTTCAGAATATCTACATGACTAACATGCCTCAGGTACGTAATAATGCATAAATCAACAAAGTACAGCATTTATCAAGTAAAACAGATACACATCATGTTCAAGATTGAGATTCAGTAGCTGATAAAAAATAACATGTTGTGGTCAAAAAGAAACTTTTGCAGACCTGTTCACACTTTCCCAACTTCTCTTTGTCACCAGTGTAGCCCTAAATAGAAAATAAAATGGAACTCAATATCGAAAAAATAGAAGTATAGAGAAAAGAATATGCCAGATAATATACTCTACCAAGATAAACATAGCAAAAGACTTCAATGCGAACAATAACCAACAAATTTCCGACAAAACATGGGAGGGAATCATAATAGGTTAAAGCATCACCTTCAGAAGTTCCATCTCCTCTTTGGTAGGACAAAATTTTATGAGATTCTCCACCTGGTCAGCATCTAATACAGATTCGTCCATTGCTAGAACTGCAGCCTGACAATATGCATAAAATAGAATGTTAGTTAATACCTAGTAGGAACAACATTCAGTAAACATGTTACCACTCCATACTCAACAATAAAAAACCAAGAGAACAAAATTACTTATCCCTAGAATATTGGGGGCACGTTTGGTATGCAGAATAGATCCCTAGAATGGAATATATTCTCATGGAATAACTTTCATAGTTTGCTATTTTCATACCCAGAATTAATATAAAAAAATCTTTAAATAATGTGGATGGCAGGCCTCCCTTAATGCTGGTGGTGGTCCAACTACTGCTGAAATAACCATCCCCAGGCTGTCACGGATCGCCCTCGTGGCCGCCAGATATTGTTTTTGCCATCAAAGTGGCCTGGGCACCCCCAATGACCCAAAAACTGGAACAGTTCTAATTAGAAGGGCTTTGGGCGATTGAAATCTAGAACCAGTTTACTTTTGTTCTCTAACACTATTCTATTACAGAGGAAAAAATAATTTTAAAAGGACAGCGGCAAACAAGCGTTCACAAGTGCATGAACATGCACGCAACATGAAGAAACATTTGACAATGCGTCCTCATAGACCATTCCTAAAAACATGTTTACAGAGACCGTTAAAATGGTCTTCTCTGCTTCTGTTTTTTGTTCTCAGATCAAGAGCATGAACCACTAAAGGCAGCAATGTTATTATCAATGTGTGTTCACTGAACATAGCTCTGAAATAGAAGTTGTCCAGGACTAGTCAGTACCTTTAAACACAAATCAAAGCTTCAGTGAGATCAACCAGGTACCTTCCACATCTACAGAAGAACAATACTTACTTTTTCTAGAACACATACTGCCTCCTTGCAGTATTCAATCTATTATTCAACGAAACCTACCACACTTCAATCTTTCTAAACCCAGCACCTTGATGCCATTTGGCATATGGTGAGTTTGTATCTCAAAAACAAATATGAAGCCAACACTTCGATGCCATTGGCATGTTTGCTGTACTCGGTTCACCATGTTTGGACTTAATTTTTTGCCTAAAAGCAGATGGATTTTAGAATTTCAAGCGTTACCATGGATTTCTAAGCACATAATTTAGTGCCATTTCCATTGAATACTCAAAATGTCCCCCAAATAAGTCAACTTTTAAATAAAAATTCAATCTGTATTATTCTTTGAATCATTTGCATGCATAGGCGACACTCCTGTACATATCCTGTATACTCGGGCCTTTGTCTACTTTATGCTCAATAAAATTTTCTTTATCGATCAAAAAAAATTATTTATATATTCAGGGAGACTCTTATAAAAACATAAGTCATCAATACCTGTCTAATTTTTCCCACGACTCACTTTTATGGAGCTAAAAAATATAAACGATGCAGAGTTTTGCTGGAATCATCAGGTCCAATTTGATATAGTCAGACTTGCAAGGATCATATAAAAGCAACCATATATGTTTCCTCAAAGGCCACAAGTTGGTGCACCACAACCAATCAAGTTTTATTGTGACATTTGGTGGTCAACTACACATCTTGCATTAAAATTATCACACAAAGTTTTGGCTATATCAATCTTTAGCATCACAACCCTATCTTGGAAAACAGCCTTTCTTGCCTTTAACACTGGTGGGGAATGTTCCTGAAGTGGCAGCTCTAGCCTTTCTCTTGGGATGTAAGGTATCCTCTTTACCTATTCAGCATCTTGGATTACCATTGGGTGCCTCCTTCAAATCAAAGCAGATTTGGAATCCTGTGGTTGAAAAGGTGGAGCGTAGGTTGGCATCTTGGAAGAGATTGTATTTATCTAAAGGTGGCAGGCTTACATTGATCAAAAGTACATTCTCTAACCTTCCCACCTACTTTTTGTCTCTATTCCCACTCCCAGCAAAGATTGCCAACTGTATTGAGAAATTACAACGTGATTTCTTGTGGAGTGGTTTGGGGGACAAGTTCAAGTTCCATCTGGTCAATTGGAACACGGTATGCACTCCAGTTTCTAGGGGTGGATTGGGTATTCATAACTTGACTAAATTCAATCAAGCTTTATTGGGTAAATGGTTGTGGCGGTACCAACAAGAAAGGGGGGCTTTGTGGAAGTCAATCATTGATGCACAGGTTGGGGAAACTTGGGGAAATCAAGCTTTATTGGGTAAATGGTTGTGGCGGTACCAACAAGAAAGGGGGGCTTTGTGGAAGTCGGTCATTGATGCACAGGTTGGGGAAACTTGGGGCGGCTGGTGCTCGAAGGAGGTACGTGGTTCACATGGGGTAGGGTTGTGGAAAAACATTAGGAAGGGTTGGGAGACTTTCAGGAGACATACACATATTGGGGTGGGAGATGGCTCTCGTGTCAGATTTTGGTATGATAAATGGTGTGGTGAACGCTGTCTCAAAGACACATTCCCAGCCATTTTTGAGTTAGCACGAGTAAAGGATACAGCGATAGCAGACCTCTTGGCTTTTTCTAATGGCTCCCCTCAATGGAATGTTGACTTCATTAGGGCAGCCCACGATTGGGAGATGGAAGTTATTTCAAACTTCTATGCGGCTTTGTATTCAGTATGTATGACAGGGGGTACGATGGATAGGATGTTTTGGAGCCATTCCAATAAAGGTAGATTCACGGTCCAATCATTTCACAGAGTTTTATCAAATCAGGGAAGGCACTCATTCCCATGGAAGAGCATCTGGCAGACCAAAGCTCCTTCAAAAGCAGCTTTTTTTGTTTGGACAGCAGCTTTGGACAAAATTCTCACCACAGATAATCTAAGGAAACGTCAATTAATGGTTTTAGATTGGTGTTATATGTGTAAGAAAGATGGCGAATCTGTGGATCATTTGTTTCTACATTGCGAGGTGGCCAAGACCCTATGGGCTGATTTTTTTACAAAACTTGGTGTATCATGGGTTATGCCCGGTAGACTGGTGGACTTTCTAGCATGCTGGAGAGGTCTTCGTGGAAACACACAAGTTGCAGCAATATGGAAAATGGTCCCTATATGTACGTGTTGGTGTATTTGGTGAGAGCGAAATGATAGAAGCTTTGAAAACCAAGAGAGAACAATGGAGGAGCTTAAACTTTTTTTCTTTAAAACATTGTTTTCTTGGGTGGGGGCTATTGTTTGTAATGGACTCAATGTTCATGACTTTCTTCTTTCTATTGTGCATTATAGATAGGTATTTCACATGTATATTTCCTGTATACTTGGGCTTTGCCTATTACTATGAATAAAACTTCTTGATTACTTATCAAAAAAAAAAAAAAAAGACAAGGTTAAAATCATGCTTTAATGCTAGGAAAAAACAAAAACTTTCTACGAGGACATTAAATCAAAGTTCCAAATGTTGTTCCAATCTGGCCGGCGTTTGCCGTTGCAGTGCAGTAACCAACATACTTAAACCCCCTCATTCCGTTTTTTAATCTAAATTCCAACTTCTTTCGGACTGTTCCAACCATTCCAATACAGAATGTTTCAGTATCAGGTTCATAATTTCTTATTCTAGATGGCATTTCTATAATTTTTTTTTAATTCAGAAGGCATTTCTATAATTTTTTAATCTAGATGGCATTTCTATAGTTTTTCTTAATATTTTGATTCTGGATTTATTCCCTCATTCACTTTTCTTTCTTTCTTTCTTTTTTTTTTTTTTTTTTGAGACCTCATTCTTTCTTTTTGCATTTACTTGCTTAACCCTTTTTTTTTTAGTTTTCTTTTTGTGCGTATCTAAACTCAAGCGAGTATTTTTTTTCTTGATAAGTAAACTAAAGTGAATTAATAACATCTTCAGACACAAATATCTCTGCCTTTATTTTTAAAGTATTTCCAAAATGGTACACCGGTACCAAGATATTTCATTCCAGTATCGAAACTGGAATGGTCACTGAGATGGAATTCAAAACTTTGCATTAAATCCAACTATCTAAAATTCATGTACAGCAGAAAACTGAGAATAAACCATATTAATCTTACAAACTTGTTTCTAATATCTTCTGCATTAAAACCCATCATTTTAGAGAGAAATAGTCTCTGGCCACAGATCATGAAAGACATCAAACTTATATAAAAGCAAGGACTATATGGCTCACCATCATATCAGAAAGCGGCATCTTAACTTTTGTGAGCATAATTTCAGTATTGTTGGCTCTCCTCAGGTCAACCTACAATGCATGATACATGAATTTATAAGACAGGAGAAATAATATCAGAACAAGTGTCAAGGGTTCAATTCAGCTTTGACCATCAACAGTCTACACGCATCAACAACATAAACCCCATTCTAACTCATCAAAATATATATATACATATATATATATAAACCCCATTCTATTTTAGTTATTTTCATCATCGAGCATATGCCTTCCTTGTTTATTTCCCCTTTTGAATGTACCAAGTGAAATAAAAATTCTCTCCATACACCATCTATATGTTTTTCTTGTGCAGAAAAGAAAATCACGAATATTAAGCCTTGTTTGGTTTATTCAATTCTTCAAAAATTTTCAAGAAGGAAATCAACTTCAAACCAAACATCTTTCACATCTCAAAAAAAATTTCTATTTCAACCTTTTTTATATAAGTAATTTTCTATTTCAACTTTTCATCCAATCGTTTGCCTATATTTCAGTAAAAAGTTTAAAAAAAAAAACTCATAACAGCTTTTAAAAAAACCAAACAAAAATACCTTAAAAATTATATTCAAATAACTTTTCAACTCTACCCCCATCCACTTTCACTAATTCCAATACAAAACAAATTTCGAAAAAAAAAATATTATTCAAATTTTCCTATCCACTTTCACAAAACTCAATAAAAAACGCATCTCAAATTTGTCAAAAAAAAAAATTCTCAAAATTTCCTTAACCAAGCATACCCTTAATTTTTTGCATATATAAAGGGACTGTGACTTACAACACCATCTTCCTCTGACTCATATAGATATTGATATATACACATAAACACACTTTATCAAAGAAGCATTTATGTTTTTTAGTATCTAATAAAAATTTGATGAATAATCAATCCTGGTCTTGGAAAAAATGGAATCTCCCTCCTCCCTCTCCCCCACCCAAAAGAAAAAGAAGAAATAAAATAAAACAAAAGGAAAAAGGGCGGTCGTGGGGGGAGTCACAGGTACAACCCCAAATGGGAATGAGATTTGTATTAGCCTACCACAATAAGGGATCAAAATTTACTTAAGTGTAGCTCTGTTCTTTTCGTATATAGGAGTAGGCATGTGCTTGCTTACAATCTGAAAGCTAAAAAAGAAATACGTACTCCTATAGTTTCTTCTGCTAAATGCTGGATTGATATGACTTTCTCATCCTTTCAAAATGGCTATTATTGATGCCATTATGCAAGTATTTTCTAATTGAAAATATTCTCAGATCAAGAACCAGTCACAAATCACAAAAGTAAAAGTTTTTTATATGTACAAAAGACTGGAACTTTTGAGTTGATCTGAGATTATATGAAGGTAAACTGTAGAATGAGCACTCAAAAACAATTTTTTCAACAAATGAAATTATGGGACACTACCAAGGGAAAAAAAAATTCTAAGACACAATCAAAGTTATATCAGATTACCAGGTGAACTTTTTCAGTTTTGGATCCAACAGACTTGCGTCGCGCCCCAGATTTACCACCTGCATCAGCAGGTTTTGAAACAGTAGCAGAGAAAAGGCTCTCTAACTCTGACACGTCAAATCCCGGCGCACTAAAACAAAAGGGTGCAAATATCACCAATCATGAAAGTAAGAATACAGAATTTTCACATATTAAAAAAAAAAAGGAAAAGACTCTCAAACCCTGACACATCAAATCCTAGTGCACTAAAACAAAAGGGAGAAAATATCACTAAGCATGAAAGTATATAAAAGAAACTTCATGAACTAAAAAAGGGATACATATTATGGGAATTGCAGCTGAAATATTTATGGAAAAGGAACACATAAGTTCTGCAATTGTAAGTATTAATTTGAACAGAAAGAGAAGTTGGAATACATTTGAGAGTCTCCATATCGCTGCAATTCTTCCCACAAACTTCCTTGCAAAGCCCTAGTTACCTTGCTCCAGTGCAAAGGCTTCAAGGAGGACCTTCGAGGAGCTGTAGTAGTCGGTCCCATCGCTAAAGGACGTGAAAGCCCACGCCCTCTCCCAGAAGACAGAACTCTTGCATCAGCCCCAGAATTTGGGCCTCTAGTACCTAATGGTGGAGGGGGAGGAGGTCCGACTCCTGGTGGTCTAGGTGGAGCTGGGGGGCCAGACACACGAGCTCCTGGGGGAGGGGGAGGAGGTGGTGCTCCATGTGATGGGGGGGGAGGGGGAGGTGGGCCTCGACCTATAGGAGGTGGTGGAGGTGGTGGTGCTCCACGCATTGGAGGAGGTGGTGGTGGCGGTGCTCCATGCATTGGAGGTGGTGGTGGCGGCGGTGCTCCACGCATTGGAGGGGGTGGTGGCGGTGGTGCTCCACGCATTGGAGGGGGTGGTGGTGGTGGTGGTGGTGCTCCACCCATTGGAGGTGGAGGTGGAGGTGGTGGTGGTGGTGGTGGTGGAGGCAACACTCTGGCCATTGAAGGGGGCGAAATTGGTGCTCCACAAACTGGAGGTGGTGGTGGAGGAGGCGGAGCTCCACGAAGCAAAGGTGGCGGCAGAGGAGATGGAGCTCCACGAATTGGAGGTGGAGGTGGAGGTGGAGGAGGTGGGGCCGCAGGTGCCGAAGATTGTGGGAGAGGTGGTGGAGGAGGGGCTCCAAATGATGGAGGTGCTGGTGGTGGTGGTGGAGGAGGAGGAGGGGGAGGGGGAGTGGGCATACCAACTCCAAGGTTTGGTGCAATTGATGTGCTCGCAAAGGGAGGAGGGGGAGGTGGAGGGGGTGGAGAATGTATCACTGCATTATAGACAATTGATGAAAACTCGGACTTCCGTGGGAGTGGAGCTGGCGAAGGCAACATGGTAGCACCATTTTGCCTATTGAGTAAGGGAGGAGGAGGAGGTGGGGGTGGAGGCAATAGAGGTGTAGACATTTTGGACACAACATTATAATTTAGTGAAAGCGATTGTGGTGGAGGCATAGGTGGAGGAGGTGTGGCACCCTCTGGCATGGGCGAACAAGTAGATAGTGAAGAGATGTTATAACGTGAAAGCGGTGGTAGTGGCGGAGGTGGTGGGGGAGGAGGGGGCACAACTTGACGTGGTGCTTGATTCGGTGAGCAAGAATATGAGTCTTCAATTGATTGTACTAATGACAGTGCGCAGGAAGGAAGTATCACATGTGTAGAGCCTGAAGGCTTCACCGGATCCACCTTACCACTTTTCAGATCATTGGTCACATCAGTTGAAACCGCAGTGGCAGGAATATCCGTAAGAGAAGAAGCCTTTAATTCCGAACCTTCATTAGAATCCTCGAATGGAGCATTAAAGCCAAAAGCAGCCGGAGCACTGTTATATCTTGATGGTGGATGCAATACATGCATTGAATTAGTGTAATAGCCTTTGTTTGGAGGAATCCACCTAGATACTGCATTTGGCTTTGCTAGTTTTGCATGAGCTCCTTGGGGTTCTTGCTGTTTAGTCTTTTGTTCGGAAACAACTGTATCTGCAGCTGGTTGTTTCTTGAGCGCAGTAGTAACTAATTTCTCAGAATTCTGTACGGAGACATCAGCAATCAACTTTTTCTGGGGAGCGTTGGAATCTAAATTCTTCTGTGTAATAGTGTTTTCTCCATNGTTGAAAACAGAAGCTTAGAACTTCTATTAGCTGGTGTTGAGGGGTCCTGACCATAAACGCGTATAACAGGCCTGCAGCCTTTTCCCCCATCAAAGAGTGGAAGGACTCTTAGTATCAGACAATCCAAAAGTAAAGGTGTATCTGATGGAGGCCAATCAGAACCCAAATTTCTTCTAGAAATATACTGAAGATATCTCAGCTGAGAAGGCTGGGGGTTTAAGGGAGACAAAAGATGAAGAAGTTCCTTTGGAGCCTGCTTGTAGACCATGTCAAGAGTCTTCTGCTCCCCACTGTACTGTTTCCGGTACAACAGAAGACCTGCAAGCATGAATGCAAGCACAGGCCATCCTCCTCTTTCACAGTGCATCAACAGCACATTTTGTTGCCCTTCCAATGACAACCAGCTTTCACTTGATCGAAGGAAGTGATGAATCATCTCTAATGGCAGCAGCGGACAACCTTCATATTGACGAGGGTAATCCATAACCGTCATGTCATATTGAGACAATATATCTGAAATTTGGCTTCGCCTCTCCCCTTCTCTAAAGTTAAACACCATGAAAGAAGCATCAGGAAAGTGGTCCTGTAACTGTGCTACAATGCCACCCATGTACACTCTATACTCATCTTCTTCCAAAACGTCAGTGGAGAAGCAACAATCAAACACTAGAAAAGAAGAAAAAATAAGTAGGATGATCAGCACTTGTAATTGGTATATAATCTTCAAAGTAAAATATGGACCAGAAAAGGAAGTTGAGAATAGTAACTAAACTCGTAGTAACAATCAATTTATAAGAAGGATAAAATCCTCTAATAAAAATAGAATATACTGGGACAAAGAATGGTTAAAGATTTGTGTTCAGAAAAGCTTCTTTTAAGAAGAACAAGCAGCTACTGATAGCCAAAAAAACAATCAGTTCAAAAAAAATTATCGAGAAGAACCACCCCATGCCATAAAATAAGCTACAGCGAATTTAACCAGCACATTACTACCCTTGCAAGCCCTAAAACAGAACCTACAGCCTTCAAGTTGAGAAAAGGTTTACTGATTAAAAAAAGTCTTCAAATTGAGAAATGAAAAGGAAAGCAAGGGCATGTAAGTTTCCCAAAAGGCAGAATCATCACAGAACAAAACATCCACATTTCTCAGATTTAAAAAAGTCCAAAATGTTCACAAGAATTTGACCATATTGATACTTCTCTGCTCCTCCTTACTGAATTGTTGCTTTGTTTTCCTCCGCCTTTTCTTTTCTTGTCTAATTCTTCCATATATAAATTTTGATCCCTACTAAGTACGAATTACTGTTGGTACCTCTAACCTCTAACTCCAATAGATTTACGGTGGGTTTTTATCTAATCAATTCCAAGTTCCTGGTGCTTTTAGGCCCTGCCTCAGTTAATAACAAGCAGGAAATTACTTCCCCAACATTTGCTTAATCACCTAGAGAAGAAACTACGTAAGAACAGAGTACCAAAACGAAATTCAAAAGAGAAGGCCTCAAGAAAGAAAAAAGACAACAACATTCACAATGCACCATAAATTATCGCAGCAATGCAATGGACTCCAACAAAAGAACTTCTGAATTTATTTTTTATAAGTGGAACTCATGAAAACCTAAATTGCAGATAGAATCACAAAATGGGGCAATTCCACAACTTCACGAAGAAAATCGAAATGACCGAAAGCTCGGGAATGTCACCATTGCAAGGGCACTCACAGGCTGACGACAATCAAAAGAAAAGGCAAAATGGGGAAGAAGCGAAAGGGTAAAAAGGTACCGTAGACCCTTTCAGAGATCTCGAGAAGCCGATCTGGCGGCTTCCGGTAGAAGAACCTTCGGAACAGCGCCATATGATGGCGCTGTTTCTCCCCTGATCGGATCCAAACCGAGAATTGGAATCAAAAACAATCCACCAAGCAGATCAATGCCGCGATCCCAAAAGAAAACCCACCAGATCTCGGACTTTCCAAATTCAAGCACAAACCCAATTTTGTTTTTTTTTTTTTCAAATTGACCCCTCCAATCGACCCCAATTCCGAGAGACGCACAAGGAGAATTTCAGATAGGAAAGCAAATCATAGCTAGAAGATTCCGATACTAATCCAACAAAACCAGGACTAGTCTAAGAGAAAATAACAAGCTCGGCCAAGAAGAAAGGATGAGAATTCGGAATGGAATTCCACGGATTTAGAGAGTGTGAAGAAGTGACAGTATGTGGGGAAATGCGGGAGGATATTAAAATCCAGAGGAATTCAGCATTGTCACGTGGGAGAGAAAGAGAGAAAATAGACATATAGTGGGATTGAAAAGGAGCAGACTGTATGAGAACATCCTTATCTCCTGCAAACAACAAAAATCAAATTTCTTGGGTTGTCTTGGGTTTCCTTTTTTTTTTTTTAATTTGGAGGAGGGAGGCTTCCGATCGATCGCACGGGTCGTGGCTTTCTCACGACTTTTCAGAAAAAACCAAACAATCCAGAACAGACACTAGCAGATAGACAAAGAAAGAAAGAAACGGACAGAGAAGAGCTTGGGCAAGCGCAGGCACTAGGCACGCAGCTTGGGCAAAAGGGGGTCGGCTCTGAATTTTTCCATCATTTGGACCCGTTGGGTTTGCCTCCATTATTATATCATTTTACGTAACGTTGTTGTCTTCTTTTTTTCCCCCTTTGTCTGTGTTTGGTGTTATATGGGTTTAAGAGATTAGTAAAATTAGAGTAATGGATTTTTCTGTTTATGATTCATATTTTTGGTTGACTATCTTAAACACAAGTGAAGATGGGTATAATTAATGGATTAATTACCCTAGTTCATATTAATAACCAGTAGACAAGTTAGATATATCCATGAAGATAATTAAATCTCTCCATAAAATATAAGTTAAAGGAAATTATTTATACAGTCCTAAATTGTGCAAATCCTCCACACTCCATTTGAGAAAAAATAGAAAAAACCTGGGACCTACAAAAAAAAAAACGAACTTTTTCATGATGGGTTCTACTTTTTTTAAAATGAGTGCGCAGGCTTGAACTATATCTAGCATTATTCTAAATTAAAACATGCATAGTTGTATAAGTAATGCTAGGTACAAATCTCTAATAGACAAGTCACGCACATACATTTTGTTCAAAGTGGATTCCACTAATAAATAATAGATTTTTTTTTTCTTTTTTTGTTTTACAAAAAGATTACGTGAGAGTCGGTGAAACTTGTATATTTGAGACTTGTACAAATCATTACTCATAATTGCATATATTTAATATTTAGATGAAACTCTTAACTTTTGTTTTCCCTTTTGCAAAGGCTCATATTTTATTGTTATAAAAGAAAATATTCAATAAAAAAAAGGGATGAGACCCAAACCCCATTACCATCAATAATACATTTTATTATCTAAATTACCCGATTATATGCTTTTAAAATGTGTACCAAAGGACTAAGGCAGAGGGCTTTTTGCATGAGCAATGTTAGTGCAGAGAGTAGAGACCGTGCAAAGTGGTGCTAAAACTACAATCCAAGTCAACTGTGTGCTTTGCTTGTTGGTTGTCGACTTTAGAAAATGGAGAAAATATCAGAAGAAGTAATTTGCAACAAAAGGATAGCCACATGGGGCGATGCATGGGATGACAAAAGCCCACCACAACATATTATTGCTCGCACCTGCGACTGTCCCTCAAAATGGTGATGGAGGTGACGAACTTAGCTTAGAAAAATGTATACATCAACGATGACCATAATGTCACAAATTTGAGAGAATCAGTGAAACTAAAAAGATCATAATCTCAATATGGGATGGACGTGGAGAAGCATAAGAGAAGTGTAATTCTCCTTCTCTAAAGTGTTCGTAAGCTTTAACTGTTCAGAAGGGATGGTCGAATTGGATAATTGGTAGGGGTGGTCAATTGTGGCCCGCCCCCATCCGCCTCACCCCTACATTTTCAATTTTTTTTAATATATAAATTTTAATTTATAATTTAAATTATATTATAATTTGAGTCTAAAAAAATTTTAGATCGAAAATTTTTTTTTAGACCCAATATGTTATGGAGTTGAGCGAAGGGTGGGGGAGGGGTGCGGTTTTAACCCCCCCCCCCCCCCCCCCGGCGTGAGACGGAGTTAAGATAGGAAAGCTCTCTCCAGCATGGTGCGGGACAGGGGGTGGGGAGGGGATGCCCTCGCCCCGCACCATACGAGTAGCACCACAAATAATTGGTAAAGGAAATAGAATGAAAAGAGATTTATAGGCAAAACAAACACCAATTGAAAAGGGAAAGAGACATAGAGTGGGATGTCGAGGGAGGGAGAGAAACCCCAAAATAGCAAGAGCCAAAAAAAAAGTAGTGATTTCAAGAGGTGGCCCAAGAGGAAAAGTGGTGAGAGAGAAATATAAAGGTAAGTTAACACTTGAACAAACCAAACTATTAGGTGTTAACTTCAATTTTGAGAATGTGTCCTTATTTGAGCATTTCAAATCTTGTCTTTATACCTTCACCTATATTTCTATTCTTTTTTGTTTTTGGAAACAAAATTTGTGACATAGCTACACGAGCCTTTACTTATTGGTCCAATTAATTTGTAGCACAATACATTGGTAAGTTCATGATATGTGACATAAAATAGCCAAACTAGTCCTTCAATTTTATATGTCACCAGAAACCTGTATTTCACAAAGTATGATCATAAGTGGTATTTAAAGTTTTTTACTCTTATATAAAATATATAAAGAAAAAAAAAAGTGATAAAATGTCACACTACAAACACGACACGTGTATGCAATCATACTTAACTTATATCTACATTTATAACATGAAAAATGATAAACAACACTATAATACTTTTCACAATCATATTTTAAAATGAGGGTATTATTATAAAATACCATATAAAGTAACATTACTTTACAAAAATACCCTCGTTTTATATTATGTGTTGTGAAAGTGTTGTAAAGAGTGTTATGTGTGTATCATTACTCGAAAATATACAAACTTCCATCAAACTAATGCTCAATTTACAATC
Organism: Pterocarya stenoptera; assembly: GCA_003123785.1. NCBI lineage: Eukaryota > Viridiplantae > Streptophyta > Magnoliopsida > Fagales > Juglandaceae > Pterocarya > Pterocarya stenoptera. The sequence goes on along the minus strand of QEOT01124209.1, from coordinate 162,767 downwards.
ATCCTCCAAATCACTCACCCATTTTTTTCTTAAAAATACAATATATATATATATATATGAATTGGTATTAACAAATAAAAAATTAATTAATAATTTGCAGGTATGTCCCTTAAGAGAATGCATATTTTAAGAAAAATTTTAGGACAAGTGGTCAACTTTGTTTGACTATTGAACTTTGGACATCACTGCGAAATCTAGAATATACATGTCTCATTATATTACAAAGTTGATAATGCTGAATAAAACTCACCCAATAGGATGTTATACATATGCTTGATTGGGATATATTGTGAAGAGCCACACTACCAAAAATTGAGAAGCCATATTCTTATATCGTATCTATATCTATGTCTATATGGTCGATAGTTGAGCATGCATGGCATCTCACGTGGATTTTGTCATATCAATCAATCAAAAACTAACACGTGACATTTATATTATCACGTCAGCCACACTATTAAAAAATAAAATACATAAAAATGACTTTTTAAAATTAAAAAATTTAAAAAATCTACACAATCTCTTACTATTCACATAATCTTTACACACCATACTTTTTTTTTATTATTTTTTTTTATCAAATATTTAATATATGAATAATTGATAGAAAAATTGAATTAGTTTAAAAAGAATAAATTCAAAAAAAATATCAAAAATTTTTAAAGAATATAATATGTAGAGATTGATGAGGTTAGGTAGCATTGCTCATTTTAAAATGATTTTAATATTGTTGCTTTCATAGGAAGGGGTCTCCGCCCATGCCATCTTCAAAGGTTTGTTTATGCAACCACCTTGTGCTTCGAAGATGGCTTTGAAGCGTGGCATGAGTTTAGAAAAGTCGCATATAATTTCTTTTAATTAATTTACATGTAGATTCTGAATTATAAAACACTTATTAATTATTAAAAGAATGAATAAAAAGATTTAAAATTGTAAAATATTGAGTTTTGTTATTCACTATTTCTATTCACAATTTTTTTTTTAATTTTTTTTAACTAATTAAATTTTTTTACTCATATTCTGTATAACACATATTTAATAGAAGAAAAAGAATAAAAGAATAAAAAATTATGTATAATATATAATGTGAATAATTTTATGATATTTATAATTGTAGAATAAATCTCAAAAAGTTGTAAATGAGAAAGCCATTTGTATCCGTCTCTGTCTATATCTCTAAGGGCTTTTTTAATTGTAGGCTTTTGTGCGCAGCTACCAACCAACCGCCCATTTGACACTCCCCATCAGATCACGTCTCACCATATCAACCTCACCTTTTCCCCTACTTTTCTCTCTCTCTCTTTCTTTCTTTCTTTGTTCCTTCTTCTTCTATTTGTGTTTGTAATCTTATTATATTTTTATTCTCTGTCGTTTACCTATTGAACTACTTCTGATTGGTTATCTGTCGTTTAGATAAAAGTTCACGGGTTTTAATTTTTATCCATTCNTAGTTCCCCCCCCCCCCCTTTTTCCAATATCTTATGTCAATAATGTTTTATAATTTATATTCCTTAACTTAATTTCATCTATTTTGTAATATCGGTACCCAAATCATAAAGGATTATAATTTATTCATATTCCGTCAAAAATTAAAATCTAATTTAACTAGAAAGAATATTATTATTTATTATGAATTTAATCATTCTTAATTTAATCACTTAAAATTTAGAAATTTCATCTTTTATATTTTAAAATTAATGTTACAAGTTTATACGGTTAATTGAAAAGTTATTTTTTCTCTTTTTTGTCGATTTTTCTAAAAATATACATTGGGCTGAGGGAAGAGTAAAGTTTTTTTTTTTTTTATGAAAATAGATTTCATTTCATTCAATAAAACTAAAGTTACAACAGTAACTAATCAGGAAAAAACTCATACCAAAATACTCATTTGTTAGGGGTAGCCCCACCCACAAATTTTTTTGTGAAGGCCATTGTCTTAACTTCTATAAACTCTCTTCTAACAACAGAGAAAGCTTTCTGTAAAAACAGAACTAAATGACCTCTCTTCCAAAAGAAGAGAGGTACAAACACGCTCCGTCCTTCCAAGGAGGAGGAGTTCAACCACGCTCCTTTCTCCTAAGGAGAAGGAGTACAATCACCCACTTCCCTCCAAAGGAGGTGCGGGACACTATTGCTTTGGACACCAAGTCTAATAGCCTATTTCTTTTTATTAATAATAAAACAAAACTACATAACTACAAATATATAGAAAAAACTAAAAATAAAAATACTACAAATAAAATGAACCAATGACTAAAAAAAGGCCTAGTCGAAAAAGGGATCAAAAGCCCAACTGAAAAAAAAAGGGACCCAGCTTGCTTAGGGTTTTTTCTCTAAAAACTCCCACCGCCACCCCCCTTTCCTCCTTTTTCTCATTTTTTCCCTACGTCCGTGACCCTCTTCTACGTCTGCACGAGCATCGTCTCGCTCAACCAGCCAACGCCCACTCCGCACAAGCACCGTCTCACCCAACCAGCCAACGCCGCCGTCACAAGCACCAGCTAGCCAACCAACACACACCTCCCCACGAGCACGAGCACCCTCTACGACCGCCGCCATCACTGCACAGATGACCCACCCAATCCCATCTAGCGTTCATGCTTCACCACTGTTCCTCTTGCCCACCTCCGCGCGAGCACAAGCACCGGCCGTCACTTTCTTTTTTTCCTCCACCACTGCGTAGGCAGCCCACCCAGTCTAGTCCAGCTTATGCCTTCAAAACGATCGGCTTATGCTAAACTGATATTCTCAAGCTGATATGCTCATCTCCACCATGGAAGGTTGCGGGTCGGACTAGGATCATCCAAAAATTTCCAGTTCAGTGTTCCTCCTTTATTAGACTTTAAAAAAACACACAAAACCAAAAAGAAAACACAGACTTAAAAAAGAAAAAAGGAAAAAGGAAACGAAAATATGGGCACAGGAAAAGTGTTTTTGGGGGGGGGCGAGGTGGGAGCTTTGGGGGAGGAGCTAAAGCTCCCACCCCCCTCAAGCTAGTATAAGTTTGGGGGAGTTTTTAGAGAAAAGCTAGATGTTCTCTCTTTAGAAGCTAGGGCAACCTTGTAATAATTCCAATGAGGGACCAGTAAAGTTGAATGCATATCTTAACAATAAAAACAACTAATTATTTAAAAAAAAAATACTATCACGTGAAATTACACATGATCTTATTGTCTTGATATCGATTCGTAGTGTCACGTAATTTATTAAACAAATAAAAAAAAACACAAATACAAAAGGTTAGATAGAATTTAAGATTTCAATTTTTATCCTTTATATGTTTGGACGCCCTTTTTATTTTAAATATATATTTTTTTATAAATCACGTGGCACTATGTGGTATTGTCAAGTCAAAAAAGTCATTTGAACAATAAGTTTCAGATGATTCAAGAGCAAAACTCAATTATGTATGAGTAATTCTATTTACAACTCTTAAATATATAAATATTTTATAAAAATGTAAGTTCTATAATTTTTTTTTAATTTTCTATAATAAAATCTATTTTTTATAAAAAATAAATTTATGAAAAATTTATACATTTAGAGTCGTACCTATCATTTTTCATTATTTATTACTCACTCGATTGGCACAGTACGATGAAGTATGAGATTAATAACACTGAAGGAACATTACGGTCGAAGAAATTAGAGCCACATGGCCAGCGATACACTAGCGTACATCCGAGACTATAACCTCTCTTATCAACACGTAAGCTAAAAAGTCAGAGTAATTGACATTTAAAGTGCGACAGTGAGTTAAGATAAAAATTAAATAAAATATTATTTTTTAATATTATTATTATTTTAAAATTTTAAAAAATTGAATTATTTATTATATTTTGTATGAAAATTTAAAAAAATTATAATGATGAGATGAGATGAGATGAGATGAAACACTTTCACTATCTAAATTGAGCCTTAAATGATTTTATGAGGAGAAGTGCTAGATAAAGAGTGTAAACAAAAATAAATTCATAAATTTATATGATTTTATGTAATTTCTTAGATTTATTTTATAATAAAAATAATTTTATAATCTGACATATAATATCAAATTATAACAATTTATAGATTTATTTTTATATAATCTATTTATAATTAAAATATATATAATTTTTAATCCATGAAAACAACTAAGGCCATTCAAAAGGGACGAATCGTCCCGTTTGAATTTAAAAACTATTTCAATTCATCTCTACTCATCTCATTATGATTAACTACTCTTCACAAATTTCAATTCACAAATCTCATTATTATTTACAAACTATCTCAATTCATCTCAACTCGTCTCGATATATTAACCCGTAATTATCTATTTTATAATAATATAATAAAATATATCTAAGATTAGAATTGCTCTAAAATGGGTTTTTACATCCTCTAACTAAAAGCATATCTTCCATTTAACAATAAAGAAAAACGCATATCTAACAAAATTACATTTGTTCACGTACAATCATAATTTTTAATTTTTGTTTTAAAAGACATAATGATGGCCACCGGACACCAGATTCCGGCCAACTCAGCAGCCACCACCTTGAGTCACGGCTATAATAATAATTAAAAATTATCTTAAACATAATTAGAATTAGAATTTTTAAGAGATTAGCGTTCATATTTTAGAGTTTTTTTTTTTAAAGTACAAAAAATAAAACATAATTTAGTTTATTATCGAATTGATAAAATCAAGACGCGATGGTCCGTGATCGGAGGGTGTAAAAGTTACTTTTATTCAACATATTAAAATAAACCATTTAATATATAATACTTAAATGTTAAAAATATGAAATAATATTTTGAATATTTAATTTGAAGTATGTGGGTAAGATGATGAGAGAAATGAATGTGGTGGTGGAAGGAGATAAGTTTGGTGGAAAAAGTGTTAATGCGTCAATTAAGAGCACCATCATGTTTGTTGAAGCAATTATAGTGTACATGAGATTTTACAGTTGTTAATTGCCAAATTATTTGGAGCTCTATAACTCTTTCCAATGTCAACTTCATCTCACAACAATTAGGAGAGCGATTTTTTTTTTTTTTTTTAAATTCTTGGTAAAATATAAATATGAGCAATGCTTCTATACCCCTAATTTATATCATTTATTTTGCTTTCTTAATGTAACACTTACTGAAAAAAGAATTTTGCTATATATCAGCCATTATTTATCTCCATACTGACAGATTTTTCTTTTATTTTATTTTTTCTATTTTCATAAGATGTAGGGTTTGAAGTAGTGAATAATAACTGATGAAAATAATTATTATTAAAAAAAATATACATTCAAAACAAAATGACGTCTGAAAATACAAAAAGATGAAGATCACATGGCACTACATTAATGTTGCCAAATGAAAGTGACAAAATAAATGATATAAATTAGAGGATATAATGGCATTTCTCTGTAAATAGATTCATTAGGTAAATTAATATAGAAGGCTAGGATTATAGATTCATGATGATAAATAAGGACAAAGATTTCGAGGATAAGGTATTGAGTCAACCATGTAGTCCTATTATTTTTCTTAAAAAATAGTTGAGAAAAATGTGAAAACTTGTCACCCCAACAACTTTCCTTCCAACCTAAAAAGAAATGGACAAGTGGTTGATGTACTCTTTGGCAATGGGTACGTAAATAAATAAGTAGAAAGGTAGAGAAATTTCCATTTCAGCTCCCAACTAAATTTTAAGAGTTTATAACCAAGTTTGGTGAATTTGACCATACATCTTCCTTCAAATATTTTCCAATAATACCAAAGAAAATTGAGAAATGGAAAAATATTATATTTGCAAGTTGGTGCGAATAACAGACATTTTACATCACTGACATTAAAAATATTTCCTAAAGCATTTGATTTGTAAGCGAAGTTTAAAATTAAATTTTCTTACAAATCAAATTATATCATTTCAACAGTGTAGATAGCGTATCATCTACATTAGCTTGAACAAAAAAAAAAAAAACAAAATGCCAATAATATGTGACCATTCATGGGGAGAGCACCCTCTTGTCAAGGAATTTAAGGATAAGGGGCCAATTTTCAGTGGCAGTGACACAAGGGCCCATTTCTTTAGTTTTCCAGTACTGCATTATAACAATGATGGAGCCAGTCTGTCAATAATTCAGCAACAAGAGCACCCAAGTATAAATTGCCAACCATCTCACCGCACAAATGTGCTTAATTTGTTGGATTAATCCAATGTACCATTCTAGACAGTCCTCTTGATCTGCCTGTTCTCAGCTTTATATTGATGATGCCTACCAACTAACCTCTGATGCTGATTGATCTATGTGCTGCGTTCTTTGGATTGTGATGTACTTTGGCACTTAACTCTTTGTATATTATGTGTAGTTTGCTCTTAATCTATCAGAAATGATACGCTCCCATAACAAACCACGACAAATTATTCTAATCTGTCATGGTTTTCAGATTCAGACAAGGTTATAATTGCTATTATTGCAAGAAGATGCTTGAAACATTTCAAAGTTGATCTGTATAGTGAGCAATGGAAAGGTTTAGGTTTGGGATTTGGTAGAATAGTCAGATCTTTGGCTCAAATTTGACCCCCAAACAGCGACCTCTGACTTCGTTGCGTGGCGTCCGCCGTCCTATAAGAAAAAAACATGAACTGAACTAACTCAGCGGAACTCCAAGAGAGTCTCCTCCGATCAAGTTAATTCTCTAGTGAAAGATTGTTTTGAGGGTTGTTGAGATATGGTGGAATGAAGAATGAGACATCCTAACTAAGTTTTTTGGATATTGTTTGATGTAAGGAAATGCAAAGTGTTGCCATTTCATTGTTTTTATAATCTCATAATGGGTTTTATCTGTCTACATGAACACAGGGATAAGAACCGGTACCATCAGCGTCTTTATATTATACATTGAAAGAAGGTTGTTACTGCATTTTATAATTAAGATAAAAAGCTTAGCCATGCATTCAATGTGTATTGAGGAAAGTTCTTGAGCTATGAAGATGCCAACTAGTTTACCATAAAGACTCTAACATGTTGAAGCAGAAAGAACATGGATCTAGTGGACCTTATNCACACACACACACACACACACATTATTCATGGTCCATAAAAAGCTTAAAATGCAGATCCAATTATGGTCCAAGAGCAAGATAGCCGACACAATGGGAAAATATTGTTTCTTTTTTAGTATTTACAAGTTCACTATAAAAAGACGAGCTTGCTCTAAATATTGCAATGGAAATTATTGCTAAAACAGTTTGACAACTTTTAAGTCATTTATTTGTGTTGAGGAAAATAGTCTCCTCAAAGTACTACTCAATTTCTATTCACTTTTTATACTATCACTTTCGACAATCACTTTTAAACTCCATAAAAATTAGGGGTGTCAAATCGTGTTAATAGATCATATTTGTGTCAGGTCAAGACATGTATATTATACTATATGGGTCAATCTGAATACGACCCGTTAAGCTTATCGTATCAAAATCTCAAACCCTAATACAACTCATTAACATAACAGGTTTGTCGTGTCAACCCGTTTTGATCTGTTAGTAAATGCTATGAAATAGGTTAGCACAACACAACCCAATATGTTTATGTAAATGGATTGAACAAACCCGAAATTAACCCATTTAACCTGATTAAATTTAACATAATTTTATATAAATGTTAAAATCACAATATCTATAAAAAAAAATTTAAAACTAACTACAAGTCCAAAATTACAATCCAAATAATAAAAATATAGAAATTTAAAATTTCAACAATTTTACTTTTAGGTATAAGAGTATAATTATAACTTTAACTTTCTTAACGGGTCATAAAGGGTCAAAACGGATTGACTCGTTACCAACCCATTAAACAATCTTATCATAACGGGTCAACCTTTGTTTATCTGAATCCGTTAAGGCTAAATTTAAACCCACTATTATCGTGTCGTGTTCATGTTGGATTAACAAGTTGTGTCACGTATTACCACCCCTAATAAAAATTATTATGCTCTCTTCTTTTTTTTCCCACCTCCTCCTTAAAAAGACAGACACCCCTAAAAGTTCTCAAAAACAGAAGAAGACAATACCCTATTAAATAAAAAATCTAGTTTTAAAAATTGGTTTTATAACAAAATAAAAATATCTTCTAAAGTTAAAATTATTTAAAAAATTAGTACATTTTACTTTTCACCTTTTTTTAACGTTTTGTTCATTTTTTATCTGAAACTAATTGTTCATGTCTTTTTCATTTATTTTTTTCTTAAAGCCAATTTTCAATTTTAATGTTTTTGTAGTCTAAACTTTTTCACGTTCTTAATGTTTTCCATTTTACTGATTTTTTTATGAAAGTATATTTTAAATCTTTTATGGAGATGGTAGTTGGAGAGAGGTATATTTTCCCTAGAGGTTCTTCTTGTACATATCCTTTCAACTTCTAACTTGGATGTTTCGGAATGGAACTGGTCCATGGTCCAAGGTCCAGATTGAATATTATATTCACGATTGTAGCTTTCAAGGCATGTGTTTTGATACGTACCCATGTCCAAAGCATCAACAAATTCTGCTCAAATGCAAGGACTCTGGTGCGTTTGGATATGAGCGATTATCAGATATTTTGTGAATAATAGTAAAAAAATAATAATAAAATATTCAATAGGTGAATAATAGTAAAAATTAATAATCAAATAATTAATAGTAGTGAGATATTCTGAAAATACCTAAGTATTCTCAGTACCCAAACTAATATAATTCTCAATATAGAGAGAAACCAAGAAAATTTAACTTCATTGTTTCACCTTCTCGAATTTGACAAATTAAGTATATACTCCACCATTTGTGGTGGGGAAAACAACAGAAAGATTATTGATTGAAGGATGAAGGTCCAGATCTCATGCAAAAAAGATTGAAAGGAAGACGGAAGAAGAGGGGCTTGGCAAGAGGCTAATGATTTGACTTTTTACTGTATTCTTTCACATGGAAGTCAGATTCCATAACTCAATTATTTGCTGAAACAAGCATTTTCTTTTGCTTTCCTGACACTCCCAACCTTTTCATGCTTACTTGAAAGTTGAATCTTATGAACCATGAAAATGTACAATACTCTTCATAATTCTATTCACCAGTTATATATGTACATAGCCGGATGGTCTTCATCACATCAGAAAACAGAAGGGATGGCTGAATTATAAATGAAATAATGATAACAAAAAGAAGTTAACTATTATTGAGTGAAAGAAGAGAACAATCCAGACACTCCAAACCTCTCTTGTTTCTAACTTTCACGATCTCTTATATGGCTAAATTGGCCAAGGCTCCTGCTGCAGATTTTACTTTCTCAACGATTTAATGTCATATTCATTGGATTCAGCAGCATGGTCTGTTGATGTTCATCCATGATGGGAATTCTGTTAATGATCAGATTTCGGGTTTTGGAAGCCAATTCTCTACTCGGATGATCGAAACAAAAGATTTCATATCACTTACTTCCCATGCTTTTTGCCTGCAGTTTCAAAAACGAGATGATTGTTAGCTACAAAACCCCCAGAAAACACAGGCAAAAACCCAAAATAAGAAAAATACAGGATTGGAACAACATTGACGAAGCTGGATTCTAGTAAACATTATATAATATACCTCTTTGGAACCATGATTTTCGCACTGTCCGGCGGATGTGACGCTCGTGCTTCTCTAAAAGTTCATCAACTCTGTGTGATTGAGACAGTAATGGCCCAGAAAATTCAACCTTGTCCCCTTGGTCCTGGTACCCCTGTCACCGGACCCGGATTAATCAACAAAAGATATAAAGTATGAATACTCTCTCTATTAAAGGCATGTATGGATTTATTGAAAAATCAATGAATCCATTAAAACTTTATAAAGTTGAAGGTATGTTCTTGAAAGCGACCTCCAGCTCAGCCGGGAAAAAGGGCTTAAGAAACTGGAAAAACCGAGAAATCTAATTTGTGGGATCCTCGTTGAGATATCATGATACATTTCAAGCTTCTACTAAAAGCAGGCGAATGAGCTTTCAACATGGTCTCAACTCTTTTTATAAATCACTTTTGAACTTATTTTCAACTTGAAAACATCTAAAATAATGACAATTGTTGGGCTTGTGAATACAAATGGTTTTACATTACAACTGATAATTCTTTTAACTTCTTTTAAAAAATAAAACTGAAATGATTAACACACATTGGGCTCTAAAAGTCACAATTACCAGATTGCTTCTTTTAGCCGTCAATGCCTTTCTTTATCACATGCAAAAGCTGCATTTTCTACACTACAACAGTGTTTTTTATTTTTGTTTTTTCCTTATCTTATCAACAGGAGTTAAAATGGAGATTATGTAGTGAAACTTTCCCAAAAAATTAAAATTGAGGATATGGTTCTATAAGTTATCAACTTACTACATTGCTTCCTTTTGAAACTGAAATCAATTGAAACCACATCTGGTTATCGAAGTTACAAACTCACCAGATTGCTTATTTTTTAACTGCATTTCCTTTCTTTTCCCAGATTGCTTCTTTTACATCACAATGCACTCATTTTCAGTTTCTTTTTCATTTTTTCTTCGTTTTAACAAGCGTTAAAATGGAAAAAAAAGATTTGAAACTTACCAAAGAAGAAACAGGAGGGTATGTATTGTAACTGAAACAATTCATACCACATCTGGTTCTAAAAGTTACAAACTTACCAGATTGCTTCTTTTAGCTGACATCTCTCTTTCATATTGTGCCAACGACAGTTCCTGAGAGTGGTACTCATCAGAAGCATCAAATGAGTCTGGACGCTCAAACTTGCACCAATTATTCTGCATTGCAAGCTTGACAATCTCATAGGAATCATGGCCTCTACAATATGAGCGGGTCCCATATGCATCCCCATTTTCATGCCTTCTAGAGTCAACATTGTTCCTGGCATGCAATGCAGTAGTAGGTTCTACAATACTGCAAATGTGTCCTCTTGAAATAGACCTACTGTGTGATCTTACGGATGCATCCTCTTTTCTCCTTTTTGCCCATGCAAAACCACTTGATGTAGAAACTTGTAAGGGGACGGAAAAGGGAACGTCACCTTGAGATGCATTCTTTACATGGGAAGCCTCTTCAATGTTATCAACAGATGGCTTTCGTGCCATGCCTTCTATAGTAGAATTGACATCTTTGAGAATATCTCCATTGCTAACCTTAATCTTATGAGAATCCAGGGTCTGATTTGTTGTCATCTCCTGAAAGATAAGGATATGTACATCAGTGAGAAGAAACTCCTAAGACACCAGAGACATATCTATGTTCTACATGTGCATACCTAGATTTTATATATATATAGAGAGAGAGAGAGAGAGAGAGAGAGGAAGAGACCTCTCCTGGTGCCAATTTACAGATTCCATGGGGTTTTCTTGCAGGCTTTCTTGTTATTTCAGGTCCACGAACTCTCCCACCAATCTTTTTCCTGAAAATTTCAGTGAATGTATTGCAGTTATGGAAAGATGACATAACATAATAGTAGTTACACCATGTGAAGCTGAAGGTTGCAGAGAATCAACATTTTAATGAGAAGATGTAAATTTTGCTGCATCAAAATATATTTTGCAAAATCCAACCAAAAGGCATGCCAATCGAAGGTGCAATTAAATATCCCAAGGAAATAAAACAGGTCCTTGTGTTTATATATAAAATTTGACATGGCTTTGTAGGTAACTAAATGATTCTGTTTTTTTTCTTTTTCCTTTTCAGCCTAAAATGCAATTTAGAATTTTACTAGTTTAATTCATCTCTAGTTCCTGGTGATTACGTTATACTACCAAAATGTGCATTGTTCTAAACAAAGGACACAGTCAATCTCTAAAGAGGAACCAGTAATTCCTTTTTAGGAAATCCGATACCATAAAAATGAGAATCCTCACCTCTTTGCCTCCTCACGACTTTTTGCATCAATCTCCTTGCTGGGTGGGTATATTGGCAAGCTTGATGGATCACATGCATAAGGCTTTGATGTGAAGTACTGAATATGGTATGGAAAGAAGATTTCATTAGGAGAATACTAAATGTTGTAAGCCAATGCAGAAGATAGTCATGAAAGTTGGGGATGCATGTTGTTTTCATTGGTGTTGTACCATGAAAGTGGGACAAATACAGGAACAGAAAAATTCTTGATAAGCAAAAAAGGAAATATGGAATACTCAAACTCATCAGAGAAAAAAAATTCCAGGAAATATGGGCTTGAAAACCATATACGTATCAATAATGGATCTGGTTAGCTCCATTGCCATGCATGACCAACAAATCTAGACAGTCTTTCCAACCATAACATCAATATGCAAAATAATCACAGTACTTTGTGTGACTACCTCAGATGCTAGAGCAGAGAAAGCTGTCCCTCTTTTGTATGGTTCTACGGACAGAAGAGTTTCCAGCAGGCTTATGGTGGTTTTAGGTAAATTTTTAAAGGTCTCACGAAGAGAACTATCGTAAGGTTGCTGTGGTTTGAATAATGTTGCATGAGGAAGTTTGGTTCTCTTCCAGTAGTCATCAGGTGGAGATCCACAAAGCTTGAAAATTTTGTGTAGTTGCTCAACCTGTAGAAGTACAGCACGACAATTATAACTTGGACAGGAAACTTTCAAAAGCAAATATGCGAACAACCAGTTTGTGCAGTTTCATTTATACGTATCACCTATTTTTATCAATCAACATATGTAACCAGATTTTCCCTAGTCTTTGGCTCAAGCAGAAAAGGAGTGGAATGGTATTCCGGTGTAGCAATGGTTGAATTTCACCAAATATGCATGTTTATAACTGCCATAATTCAAAGTGGAAAATTAAAACATAGAAGGGAAGTTTTGGAGGGTACCTTCTCATAATTACTTACTAGACATGACGTTTAATTTTTAAGAATTACTGCTAGCAGCATGCTTATAATGAAGTTCTTATTACTTGGAAAACTACAGCTAGCTGCCAAATTGTTGATAGTTGTAATGTTGATTGGATAAGAAGTGTCACCAAGAAAGAATGCCATTTCCAAATATCGAACAACTACCAACTATTAACCTATGTATCATATATTTTTTTTTATAAGTAAACCTATGTGTCACATATACCCATGTACATACACATTATTGGACATCACCCTGGGAAAAAAGGATTAACTGTCGATATGGATATATCTCTGATAATTTTGGCTAGATAGTGGGGAGTTAAAAGGGTTCCCACATTTGCGAATAGGAAGATAAATATTTCTGTCCTCAAAAAATTAAAGAGAGGGAAATCACAATGTGGGATGGAATGCAGGGGAAATAGCATAGACAGGAAAACATTCAAGGTTCACAATTATGAGAGTAGAGTGACCTTGTGGGGATCAGATCCAGTTGACCAACTGCATTCTTAAGTGCCAATAGAAAGACAGGAAAATAGCTTGCCAGTTGACCAAGGCATGTTTCTGGTAGCATTTTCAAACTATAATCTTCTAGTTATGTTGCTATAAAAAGAGTGTCTTTGTAAGCATGAAAAATACTTCTAATTTTAGTACCATATAGCACTTTAACAGTTTCACCCCCTACATGATTTCCTCAAATTTACAAAATTCTAGGGATGAGTCTTAAAAGGATTGACTTTGAAGGTTGAACAAAGTACCTGATTTGAGTTGCTATTCATTAATTTTGACATTTTTTTTTTTTGTTCAAGTTAAGATAGATGGTTGAATGCATCAGTTGAAACAATATTTCTAACCATTGGAAGACTTTAGTATTGAAGTTATCTCCAGTCCATTCACAGCATTGGATTGGTTTTCCTCTCCCTTATTTAAGTTTTGCCAGTTTGTGATTGCCATATCTTGTAGAGATCAATTATCCCATTTCTTGTACCAGTAATACAGTTCATTTCAATGAAACCATACTTCTCTTAATGGTATTCTTATTGTGTTCCATTAAACTACTTCATGTCAGAAGTTGAAAGATCAAGATTTTAAGAAATGGAAGCAACATACTTCAGTAAGGTGATTACCTCTGTTCTCCCTTGAAGGATCGGTTTTCCTAGTATTAGTTCTGCAAATACACAGCCAACACTCCAAAGATCCACAGATGCTCCATAATCAGTCGATCCAAGAAGAAGTTCAGGAGGACGGTACCACAAGGTGACAACGCGACTGGTTAGGGGGTGCCTATGCCCAGAACTATAAAAATTTGCCAATCCAAAATCAGCCACCTTCAAAATTCCATCATTATTAACCAACAGATTTGATCCTTTAATATCCCGGTGCATTACTCCCCTTGAGTGGCAGTGCTCAATTCCAGATAACAACTGCTTCACATAGCATTTGATCTACAAAACAAAATCAACGTCATTTCTTTTGGCATACGAATATAAAGATGATACACTGCTTGCAAAACCACAAAAATTATTAAATTATCACATTTAGTTTTTCCATAATCTGATTTCACAAAGATTCAAATTGTTTTTATGACCAATTCTTCTTGCCATTTTAGCTAATGAGCTTTACTAACACATTCAAACTTATCATGGTATTCTAGTGACTACTTTACTCAATGTTATATGTCAGAAGATCTGTATACATTAAATCTTTTCATGTCAGTGTGGAATTCAGACACCCCCATCATAAAACTCTATGACGTTTGGTTTTAAGGCAGAGCGTGCAAACCTGTGACTCACTGAACTTGATGTCTGGGCAAGATAAGAGTCCAGTAATATCATGTTCCATGTACTCGAATACAAGGTATATGCTACATGACAATCGGGAAGTAATTATACCCTCCAGTTTTATGATGTTCGGATGGTCAAGCCTGCGTAGAATTGTAATTTCTCTTGCCATAAACCTAACACTCTCGGGCTCAAAATTGTCAAACCGCACCTTCTTCAGAGCAACTATCCTGCCAGTTTCTGTTTCACGTGCTCGGAACACGCTGCTATATGTACCCTGTCCAATCTACTCAAGCAGTTGAAATTGAATAGAGTCATGACCAGAAAGACATAACACAGCAAGCAGCATAATTTTTTTGATAAGTAGACGCGATATTAAACAATCCATCCATTAGATAGTACTCAGAAGCAGCAAAATAGAAAAACCAGTAACATAATCCAAATGGAACATCAAAGGGTCAAAGACTCAAAAGCAAGCCACATTATTATATATATATATATAAATTAAAAAAAAAAAAAACCCTCCCTCACATCAAATAATTATGCAGTTTTAAGTTTTACCATATTAAGCAAAATCTTGTTTGCCACACTATGCAGTTAAAAGTATCAAAATTTCACAACTTTGATATAGCAGATTTTAGTAACTTTCTCCCCAATAATTCCAAAAACTGAATGTTTTTAGAGGATTTAAGAAAAAAATTATAATTTTCATGTAAAATAAGAGGGAATATGCTACAACGTTTCCACAAAGAGCCAATCCCATTGATAGACAAAATGTGTATCGAAAATGAATTTAATAAATTAACAGTTTGATAACAATAATAATAAATGTAAAAACAACCTTTTCTAATTTTTCGAAGGCATCGGCTCGTAGAGGAATCCAGCCCTGAATGGCTTCGCCGGCGACGGCGCTGAGCCAAGCAGGCCAGCCAGCAGCCACCTGCTCCCCCTCCACGTACTTTTGCAAATTCCCTAATCTGAAGCTCAACGACGAGTCGTTCCCATTGGAACTCGCTCTCCCGGACTCACCCAACTCGCTCCCGCTCAGTCCCACCACCACCACCGACTCGCCACTCTTCTTCCTGTTACTAGACTTCCCCTTCTCATTCTCCCCCGAGCCGACCCGGATACGACCAGAATTCCCGGCACCGACGCCGCTGTCCCGGAACGCGCCAGAATGGTCCAAAGCCGGCGTCACCGACACCGCTTGCTTCGAGCTCACGCAACCCATAACACCCCGCTAAAACCAGCACGACCGCTGACCAGAAAGCATAGGGGACTCAGAAAAATCGAAATCCCTGGACACGAGTCAATTAAGCGAGGACTGAAGGACAAAGTACAGAGGATGGGAAGCAAAAATGGGTTATAATTATATATAAATCTGTAGAACAAACCATTCCAAAATGGGAATGCTTTTCATTGTCTTCTTTTCACTTTCTCGCAGTCCACCCTCTCTGCCTTTCTCTTTCCCACTCCCTTTAGCTTCTCTTTGCTCAGTTCCGCGAGAATTGCGGGAGATGGCGGATAAAGAAGATTATGTTTCTTGGTTTGATTTTTGTATTGTTAATGCGGCTTTGAAAACAAAACAAACAAACAGAGTTTGCGGAATCAACGGAGAGAAGAGAGTATAGGAAAAATTATAGTAACTGTGTATTTTGTTTTGTTTTTGGGGTATTTTCGAACGTAAAGTTCAAACCTTTAACTATTGAATTTGAGGCCTTCTTTTCAACGTTGTCTGTCAGGGTGTCGAGAGACGAGAATGCATGGGACGGGAAGGAGGGGGAACAGTAGGAACCTTTTTTCTTTTAAATTATTTATTTTTAGGCTAAAAGAAAAATGGGGTCCATTATATGAGAGCCAATGGGTGGTTTTTGAATTATTATTATTTCATATATTTGTTGTGTTTGGAAGTTGGTGTGTTTGGTTGGGTACGGGTGGTTGTTGTTGACTAAAATGGGTATTTGTTGTGTTTTTAAAATATTTTTATTTTATTTTTTAATTTTCCATGTAATTTAATTTTGGAGTTTACGTGGGGATAGGGAGCCGTGGAAAGCAGCCAAGAGAGGATCAAAATCTGAGACCATAGAGAATTGATTGATTAGAAGAAGAAAAAAAAGAAAAGAAAAGAAGAATTTGGTGCAATTTTGTTGATTGATTTATTCTCCACTTGACTCTGACCGATAAATAGGAATAATGATTTTTTATTTGAATGTATTTATATAACGTATTATTTATGTGATATAATTTAATTTAAAAATAAATTTGAATTTATAAAAATAAAAACAACTAAAAAGAGAAGAAGTAGAGTGAAAAAAAGGGAAAAGAAAAAGATAATGGAAATGCATAATGCTCACTTGTCCCTTTCCCAACACCCTATTCTCAATTCTCTGTAACTTTTCCAGTTCCCACTCCTGCATTTTGCTCTGCCCATTACTCCTATGGCCCCACACATTGAGTTAGATGGGGTCCACTCTGAAATAATAATGGGGGGCAGGCATCTCTATGCTAAGCTCATTCATCGTCATGGGTGGTTTTTACTTTCTCCTCAACCCTCCTAAAAATAAAATAAAAACCCTCCTCATGACTAATCTTTTTCTTTCCGATCTCTCAAGGAGGAGGATCTTAAAAAGGGCAACTTTTGGGTGTTGGGGAATTTATAATTGGTGGACTGACGTGTTGGTGTAGGGAGGACGACCTAATTAACTAATTAATTAATAATAATAAATATTTATAATATTAGATTGTGTAGGGGTTGTATATTTTTTTAAAAAAATTAAATAAATATAAAATTTATATAAAAATAATAATTGTCTTATTATTTTTTAAAAAGAGTACACAGTATTTATACAACTTGTAACTATATCTGACATTATTTTTAATTAATTAATTTATCTCTATTTCTTGTTGAGTGTGTGGAGCATTACTGATTAGGGTATATAAATTAAAGCTTAATTTGCAGTATTTTTTTCACTGAAAACGAAATTACAATTAAAAAAATGCAAGTGTACTTATAGTACTACGTGAACTGCAAATAAAATAGAAGAAAGAAAGAAAAGGCGGGCAGTGGCCGACTTGTCTTTGACTCTTGATAGAAATGTGTGTATAATTTACACCCACCCTTGTTATGACATATCTTTTATTTTTTATTTTTAATCAAGCTTGCATATATTAAAAAGAAATATAATAGTACATCAAGGAGGGTCTTTCCTACTATTAATATACAAAATAGAGTTAGGAATAATTTCTAGTGGAATACTACCAAACAGCAAGTTTGTAGCTGCCCATTACGCTATTAAGTGCGCAAGTCGATTTTGAGATCGATCTATCTTGTGAAATTTCCAACTCAAACGATGTTGAGTTTCTAATACGGCTGCGATGTCATCTGTAATTATTTCTATTTGCCAGATTTGTTCCTCTTTATAAATGGAGGAGATGACCAACTGAGAATCCCCAACTAACAATGTATTGGGGTGGTTGAGATGTTCCGTCATTTTGAGAGCTAGCTTTGCCGCAAGAGCCTCTACGATCACTGGGGTTGTAGTTAGGTTGCGCTCATTCCAGATTTCAATGACTTCCCCTTTTGAGTCTCTGCTGACTGCCGAGACTAGTGAAAATGAGTTCCTAACTGCTACATCAAAAGATATGCTAATGTGGTTTCCCGATGGATTTTCCCATACTTTCTCTTTTTTTGTATTGCCCTTTCCTTTCCATGCATCTAGATTTTCTTAGTAAGAAAGGTTTAGTTGCTTTGAAAGATTCTGGAGAGAAAGATCTTTGGGGTTGTGTATTTGGTCATTCCGGAGTCGCCATCTAAAATCTAGAATCAATCCATTAAAGATTTTGAAGGGGTGCTCTTCCTGAGAGGCCAGGCCTAATTTCTTGGGATGTATAATATACTAGATCCAATCTGGCTTTAAAACTACTCCCAAAGCTGATAAATTTAGTGGCTATTTACTGTGATTCCAGAGAATTCTAGAGATGGGGCATTCAATGAAAAGATGCAGAAGGGCCTCTTCAAACTCGTTACAGAGTGGACAATTTATGGATGGTATACTTGGAATGAATCTTCTAAGTCGTTATCTCGTGGGTAGAATGTCCCAAATTATCTTTCATAGAAGCAGCTTATGGCGATCATGGATTTTGAGGTTCCAAATCTTCTTCCATGGGATATTCAGAATAGTTTCTCTGGCAGTACTAGCAATAGACGAGATGAGATGGTGGGCACTTTTAATAGAAAATTTTTCATTTTGAGATCTTGTCCAGAAAAGATTATCCAAACAAAAACTTGGATTTGGAAGAGGAATTTTCAATATTTCATTTATGCTTTCCTGTTGGAATAGGGATATTAAAAGGGGAAGATTCCAAACTCTATTGTTCTAGATGATCAGGTCTAAAACCTTTAGTGAGGGAGAGGTTTCCATTGTGTGTATGAGGGGTTGAGGTTTAAAATTTTCTAGAGTTGGAATCCACGGATCTTGCCAAGCTCGCACAGTCAGACCATTTATAATTTTAAAGCATGTACATTTTTCCAGCAATGATCTTGTCTTGAGAATTCCTTTCCAGAAGCTTGAGTCCGTTACCCTTTGAGAAATTGATTCAAAATCCATTTGTTGAAGATATTTCTTTGATTGCAATGAGTGCCATAGACTATTACTAGGCTTGCTCATTTCCCATCCAGTCTTTGCTAGTAAGGCTATGTTCATATTTCCCATCAGGCGTAATCCCAGGCCTCCTTCTTTCTTTGGCTGACAGATAGTTTTCCATGATTTTAGACAGAGTTTGTTCTTTTGATTTGCCCCACCAGAAATTTTTGAAGCTCTTGTCCAGTTTCTTACAGATTGATTTTGGAATCAAATGCGTAGCCATTTGATAGGTGGGTATAGCCCCCGCGACTGTTCTGATGAGCATGGTTCTACCCGCTTGAGAAAATACTTTTGATTTCCAGCCATCAAGATGCTTGTTTATTTTCCGCAGCAATTCTTTGTAATCTTCTTTCCTGGATCTCTCAAAGGTTGTCAGCAGTCCCAAATATTTTGTTTTTGATGATAATTCTTTATATGTCATATTTTTCGAGAGCATCCGTCTTATCGCCTGACTGGTGTTTTGGGTAATGAAGATAGAAGACTTACTTTGGTTGACACGCTGTCCAGACCATGCTTGATATTTTCCTAGAACTTCATTAATTGTCTGTACTAATCTCCACATTTTATTTGAATAAAAAAAAGAGTAGGATCCGTTCATTATTTTTAAAAGGGACGTGCGGGATATATAGTCTCTAAAATTATACACATAACATTATCATTGGAAATTGTCAAAAATTTTTTTTTTTAAAAATGGAGTAATTGTATATCATGCACTTTAGTTACCTTAAAATATAGCTCCAGCTCGATTGGAAAAAGGTTCTTCTATATAAGTAGTACTTAGGTCCTGTTTAGATAGTGAGATGAGATGAGATTGTTTTAGATGAAAGTTAAAAGTTGAATAAAATATTATTTTTAATATTATTAATATTTTGAGATTTGAAAAAGTTGAATTGTTTATTATATTTTGTATGAAAATTTGAGAAAGTTATAATAATAAAATGAGATAAAATTGTTTCTGTATCCAAACGAGAGCTTAATACTCCAAAGTTAGTGGTTTCTTTTGTTAAATAACACTGAATCATCCGTTGGGGTTTTGATTTATTTTCACATATCTCCCTACCCTTTCAAAATAATAATGCAACATATTAAAAAAATAGTAATGTTGGCCATTTAAAAAATAATTAAGATTATTAATAAAAATAGTACTATTTAAAAAAGAACGATTGAAGATGAGAGAGGGGTCTCCCCTCTACCACCCTCCCAAGGGGTAGAGGAACCCCCTCCGCCTAGTCTATGAGGATCCCCCACCCTAAACCACCTCATAGAGTTGTTTATGAGAGAGCGCGATGAATCTTTTAAAAATGTGTCATAAGTCAATTCACAAGGGAGTAGTTGGATCATACCAGCCACACCATCACAAATAATCGGCTTGGATACATGGGGAGGGGGAGACCCGCCCCGCCCTAGTTATATTATTCTTTTTTGGTCTTTTAATTATTTTTTTCAATGGCTGATGCAATACTTTAATTTGGACATGTCTATTTCTGATTGAAAACTTAGTTAGGGGAGGATTTTTTTTTTTTTTTTACCAATTAGAATTGAGAAAATGTTTATGAGGATCCCCTACCCTAAACCACATAAGGCTTCGTTTGGATAATGAAATAAGATAAGATGATTTTAGATGAAAATTGAAAGTTGAATAAAATATTATTTTAATATTATTATTGTTTTGTAATTTGAAAAAATTAAATTATTTATTATATTTTGTGTGAGAATTTATAAAAATTGTAATAATGAGATGTGATGAAACCGTTTTTATATCTAAACGGATATTTTTAACTGCAAAAAATCTTTTAAAAGTAGTTATTATACCTTGAGGTTGAGTGTTTTTTACAAATATTATTACTTTGAAGCCACATTTTCCTCTCTTTTTTTTTTTTTTTTCCTTCTTGACACACCATGCAAAAAAGAAGCATTAATTGAATTTTAATAGCAGGGCATTGCAACCAAACGACATGATGTTGTCTAGGCCTATTCAAGTTCAATAACTTGCCGACAAAAAACTCAGAAAATTAATAATTTATATGGTACTATAATTAATACATTAATTAAGATATATAGCAGAAAGTTGATCATCATCAAACCTAAGTTAATAAGAGGCGGTCCATGGCTTCAAGCCTTCAACAACCATCCTTAATTTCCTGCATGCATGCATGCCAACACATATATATATACATGCATACATATATGTGTATATACAATTATAGGACTCGTACGTGTGTCTGTTCATGTTATTATAACAGCTAGCTAAAATCAAATCAAATAATGGAGGCCGAGTGGCACTCCTCCTAGCACTAGCAGCAAGTAACCTGCATGTGAAGGAAGAATGATGAAGACATGCATGCGGCAAAACCCGACAGCACGAACCAGTTCAACCTGAAACAGAGTTTTGATTCATCTATATGAGTTTTATTACTCATCATCTATATATATTACACTTATTTTATTTTATTTTTTTTAAATTAATTGATTTTTTCTACTTTTCATTTATACTACATATTTAATAAGAGATAAAAATAAATATAAAAATTATATATGGTATGGGTACCTAGGAAGCTGTAGTAGTAGTAGCAGTGGTGGTCCTCCCGGCAAAAAAATAAGTAAAAAGTACATATGCAGTACATCTATAAGCAGACATCACATGTTCATCAGCATTCTTTTAGATATTAGGATAAATAAAAAAATGCCATTTCTTAAAAGTTATGAATATTGATCGGTTGGTGAAGTATAAACCATTCTTGAGTTGTTAAAATGAGTGATGTTAAGGATTGTCTGGATGGTAAAATGATCTCCCTATTACTTAACATTTTATTATAATTTATTTTGATATTATTTATAAATCATCTGAAATCATTTCACTATTTAAATATATTCTAAAATACTTTTAAAAAAATAAATAAAGTCTACTATTATAAAAATAATTTATTAATATAAGTTTTGGATTTTAAGAGAGGGTATCAGAGTCCCGGCCTCCGCCACTCTACTCCCCGTCTGCCTCATAGGGAGAAATTTTAGCGGGAGCAGGAGCTCGAGGCGGTGGCTCCTATTAAATTTAATCGCTTTTTAAAAATAAAAAATTATGTAAAATTCACACATTTTAATGTTACAAATATATATATTATGTTAAAATATGATTAGAATTCCACCGGCACTGTTAAGAATTTGCATGTGAAGGGAGTAGCGTGCCAACAGTAATCTTAAGCCATAATTGGAGCTGCCTCCCATTATCTAACAAAACCTCTCAACCAGGGTACAAAAACACTCAAGTACTACTGCTCTCAATGCTCTTTAACAAGCTGTCACATACCATTAACCCCCCACAACAGTAACCATTAAAAGCAACTTTTCAGCATATATTAAAAAAAATTAAATACAAAATTAAATTAATATTGTTTAATTTAAAAAAAAAAATCATATTGGAGGAGACCACAATTGCCAATTAATTGACAAAAACATTTAAAAAAATGAATTTAAATTTATAAAAACTCTATAAAAATTTGAAGCCGGGTGAAACTCAAGTCAACAAATAAAATTATAATATTACATGCTAATTTATAAGTTATTATTTAAATACAAGTGCTTATAATAATTTGTTGCTATATGGACAAGGACATGAAATCTCAGCACCATTGATAATGCTTGTATTTGGAATTTTGTGGAGTGTCTTTACGAAGAAGTTGGGTGCTTAAAGGTCAGTCAAAGTCACTGTAAATGAGGATTTTTCTCTTGTTGACAACAAAACTTCTTCCAAAATCCAAGGTGCTAATTGCTATGTCTCAATTTAATATATAACAATCTTAATTATAAAAAGAATATTACATAAAAATAAATCTATAAATTAATATAATTTAAAATATTACATTAAATTATAAAAATATTTTTTTTATAAATTAGATTTAACATAACAAGTCAAACCAGATAAGTTTAAGGCTGCGTTTAGATGTTAAACTGAGTTAAGTTGAAAGATAAAATATTGTTAGAATATTATTTTTTAATAATATTATTATTTCGAGATTTGAAAAAGTTAAATTATTTATTATATTTTATGCTAAAATTTAAAAAAATTATAATGATGAATTGAGATAAATTTGAGATCCAAATACCCTAATTAATCTCTTTATAGCAATAATATATATATTTATATTTATATGTAAAAGCTACCAAAACCCAACAGGACAAAATAATTTAGATCATTTAGCTGTCAATGGAGTAAAGAAAAAGAGGAGGGGGCAGGTCCAAGGTAGGTATAGTGATACGTCACTGTCCAATCATGTTTCACCAGCAACAATCATCACAGATTAGTGAGTAATGACCAATTAATATTTCTTTTCATCTCTATGTTTAGTGGGTGAAAGAAAGCATTTATAGACCTTTCATTTGCATATTTAGTTGGGATTAAACTCTGCATGGACCAGACCCCAGAAATGAAGAAACCCTTTTGCATGTGGACACCATAAGTTTTTGTGAGTTATGACTTGGTTGATGCAAAAATATGATTGGAATGTGAAAAAAAATTGGAATTGAGATCTTTATAATTTGTAATTGTAGCTAAATTCTAGAGAAACATATGCATAACGTGAGTCTTACAATATTTAATACTGTTAGAATAAAATTCTCAGTAGATCGAATATGAGTGAGTTATGACTTCGTCGATGCAAAAATATGATTGGAATTGAGATCTTTATAATTTGTAATTGCAGCTAAATTCTAGAGAAACATATATATATCGTGAGTCTTACAATATTTAATACTGTCCGAATAGAATTCTCGATAGATCGAATAATCTCATATTAAATTTGATAAAAAAAAAAATAGAGATGTTCTCCATGAAAGAAATTGATCAAGCACTAATGGTTAGAATATTGGTTGGTGTGCACATATGCATAGAGATTCTTCCAAACCCAACACCCTTAGTTACCAATCTTTGTCTTCTCATAGTGCTTAGAAAAATGATTAGCCACCCTCTCCACCCAAAAAAGATGGATTTTTAACCAAATCCTTGTCCCCTCATACCTATGTGGCTTTGGTCAATGGAATTGATGGAATATCATTCTGACTTCTAAAGACATTTATGCTTGCCAGCTTGGGGTTATAATTACTCCTTATATCTTCAAAGGTAAATTATAAGCCATGACAAAGAGTGAGAATTACAAAAAAAAAAATAAAAAATTAAGACCTTTATTGAGAAGACAGAGCTTAATTAGCCATGCATTTTGTTCCTCTTTTAGTCAATGGATCCCTTTTCATCACTGAATAAAGAAACATTGAAAGGTGTTGCTTAGAAACTAATACACAACTGATCTGATCACCAGGGTAAAGTCAAATGCACCATTATTAACATTCGTTTACAGACTTTTCTATATATACAAGTAAAACATATGATTAAATTATGTTTGTTTTTACAACTCATCTTATTTTATCTAATCTAATTATTATAATTTTTTTTTTAATTTTTAACAAAATAAAATAAACAATTTAAATTTTTCAAATTAAAAAAAAAATATTTTAAAAATATTTTATTTAATTTTTAATTTTAATATCAACTCTTCTGATATGTGAAAACAAACAAGACCAATACAACAAGTATATGAGAAGTGGATTATATAATATTTATTGAGTATTTAATACTGTAAAAAAATCTATATCAATAATAATATATAAATGACGAATCTCTTTCTTACTTGAGAGGATGATCTTGTATATTAACAAGTAGGAGATTTTTCTTACCAGGCAAGAAATTCATTGGATAAATAATATATAAATGACATCCCATAATTCACTTCACGTATCAATCTTTTTTTAAAATGTATAAATTTTGCATATTCTTTTATAAAATAGTGAAATTTATTAATAAAAAATTTGTTTATTTTTATGTGAATTGTATATTTATCTATTTTTTTGCAAATGAGCATGTGTGACACCTTAAATCTAGTACTATTAGTTTGCAAATCAATTTGCGAGAATGATCTTGACACGTATATTACGACAAGAAGAAGGAAATCTTCTATTGTTTTTTTTTTTTTCAAACTCTTGTGCACTAGCAATATTAATGATCTGGTGTTGGATTCTAATTTCTGTAGAACTTAACGAGTAATGATATAAATAATCGTGAAGTGTGCAAGTGTTATAGAATTATTTTAAAAAATAGTGAAATTTATTATTAAAAAATTAATTATTTTTTTATAATTTTATATTTATTTATTTTTTTTAAAATATTTATACAGTGCTTACGTACTAACGATTACAAGTATCATTTCGCTTAACTTATTATGTTAGCCTAAAAAGTTGGCTTTAAGAGCATAGGGCGGCTGACCACATTGATCAACAAGCGCGCATACAGGCTTTCTTGAAAAAAGAAAAAAATTGGCCAAAGAAGAGGCAGAATAGTGCATACATTAGCTAGTGGGTGTGAATTAAGAAGCATTGATTTTCAATTAAGATGGATACCAAAGAAATATTATATTATCAATCAATTGGTCAAACTTTTGCAATGTGCAAGTCATTGTCGGTTTTGCATGATAAATGCCAACTAGCTAGCTAGCAACAAGACATGCAATCAAGATCCTAATTTATTTCCTTATATATATATATATAAAATCCTAATTTATTAGGGGTGCAACTCATTTTTAAGAAAAAAGTATTAAAATTGTATAAAAATAATTTTACAAATTGACGTGACTTTATTTGATTTGTTAGATCTACTTTATAATAAAAATAATTTTATAATCTGACGAATCACTTTAAGTTACATCAGTTTATGAAATTATTTTTACGTAATACTTT
The DNA here is from genome assembly GCA_003123785.1 of Pterocarya stenoptera. Taxonomy (NCBI): domain Eukaryota; kingdom Viridiplantae; phylum Streptophyta; class Magnoliopsida; order Fagales; family Juglandaceae; genus Pterocarya; species Pterocarya stenoptera. Next base: position 136,719 of record QEOT01124209.1, on the reverse strand, counting down.
TGTGGCTAGAGAATTTTTCTTTAGAAAAATAATTAAAAGCCCTATTGGTTTTAAATTTGGGTTCACCAATTTAACTTTACACCAAGACAAATTAGTTGTAGAAAGAGAGGAGAAATATGTAAAGGAGACAATAATAATAGTAATATAACTCATTTAAAAAGAAAATTGACTGTGTTATTCATTATAATTCTTGTTATTTTCTGTCACTTTGGTGTAATATTTTAGTGATTTTAACAAGCGTAATTGGTGATAAGAAATCTAGGATGAATATAGTGTTTTTGTTTTCAAATATAATAATATCATTTTAAGTGATTTTATATGTCAACACGTTAAATGGACAACCACTTAAAATGTTCAACATCAACATATATGATTGAACATGATAAGTTTAAGATAAAGATCAGTAGTATTGCTCATTTGAAAGATTGAGTTTTGCTACTCATCATTCCATACACCATACTTATTTTTATTATTTTAATTTAATTTTTTATTTTTAGTTTTATTGGTCCTAAACTAATTAAGTTTTTCTACTCATTATCCATACACTACACATTTAATAAGAGAAAAAAAAATTAAAAATTAAAAAATTATGTGTAATATGTAGTATGAGGATGATGAGTAAAATTTTTCTACAAGGTTATGAGAGCTTTTCATAGGTTTAGTATAATGTGTAGAACTATACATATGCATGTGGCAAGAGAAAATGACAGCGAGAAAATAGCAAAATTGAAACATCATACAATCTAAAACCCTAAATCCTAATCACACCAAACTAATAAAAAAATTGAAAATAAAAAACTCACGAGTTGATCATGATGAGTTTTTCAGAATACATTCCTATCTGTTTTTTTTTAATATTTTAAAAAAAAGGTATTAAATAAAAAACGGAAAAGAAAGGTTGCTTGGTACCATACTCACCTATTGAAAAGGGTTACGGTCTAGTTTGGATGGTGAGAAGTGTTGTGAATAGTTATGAATAGAGATTAAAGTAAATTTATGAATCTCATTGAAAGTATTTTGAATTGTTTGGATGTATGAAATATGTTGAGTTGTTGACTTTTGGATAGGTGGTTGAAAAAGATGTGGATCCCATAAATATTATAGTGATTTTATAATAATGATAAATATTATAATAATTTATTTATTCTTATTTTAGATTATAATGATTTTATTTTATTTTTATATTATAGTATTTTTTTTCTTTTTCCTCACTTTCCCCTCTCTCTCTCTCTCTCTCTCTCCTTTTCCCGATTCTCTCATGCCCGAAATGGGCAATATTTGGCCCGATTCCCTCACGCCCGAAATGGTTTTCCACTGGTTTGGTCGCCGCTGTGCACCACCCAGCCTCATCGCCACCACCGGTGACTTCCTCTCACACCGGTGACTTCCCAGCTACCACCGATCTCCCCCATGCGCGTCTCTCTCTCTTCCCTGCGGTAACCCAATCGAAACCCATTTCGGTTGTTTCTATCTACTTGGGTTGCCGTACACGGCCACTCAGGCGATAGCACCTTCACCACCTCATACCAGCGACCACCTCTTGCAGACCCAACCACCATGAACCTCCTTCTCCCTTTCTATCGCACACACGCAAACCGAAACACATAAATGGGTTTAACTCGAGCTTGCCACCTCACCTCCACCACCACCTCACACGGAGCTCGAGGCCGCCACCACCACCTCACACGAGCTTGAGGCCACCGCACATATTTTGTGGCGGATCCGCTAGTTTGGGGAAGAATTTTATGGGAGGTCGAACTGCGAAGAGAGAGGGAGGGAGAGAGAAGTCGCGTGGGAAGTATTCTCCCCGTACGAAAATGTCTCGTTTGGATGTAAAACACTTCTCACTCGTAAACATATCTCAGAGTAGTTGAGGTATTTTCAGTGTCCAAACACAGCCTAAAACTCCATTCATAAATGAGTAATAATTTAGAGGGCAATACTTTTCTTTCTGGATTAAGAAATTACCCAAAAGTATGAGGTCCCCAACCTCATATAGAAGCTTTTATTAGTCTCACGAACACACTGCAAAATATATTCTTATTTAAGTGCCGTTTGGATAGTGAGTTAAGATGATATGAGTTGAAATAAAAGTTGAAAGTTAATAAAATATTATTAAAATATTACTTTTTTAATATTATTATTACGAGTAATGATATGTACAGTTATGGAGTGCACAAGCGTCATACAGTCTCTTTGAAAAAGAGTAAGATCAATTATTAAAAAATTAATTTTTTCATGTGGATTCCATATTTATTTACTTTTTTAAAATGACTACGCGGTACTTACACACTTACTATTGTAACTATCATTCTTTATTATTATTTTAAGATTTAAAAAAATTGAATTGTTTATCATATTTTATGCGAGAATTTTAAAAAATTATAATGATGAAATGAGATGAAATAATTTTACTATCTAAAAGGGGCTTAATCCTAGTCAAACTCGGACAAACTCAATTCTGTTTCATCAAGCATCAATCATGTATATTTTCTTTTTGTTTTTTAGAAATTATGCTCTTCATCTTAAATTCTTATCACTCGCAGTTATACAAATTATTGTGTCATATTTTAAGTGACCTTTCATTTGAATGGTTGACATATAAATCTATTTAAAATATGTCAAATCAAATTTATTTGGAAAAAATAATAAATTCAAATTATGAAATATAATAATATATATATTTTTTTATCAAGGATCATAATGTCAAATTTCAAAAAATATATATATATTATAATAATATTTTATTTAATTTTTAATTTTAATTTCAACTCAACTGATATGTGAAAACAAACGAGACCAATACAACAAGTATATTAGAAGTGGATTATATAATATTTATTGAGCATTTTGATACTGTAAAAAAATCTATATCAATAATAATATATAAATGACGAATCTCTTTCTTACTTGAGAGGATGATCTTGTATATTAACAAGTAGGAGATTTTTCTTATCGGGCAAGAAATTCATTGGATAAATAATATATAAATGACATCCCATAATTCACTTCACGAATCTATCTTTTTTAAAATGTATAAATTTTGCATATTATTTTATAAAATAGTGAAATTTATTAATAAAAAATTTGTTTATTTTTATGTGAATTGTATATTAATTATCTATTTTTTGAAAATGAGCATGTGTGACACCTTAAATCTAGTACTATTTGTTTGCAAATCAATTTGTGAGGATGATCTTGACACGTATATTACGACAAGAAGAAGGAAATCTTCTCTTGTTTTTTATTTCAATCTCTTGTGCACTTGCATTAATGATCTGGTGTTGGATTACACAGAAATAACTGTTTAATTTATGAATAATGCTGTATATAATTATGAAGTGTATAAGTATTATATAATTATTTTAAAAAATAGTAATATATTATTAAAAAATTAATTTTCTTTTCATAATCTCGTATTTATTTATTTATTTTTTTTAAAATGATTACTATTCGAATCATTTCTCTTAATTTATTATGTTAGCCTAAAAAGTTGGCTTTCAGAGCATAGGGCGGCTGACCCCATTGATCAACAAGCGCACATACAGGCCTCTTTGAAAAAAGAAAAAAATTGGCCAAAGAAGAGGCAGAATAGTGCATACATTAGCTAGTGGGTGTGAATTAAGAAGCATTGATTTTCAATTAAGATGGATACCAAAGAAATATTATCAATCAATTGGTCAAACTTTTGCAATGTGCAAGTCATTGTCGGTTTTGCATGATAAATGCCAACTAGCTAGCTAGCAACAAGACATGCAATCAAGATCCTAATTTATTTCCTTATAAAAAAAAATCTTAATTTATTAGGGGTGCAACTCATTTTTTAGAGAAGAGTATTGAAATTGTATAAAAATAATTTTACAAATTGATGTGACTTCATTTGATTTATTAGATTTATTATACAATAAAAATAACTTTATAATCTAACGAATCATTTTAAGCCGCGTCAGTTTATGAGATTACTTTTACGTAATTCTTTTGTGGGTAGAGAATTTCCCTTTAGAAAAATAATTAAAATCCCTATTGGTTTTAAATTTGGGTTCACCAATTTAACTTTATACCAGGACAAATTAGTTGTAGAAAGAGAGGAGAAATATGTAAAGGAGACAATAATAATAGTAATATAACTCATTTAAAAAGAAAACCAACTGCATTGTTCATCGTAAATCTTGTTATTTTCTGTCACTTTGATGTAATATTTTGGTGATTTTAAATATAATATATGAGTTTAAGTGATTTTATATGTCAACAGCTTAAATGGACAAGCACTTAAAATGTTCAACATCAACATATATGACTGAACATGATAAGTTTAAGATGAAGATCAGTAGCATTGCTCATTTGAAAGATAATGAGGGCTTTTCATAGGTTTAGTATAATGTGTTGAACCATACATATGCATGTGGCAGGAGTAAATAACAGTGAGAAAAGAGCAAAATTGAAACATCATACAATCTAAAACCCTAACTCCTAATCACACTAAACTAATAAAAAAATTGAAATTAAAAAACTCACGAGTTGATCATGATGAGTTTTTTCAGAATAAGTTCCTATCTGTTTTTTTTTAAAATGAAAAGAGGTATAAAGAAAAAAAAAAAAAAAAAAGAGGAAAAGAAAGGTTGCTTGGTACTATAATCACCTGTTGAAAAAGGGTTAAAACTCCATTATAAATGAGTAAGAATTTAGAGGGCAATACTTTTCTTTCTAGATTAAGAAATCACCCAAAAGTATGAGGTCCCCTACCTTATATAGAAGCTTTTATTAGTCATCCGAACAAACTGCAAAATATATTTTTATTTAAGTGCCGTTTGAACAGTGAGTTGAGATAAGATAAAAATTAAAAGTTAAATAAAATATTATTATAATATTATTTTTTAATATTATTATTATTATTATTATGAGTAATGCTACATATAGTTATAGAGTGCACAAGCATCATGCAGTCGCTTTGAAAAAGAGTGAGGTTTATTATTAAAAAATTAATTTTTTTCGTGTGGGTTCCGTATTATTCATTTTTTTAAAGTGATTGCGCAGTGTTTGAACACTCATGACTGCAATTATCATTCTCTATTATTATTTTGGAATTTAACAAAGTTGAATTGTTTATTATATTTTATGTGAGAATTTAAAAAATTGTAATGATGAGATGAAATAATTTCACTATCTAAAAGGAGCTTAATCCTAGTTAAACTCGGACAAACTCAATTCTGTTTCATCAAGCATCAATCATGTATATTTTCTTTTTGTTTTTGAAAAATTATGCTCTTCATCTTAAATTCTTATCACTCGCAGTCATACAAATTATTGTGTCATATTTTAAGTGACCTTTCATTTGAATGGTTGACTTATAAATCTATTTAAAATATGTCAAATCAAATTGATTTGAAAAAAATAATAAATTCAAATATGAATATAATAATAATATATATATATTTTTTATCAAGGATCATATGCCAATTCTCCAAAGAAATACCGAATCCACCATAAAAATTTAAATTTCTGTAATAAACTCTGTAACAAGAAGTTTGAATTTTGGTGTTAGATTTGAATTAAAATGATGCATTAAATTAGATAGTAAATGCATGAGGCGTATGCGACAGAGTATTCACTGCTATAGATGAGCGACAGGGACCCCTGTACTTGACTTTCTCTACGCACCTTATCTATAGTATTATTAACTCAATCTTCTTCACACTTTGGGCATGAGAAAATAAATAAATAAAATAGAAAGAATACTTTTTTTTATTTGCTCATCTTCGTTCATGTTGATTAATATGATACATTCTATGTCATTTTAAAGTCCAACACTTAATATGTGAAACGCCAATTAGTGTGATATATAATAACAAATTTCCCGATAAGAGTAATAATAAAGTATATTCATACACAACTTTAGCACAATTATCGTTAAAAAATATTTTTCACTTTAATTTAATTACATCATCTCATCTCACAATCAACAAGAAAATATATGAATAAATTATTTTTTAATCATAATTGGGTAGAGTTATCTAAACTAAGGTTTGGATAGTGAGGTGATGTGAGATGGTTTTAGATGAAAATTGAAAATTAAATAAAATATTATTAAAATATTATTTTTTAATATTATTATTATTTTGAGATTTAAAAAAATTGAATTGTTTATTATATTTTGTGTGAAAATTTGAAAAAGTTATAATGATGAGATTAGATAAGATGAGATAAAACACTTTCACTATCCAAACGGAACCTAGAAGTTGTAACTCTATCGGTTTTCTCAAGGAAAATCAAATGTTCTTTTGATGTGCTACCACTACAATAGTTTGTCTCTTTTGGGACGAAAATTTTCATCTCAAAAAGATATTGTTTCGTTCCAAAACTATTTTTGAGATGAAAAAAAAGGTCTTAAATTCATCTCAATATCACTGTCTCGAAAGATTTTTTGGGATGAAATTAGAGAAAACCATTCGATAGTGTTTGAATGGAATTTTTTTGGAACGATTTTATTTTGTCCCAAAAAGTTGGTTGAATGGTCAAATTTAAACGTTCAAACGAGTTAGATTATTTGTTTGATTGAATAACTAACATAGCGGAACGTACATAGATAGGATAATTCAAGAAGAGTTGTGTCTTCTCAAACAATGAGTAACAAGTTTATTGATAAATTCCGTAATGCTTACAAAATTTCAGATCACCCTCAATTACATTATTCGATTCCTTTATAAAAGAAGCTTAGGAAACTTAGGAAATTAATTCAGAGATGGAAAGTAGACTATTGTACTACTATAACGTTAACAACTAAGGTAACTTTTATTGGAATGGAAATAAACTCTGCAAGAGCCTTTTTTTTAGGAAGGAATAAAATCGGCAATCATCCTTGATTTGTGTTTGAATCTTCTGATGGTCCCTCCATTCCTGGTGTCACGCTTGTTGCATCAGATTCTTCCCCACTTGGAAGGAAGCTCGACCTCAAGCTAATGTCAGGGTATAATGCTTCATCGGGAGGATGGTACTCAAATATGTCTGCAACATTGAAAGTAGGGAAAATTAACATACCATCTAGAAGGTCAATTACATAGGCATTGTCATTGATTCTTTTTACAACTCGACATGGTCCAAACTTCTTGTGCTGGAGCTTGTTGTATGTTCCTGTAGGAAAACGTTGCTTACGGAGGTGAACCATCACCAAATCTCCCTCTTGAAATTTGTTTTCTCGCCTGTGCTTATTCGCTACTTGCTTGTATCACGAGTTTGACTTCTCTAAATTGAAACGGACATCGGAATGGACTTGTTGAATTTTCTCAGCCATATTTTCTACTGCCATGCTGAGTCCTGGAAGCCTTGGAAGAGGAATCAAATCTAGAGTGTGCTTTGGGGGTCCAGTGTACACAATTTTGAAAGGAGTCTTCCCAGTGGAGCAATTGAGCATATTGTTGAAAGCGAACTTTGTTTGAGGCAGACATACATCCCATTGTTTCAGCTTGTCCCCTGAGATGCATCGAATCATATTGCCTAGCGTGCGGTTAGTCACTTCGGTTTGCCCATCCGTTTGCGGATGGCAATTGCTGCTGTAGTTGAGGCCGGTGTCAAATTTCTTCCAAAGAGTGATCCAAAAGTGGCTAAGAAATTTGGCATCCTTATCATAAGTGATTGATTTTGGGATTCCATTTAGTTGCACGACTTCCTTGAAAAAAAGATGAGCAATGTTGGAGGCATCGGCTATCTTTCGGCATGGAATGAAGTGGGCCATCTTCAAAAATCGATTGATGACCACAAAGACGGAGTCCACTCCACGTTGAGTTCGTGGAAGGCCAAGCACGAAGTCCATACTTACATCTTTCTAAATGTTCTCGAGCACAGGTAGAGGTGTGTATAACCTAGTATTCTATGAGTGACCCTTCCCCACTTGGCAAATTGGGCATTTCTGGACAAACCTTCCCATGTCTCGTCTTAGTTGGGGCCAGTAGTAACGTTCGGATACTTGGACTATTGTTTTGTCACGCCCCACATGTCCTCCCAGGCCACCCCCATGCAGTTCACGTATGAGATGTTCACGCAATGATGTCCGGGGTATGCACAATCGGTTGCCATGAAATAAGTACCCATCTTGGACATGAAAATCAGCCATGGGTTGCCTGAGTTCGCACTTCTTCCATGCCCTTGAGAAATCATCATCTTCCGCATAAAGATCCTTGAGTTGTTCAAACCCTGTGATCTCAGTTTGTAAAATCACCAAGAACTCTCCTCTGCAGCTGAGGGCATTGGCTACCTTATTGTGCTTCCCTGACTTATGCCTAAGGACCATAGTAAACCTTTGTATGAAAGCTACTCACTGTGCATGCATCCGGTTCATATGGGCTTGCATGTTGATGAACTTGAGAGCATGGTGATCATTATAAAGCATGAATTCCCGTTGAACCAAATAATGCTCCCAGTGTTTTAAGGCCCTAAGAATTGCATAAAATTCCAGCTCATAAACTGCCCACTTGCGCTGTGCTTCATTTAGTTTTTCACTAAAAAATTCAATGGGTCTGCCTTCCTGTGAAAGAACGGCTCCAATGCCAATAATAGAGGCATCGCATTCTACCTTAAATAATTTCTCGAAATTGGGCAAAGCGAGAACAGGGGCAGTAGACAATTTTTCTTTAATGATGGCGAAGCTTGCATCTTGGTCATCACCCAATGAAACCTCCCCTTCTTCATACACTCCGTAATTGGTGCGGCGAGTGTGCTGAAATTCCTAATGAACCTTCGGTAAAAAGTTGCTAACACATGGAAGCTACGGACGTGAGTAATGGAGGACGGGCGGGGCCACTCTCGGATTGCTCGAACCTTTGCTCCATCAACCTGGACCCCTTCTGATCCAACGACAAATCCGAGGAAGAGCAAGCTGCTAGTCAAAAAATTGCATTTCTTCAAATTGATATAAAGCATGGTCTTTCTTAAGACCGACAACACTTCCTTCAAGTGCAAGAGGTGCTGCTGCTCATCTTGACTGTATAGAAGAATGTCATCAAAATATACGACCATGAACTTGCCAATGAAAGGTTTGAGAGTTTGGTGCATCACTCTCATGAAAGTACTAGGTGTGTTTGATAGGCCGAATGGCATGACTAGTCACTCGTAGAGTCCTTCCTTTGTTTTGAAAGCTGTTTTCCATTCATCGTCGGGTCGAACTCTTATTTGATGGTAGCTGCTCCTCAAGTCAAGCTTGGAAAATATTTTTGAGCTTGCAAGCATATCTAGCATGTCATTCAGTTGTGGTATGGGAAATCGATATTTTACCGTGATTTTATTGATGGCGCAACTGTCTATGCACATCCGCCAACTTTCGTCCTTCTTGGGGGTGAGTAAGGCCGAAACAACGCAAGGACTCATGCTTTCTTGAATCAGCCCCTTGCGGAAGAGGTCCTCAAATTGGTCTTGCAAGACTTTGTGTTCATTAGGGCTCATTCGATAGTGTGACAGATTGGGGAGACTAGCACCTAGCACCAAGTCAATGCAATATTGTATGTCACACATGGGAGGAAGTCCTGCTGGTAGCTCTTGTGGGATGATGTCCGAAAATTCTTCAAGCAAAAGCCGCACGGTTGGTGGAAATTTTGGAGTGGTCTCCTCTGTTCTCCCTTTCACAACTAGTGTCACAATCTCGCCACATTCCTTTTCATTAAGAAGGAATTGGTCTTTGCTCATAGTAAGAAAGCTAGCTTTCTTCACAATTGATGTTGTAACTGGCGATCGCTCTCCTGCAGGTAGTAGTGTCACTTTTCGTTCATGCCACCAAAACGTATACGTATTATCACGCCCCCTGTATGTGGCGTCCACATCGTATTGCCAAGTTCTCTCAAGTAACACGTGACAAGCATCCATATCCACCACGTCGCAATCTACCACATCATTGTAAAATTTACCAATTGAAAAGGGGACTTTACAGGTGGTAGTTACCTTCGTCTCAGCTCCTTTCTTGATCCAACTGATCTTGTAAGGTTTGGGATGCTTCTCTGTGTCTAGTTGTAATGTCGAAACTAGCGCCCTTGACACTATGTTTTCACAACTCCCGCTATCAATGATCAAGTTGCAAACTTTGTGATTAATGGTGCAACGAGTTTTGAAGATAGTATGCTTTTGAGTGTGATCTTCCTGCTTTGGTGCTAAGAGGAGTCGCTGGATGACACAATTCACCAAGTCTCCTTCATCACCTTCGACAAACTCACCATCCTCCTTTGATTCCTCATTGTCTTCCCTAGTCAATTCTTCACCATCCATTATGTTGAATGATCTTCTCGCAGGGCACTCATTGGAGCGATGACCTGGTTGGTTGCAACGGAAACATTTACCTGTGATCGGCCTACTGTAAGATTGTTGCCAGTGTTCCCGCTACTCCCTGCCGTGGTGGTGTTGGGTTTAGGGGCTCGATAATTGTTTTGTATCTTTGGGTCATGACTAGAGGAAGGAACATGGGGTGGATTCGGTTGAACTAGAGGTTCGGTTCCTTTATTTGTTGGTGAGAAACTTCGTATTTTGGTGGGGGGTTAGCAGAGTTGTGATTCAATCTTCATCGCTAAATTGATTGCTTTTGAGAGGGTCCAAACGGTGCACAGTGTCACCTTGTCTTGCAGGGCGATGCGTAGCCCTCCAATATACCTGGCTACTTGTTGTCCTTCCGTTTCCGAAAGGTTGTTCCTGGAGTTTAGGCCATAGAACTCCTCAGTGTACTCATTAATGGACCTTGTGCCTTGCTTGCAATTTTGATATTGTTGATATAGGAGTTGTTCATAATCTGGTGGGAGAAGTCAAGCTCTCATCAGCCTTTTCATCTTGTGCCACACACAGACGGGTTGCTTGCCTTGGCGTCTCCTGTTATTTTGAGTTTGGTCCCACCAAACGGATGCGCCACCACGTAGTTTATAGGCCACCAACTTCACTTGTTGATTCTTGGGTATCTGCATATAGTCAAAAAAGTTCTCCACTTCCAGAAGCCAATCAAGGAAGCTTTAGACGTGGAGGTGTCCATTGAAACATGGTAGATCAATTTTTATTTTGAAGTTGGAATTACTGTTACGATCTCTTTGATTTCCTCCTCCCACCAAATCCTCGAGTTCTTCATTATTGGAGGAGTTATTTTCAGCATGGTCTTGTCGTGGTGGTCGAAATTCTTCGCCCTCGCCTAGGTGAAACCGATCTGGCCTCCTCTCGTTGTGATGCCCTCCACATGGACATTAGTGATAGATCTTTGAATCTCCTGCAGCATGCGCTCGATCCCTTCAAATTGTTCCTGGTTTTGTTGGTTCTATGCTTGGATAGATTCCCAAACGGCCTCATCTCGCGGTTGGTTGTTATTGTTTCTTGCCATTGAGTGAGGCGAAACCTTGCTCCGATGCCAATTAATTTAGCGGAACGTATACAGATAGGATAATTCAAAAAGAGCTGTGTCTTCTCAAATGATGAGTAACAAGTTTATTGATAAAGTTTGTAATGCTTACAAAATTTCAGATCACCCTCCATTACATTATTCGGTTCCTTTATAAAAAAAGCTTAGGCAACTTAGGAAATTAATTCAGAAATGGAAAGTAGACTACTGTACTATTGTAACGTTAACAACTAAAGTAATTTTTATTGGAATGGAAATAAAATTTGCAAAAGCCTTTTTTTAGGAAGGAATAAAATCGGCAATCATCCTTGGTTTGTGTTTGAATCTTCTGATGGTCCCTCCATTCCTGGTGTCATGCCTACTGCATCAATAACTTCAATTTGAATGACATTATGTTCAACGTCACAATTTAAGTCTGAATGTTATATAATGTTAGAACATATATATTTGAATGTTCGAAGTAAAGATATTAACATTCGAACGTATGTAGTTGATAGTTCAAACTTCAATTTTGATGTTTGAACATTTTACTATTCAAATTCGTTTGAACGTTTAGTATATTATTCAAATGGTTATGTAGTGTTCGATTTGCCTGATGGTTGTTCGAACGCAATTTATGCATTACATTCGAATGTCTTTATGACACTGTTCGAATGGCTGGCGTTTATTAACTGTTCGAAAGATTTTTTTGTGTTTGAATAGTATAATATTTTTTTCAACCCATTAATAGAAAATATAATACACATAAATAATATCTTAAAATATATTAGTACATGTTCAGCAAACATAAAAGTAGTCTCATAAATGCAAACCAACTAAATAAAACATTAGTTTTCATAATACAAAAGCTGACAGTTGAAAATCTTATCTATAGATTAAATTAGTTGCTTGGAGATCTGAATTGTTGCATAAGCATATGCATTTGGAGTTGCATTTCTCTCCTAAACTCTGACTGTTACTCTGATTGTTGCTCTTCTTGTTGTTTCATTCACATCTTTAAGTCAACTCGTTGGGCCACTAACTCATCCTGCTTTGTACTCAATTCCTCAATCTCTGACATCGCTTCCTCTAATGCTCTAGAAGTGTTGGCAATACTGAATGATGAGGATGAGCTAGAAGGCTTGATGCAACGACCAAAACTTCTCAAATAGCCTGAACGTGGACCTAGAACATTCATAAAAATTTTCACATCACTTGTTGTGAAATTTTGATCAGTTGTAGATTCAACATGCAGAGCAACCATTTTTTCCTACACATAAGAGAAAATAAATAATATTGCCACAAATATATAAATATGTTTAATTAAAACAGATAACAATACTTTTATAATTGTTACGGCACCGGGATGAGTCCACTCTCCATTACGATTAGTATGTGATGTGACATATAATTTTATCAGATCGTAATTGATATCCGAGTCTTGCTACACGACAAATATTTTATAGATATAAAGTCATTAAAATACAACAAACAATAAACTTGAGTAAAAAAATAAACTTACCAACTTCTTAGAGAGGCGATGGAAAGATTTTGAACCTGCATGGTAATGAATATTCAAGTTTGATCTATTTGTTTTGTTTATAGAATTTCACTCATGCATAGAAGTTGTAAATAATAGCAAGAGGAATTATAAACCATGATATGTAAAACAAGTTATTTACTTACCTTAAATGCAAGATCCTCAAAGATATTATAAAGTTTCTTCCAATCTGAAGGTTGAACATCCTGAAAAGGATTTTGGTGTGCGTCTTCATTGTTCTCGAATTTATCATAATGTTCATGACATCTGGCCTTATATTTGTGGAATGTATTACACATAAGCTCATCACAGTCTTGCGCTTCTTTCTATGACCAAAATTTAGTTTGAAGTCATTCTTTTTTGAAAAAATAAGACTCACGAACAAATTAATTACATATTTTATATTTTGCATAGACATTAAATAATTTGATAGATGAATTAAATAATTACCAAACAACTCTTCTTATTAAACTCTTTGACATCTTGAAAAATTTTATACTATGAACTCGTAGCCAAAAGTGTGTAAGTTTGTGCAAAAGCACCTACATGAGAAGCAAGCTAGGCCGTTGGTTCTCCTTCACCTCCTGTATGATCATAAAAAATGTTAACCTTAATCTTACCAAATTTACGATATTTTTTCAACGTCACGCCTCTAGTAGTGTCTCGACTTTGACAAGATTGTTTTGTTATAGTGTTAGATGAAGATCAAGGACTTTAAGGATCTTCTATAAGAGGGTCGTTCTTTGGCATCTATCTTTTTCGATCGTGGTTGGACACTGATCATCGACCAGAAGGACGAAGGGAGGGATAGGATCATTGCCCACATTGACATCGCATCTAAGTTCTATAGAAAATTTGGTGGTGCCGGCTAGGATGATGATGGATACACGTTCTTCGTTCGGGGTGTATTAGTTAGATTCTTAGTGGATGTAGTTGTTGATTTTCTTTGTATCCCTCGACTACCCACTACATATCCAAGTATGGTGCCTAGAAAGTCTACACTTGATGGTGATGGGGAGACTCCTGAGGACGAGGATACTAATGTAGTAGATGAGTTTGATGGCATCGCTGATCATGAGATTCGTGAGTTGGTTATGCGTCCAAATGCTCCTTCCTATAATGGGACCAAGAGCATCAAACAAGTTGACTTATCTATACGAGTTGCTTGTGGGGTGCCTATTGACCTAGCACGATATATCTTTGCTAAGATTTGATCATAGGTCACCTATATTACGATATATATTTCCCTTTGGGATCTTGCTCACACGATTTCTTTTAGCGACAGGGTCCAGCCAGATGCGTATGAGCTTTTTTAGGAGCTGATTGGACCGATCAATTCCTCGAAATTGTCAGGAAGCACGGGACACTCGAGATTTTATATTCGTACACCCACTACAGAGGTGATCGATACTCAGAGAGATGCACACCTGAGAGATCATGGTGTATCGGGTGAGGCATCTACACCCGATACACCGAGAGATCATGCGTATGCCTACGGAAGTCCAGATCGCTCTTGTAGAGACTGAGTCGAAGATCAAGTCTTAGTTGAAAGATATGGAGACATGCCTTGGTGGAGTCGAGATGGTGCTACCAGATTTGGGCCAGTAGTATATATATTTTATTTGCATTTTTTTGGTTTTCTGTATGGACACTAGCTATTTTTGTTTTGTATAATTAATTTAAATATGAATCATCTTTTCATTTTCTAAATTAGCTATTGAGTTCTTTTATGTATTTATATTATTTAAATGCTATATTTATTACATACACTAAATATTTACCTATAACTAATTAATAAGGTATTTTTTAGCAATTAAATTTTATAAAAACTTTGCCATTGCTCGAATGTACTGTAGAAGCATTCAAATGTATTTTCTACTACCGCCAAATATTTATTCATGTAACTTGCCATAATTTTTGTTTGAACCATTCAATGGTCGTTCGAATATGAATTTTATATGTTCGAACGGTAACTCCTTCGAGTTCAAACATCTAAATACACTGTTCGAACAGATGGTCAAATTCCCGCTAAATTTGATAACTTAATATGCCAATTTAAAATTCAATGGTTCCAAATAACTGTTCGAAGGTTTATTAAATTTAAGATTGAATAGTTAGGTGCATGTTCGAACAAAATTTCTATTAGGGACACATTTTTTCATCCAAATATATTTCATTTGAACACAAAATTTTATGTTCAAACGGATAATGACATCTGTCACTTTGTTGGAACAAAATTTGAATTTGTCCCTAAAAAGCATATTTTGGGATGATTTTTATTTCATCCCAAAAAGAAAAATTTGTTGTAGAGTAATATGTAATTGTTGGTTTGTTTCATGCCATTCTCAATCATGGTTTCTAAAAGACTCCATGAAACAATTTCAAAGCACTAGAGATAACCCTGGAGGAGATAAAACCAAAGCAGCTACACCTTAAATGAATGAATCCAACAGCTCTCCAATAATCCTCTCGTTTTTTTTTTAAACAAACCATGGAGGTCCGACCTCCTTATTATTAAAAACATCCTCACTTATGGCTGAAGGATAAAACTGTGGTAATAAATGAGACTTTCTACTCCAGCACTGCTCCATCAAAAAACAAAGAATAAATCAATGAGCCCCCCTACAAAAAAAACTCTAAGAATTCTTCCTACATTTCCGAATATAGGGAAAACTTCCCTTATCTAATCAAAGAATTCCTCTTAAAAATGGAGGGAGGACTGAAGCCGAAGACCATGTTCCACTAAAACGTTGAGCTCCTCTTTTAGCAAGAGTATCTGTAGCTGCATTCACTTTTCTGTAAGAATGAGATATAGAACAAGTAAGCCCAGCTATCCGAGTTTGGATTTCATCCCAATAATCTTCCATATACCAAAGATCACATCTTTGCTTTTTCAACCAGTGAAGCACAAGCATAGAATCCATTTATATCTCAACATTTGACAAACCCAACCTGCCAATATGCCAAAGTCCATGAAGTAAACCCATCACCTTTGCATAATTATTAGAATAGTGCCTTGTAGACACTGCAAAACCACATATAAATTCCCCTTTGTCGTTCCGAATCACTCCTCCTGCACCTGAAGGGCCTGGGTTTCCAAGTGAGCGACCATCTACATTCAACTTCATCCATCCTGCTTTTGGACGTTTCCACTGGACCATAGTCGTAGCCACTACTGCAATAGGTTTAATTGGCAACTTCAAACACAGTAAAATCTCCTCATCTCGCTGAGTAAGTAGTTTTACATCCTTAAGTTTTAATGCAACCCAAGTCAACCAATACTTAATAGAGCACCACACTCTCTATGTTGTTTCCATCACTCCCCCCATTCGAGCTTTACAGCGACGCCACCAGAGCCTTACAGCTTGATGGCACCTTGATGCAAATCTTTGTCTAGATCACTTTTGAACTTACCATTGAAAATTAGCTTGTATAAGGAGGGTGTCCATGGTTGTGCTTACCCTTAAGCCATGTGGGGGACACTGCAATTGTAACATACCATCATTCTCTACAATCGATACCGTCAGCGACTCATTCTATCGATACAAATTCAAAGTTAGGAATTTCTTTTTTGATTGCTCTACTCACTTATTAGTATCTAATGACTCAGCATTATGATTATCTATGATAAATATATATTTTAATCTAGTCTTTAGGTCGTCTCCTAATAAAAACATCTTGAAGTTGTAACTTATTCGATTGCATACTTGACATGGTGATTGGCTCTAATATCAAATGATACAAACTTTTGGTAGAACTCACCCTAAAATACCGGCTAGTGCCCAAGAACTTAGTTACATACATGGTTAAGCTTGCACTTAAGCCCTGTGGGACACTTGGATTGTTACATACCACCATTCCATTAGTTGCCACAACATCACACAACTCTTAAAAGACAACTTTCATAATACAACAAATAAGCATATTAATGGTAGAAAAACATTCCAACCATCCAATAGCATCACAAAACTCTTGGAGGAGCATTGCGAAAACCATTTTCAGTACCCAAGAAGCCTATCTAGCATAAACAGAATATATATAGACAGACCTATCATTTTTAACACGAAGTTAACATATTATATGGATAGATAGAGCAAAACCGCGCCAACTCTGACATTAAAAAATAGAAAATGATTTGTATAAGTCTAATGTGTGCAAATCTCACATGCCTTTTAGAAAAAAAATAAACCCATAAGAAAATTTTGACTTTTTCACAGTGGGTTCTACTTTTTTTTTTTTTTTTTATTTAAAATTCAAAAGGACCTATACAACATAACCACACTAGTAGCAATCATCTCATAACCCCAAACGATAGTACAACAATCAATCCAGTATAGCTCTAGCCGGCCAACTCAAATCTTTCATTCTTGCATAAGCCCAAAGTACACTAGACAAGGCCAATAGGTGCAAAACGAACAACATCGCACAAAAAATTAGAACTTGAAGGCTTCGACTGGGAGAGCGACAAACACATGAAAAAGCCTTAATTAAGACACATGAAAAAGAAAAATGCAGTTAAAATAATATAACTTGGGAGCAGTAGTGTTTATAATATATTACCTTCTTTCAATTTATCATACCCGGATTAAAAATCTTGGGAATGTAATTCTAGAAACCGTTCAAGGATAAATTAGTCAACTGGTAATTAATTTCATAAGTTAAATAGCATACAAGAATACATTATAATTTACCGTTTATTTATTTATTTTTAAATCAGAATTGTATTCATCATTAAAAACTCATGACATTACATAGTTTATCCTTTACAATAAAATGATATATAGTTTCAGGGCCATCTTCCATCCAATAATGTTTCCCTTCAGCATGTAGAGCCATCTTTGCAAGGTTGATCTGCCACTTCATTTCCTTTTCTGTGAATGAACCCAACTGTCCACAATTCTCTGGTACTGGGAATTTGTTTAATGTCCTCAATTATCTGTCCATACCATGAATCATCTCCTTCATCTTTCATCACTGCAGCAACAACCTCTTTTGCATCTCCTTCAAACATAACATCTCGAAAGCCCAAGTCAATACACATTTCCATTGCTTCCCATAAAGTATTACATTCTGCCACAAAAGGGGAATCAATACACTTTCTATCAGCACACATAGAAGCCCCAACATCACCATTATAGTCCCTGATGACAACTTTCACCCCTATTTTTTGCTTTTTTTTTTTATCCAGAGCAGCATCAAAGTTTGCCTTATATATGCAATCTGCTGGTTTTTTCCACCCTGCACCCTTTCTAACATCAACCCCTTGTCTCTGTCTTCCACCCTGTCCCATTATTGCTTGCTGAAAACTCATCAGCCCTGTACGAGCTATCTATACAGCCTTACCAGGACAAATAAATTTGTTTTCAAAAATGTATTTGTTTCTTCTAAACCATATATTCTTCATTATAACCATCATCTTCTCTATATTTTCTTTTGTTAGCTTTTTGTACATCTCTAACCACAACTGTATATATTCTTCCTTTAAAAAGCTAGATATTGTAGTCAGTCCGGCGATTAAGGAAGCAGTTACAACATAAGCGTTTTCTCTCAAGGCTTTGCACGGGGTTCTTGAGGAGGAAGTTTTATGCCTTCACTCTTGAGTGGGAGGCGCTGTTTGTTTCTTGACATTGGCAAAGAGTGTTATAAGAATTTTCACAGAATTTATTTCTGTTTTCTGGATTGTATTGGATGTCATAATGGCAGAGGATATTATCATGCTGTGGAACAGACCAAGTCTTACGAACATAAAAAAGAAGGGTGTATTAGTGGTTGAGACTGATGTTGAACACACTCTCTCAAAAGGCCAATTCTGTCTTGTGGGGAAGATCATGGCTGAAAGGAAGATCAATCGAGAGGCCTTTAGAATAACTATGCAAAAAGGAGTGAGAAACAGATATCTTTGTTTAAATATGTGTTGGATGATTGTCAACTTCATAATTTTGAATTTTTCTAAAGGGAAGTAGGGGTGGGCAACGGGGCCCCTCCCCCTGCCCCACCTTGTGCCGCAGATGTGGGGGGCGGGTGGCCTCACCCACGTCTGCGACCCCCAGCAGAGGTTGAGGATGGAGGGGTTACCCCCGCTCCACATCCCACATATATAATTATATAAAAAAACCCCATACACAAAATAACTTTGTTTTGTGGGGTTTTTTTTAAAAAAAAAAAAAAAAAAAAGCCCATACCAAATGACACTGTTTTGTCTATAGTCTTTTTGTCACTATAGACAAAACAATGTCGTATGGTCTGGGGTGTTAAGTCTCCCCCCCTCCCGCAATTCCCCATCCCCCTCCCCCCTCCCATTCTCGAATCATTCTCTCTCTCAGTTCCCTCTTTGTTGCTCTCTAAGTCTTTGTCATTGTGTCCGGCATCCGCTCATCTCCGTCGTTCTCTGTGTCCGTCACAGTCGCCGTCACCGTCCCCGTCGCTCTCTGTGTCCTTGCATCATTGTCGCTGAAGGTAGGCCCCAAATCTGAACCTTTTAGTATTTTATGTTTCTTTTGTTGAGTTATGGAGATTGGAGGAAGGTTGAGATTAAATGGAGATGGAGGATGAGATTTGTGAATTGTGTTGTGGAGAATCGAGATTTGATTGTGCATGTGGTTTGTGAACTGTTGTGATTTTGTGCATGGGTTTCAGATTGAAATTTATGGTTCCAATCCGACACCTTAAATTAATTTAGGGATTTCAATGAAAATATTGTAAGGACAACATTAAATATTATAAAATTCACTTAATGTCTCTTTCTCTAAAATTAAATCATCCAATATGATAACTTTTTTGTTGTTGATCATAACAACATAAATTCATTCATAAAGAATAGACAATACAAATAATATCCCTGCAGAGTTACATGGCAGCATCTAAAGAAATTCTAGCTCTAATAAACTCTGGACATGAATGCCACCATTGCAGAGTATCATCAATAAAATAAGCATGTCTTGCCAATAGATGTGCAGCCTCATTCCCTTGATGACCAACATGGAAAACTTCAAAAGAATTAAATCGATGGAGAAGGCTTTTAATCTCATTGATCATAGACCCTTGCTTAGATAAATTAATCTCATTAGAACCAATAGCTTCAACAATTACAAATGAGTCACCTTCCAAAATCATATTCAACAAACCCAAATGAAGAATAAACTAAACCCCTCAAAGCTGCTAATGTTTCAATTTCATCAACATCAAAAACCCCAAACTCCTTATGGCTTGAAGCCATCAAAACATCCCCATTATCATTCTATAAAATAACACCAACACCCGCTGATGCAAAAGAATGAAACAAAGCTCCATCAAAATTAAGCTTCAGTTTACCTTGAGTAGGAGCTATCCAGGAAAGGACTTTTTCCTTATACAACACAACATGACAGTTCTTTACATGAAGATAACTCTCAACATACCCAATACAACTATCAATTAATTCAAGAATACAACACTCAGAGTTCTGAATTTTTTTTAGATTCCTATACTTCCAAACTCCCCATGAAATGGTAATAAATATAGGAACTAAATTAGGATCAATTTTCATCATTATCAATACTAACTCTGAAAAACTTCTCACCTGGGATAAGTGATGCAAAATCAGTTGACAGCGGGCAGCCCAAACTTCATGTACTAACGAACAACTACATATAGCATGAAAAACATCTTCATCCCACTGCATACAGAGAACACAAAGGGCTGATTGTAAAACCTCTCTTCTCAACAAGTTATGTCTAGTGGGTAAGCTATCATTGCATGCCCTCTAGCCAAAGTTCTTCACTTTATTAGGCAACTTTAAATTCCAGAATCTCCTCCAAAACCACTTAGTAGCTTCTGAATGAGAGCTCTCAGGACCATCATTTTGTGAAAACAAATTCAAAGCTGAATAATACCCTGACTTCACCGAGTATACCCCATTCTTATTACCTAGCCACATGACTTTATCCTCTTCCCGTCTAGATAGCAAAGGTTGAGAACATATAGAGGCAGCCACATTAGTAGGAAAAAATGAAAACACCAACTCCATGTTCCACAAAGGTAAATTCTGCATTAATAAATAATCAACAGTAGCATCAGATTGAATAATATGCGGAGAAGACTGAGGCAACAATTGAACATTCATAGACATCCATTTATCTAGCATGATCCGGATTTTGTCACCCTTATCAACAATCCACTTACAACTAGAACAAAGAATTTGTTTAGAAGCAAAAATGCTTCTCCAAACATACGATGGTTTTCTTGGTAAACTAGCATGCAAAAAATCTCAATTAGGGAAATACTTGGCTTTAAAAACATGACAATAATGATTGAGGCTCCATCAACAACCTTCATCCTTGTTTAGCAAGTAAAGTCAAATTAAACAAATTTAGATTCTTAAAACCCATCCCTCCTCTAAATTTTGAATTACACATTTGCTTCCAGCTCAGCCAGTGCATCTTACGTTTTGAATTTCTCTGTCCCCACAAAAAAGAGCAAACATAGACTCCAATTCACCACATATCCGCTTAGGCAACAAAAAACAGCTCATTGCATAGGTTGGTAATGCTTGAACCACTGCTTTAATCAATATTTCCCTACCAGCTTGAGATAATAATTGTTCTTTCCATCCTTGAAGCTTACCCCGCACCTTCTCTTTTAGGTCTTGAAAGGTAGATCTTTTTGACCTCCCAAGAAATGAGGGAAGCCTCAAATACCGAGAATGGTATTGTAAAGAAGAAACATTCCAAATTCTCATGATAGCTGAAACAACGTCTTCACTCACATTAGGGCTGAAAAGCATTTCCGTTTTATCCAAATTCAATTGTTGACCTGAAACAAATTCATAAAGGGCCAAAAGTTGTCTCAATGCCTCATTTTCAGCACAAGTGGCTTTACAAATTAATAGACTATCATTTGCAAAAAATAAATAACTTATAGTAGGTGCCCGAGAGCATACCTTGACACCATTGATCATCCGACAATTATCAGCATACGTCAATAAAGAAGATAGAGCTTCAGTGCATAAAACAAACAAATAAAGTGACAAAGGGTTACCCTGACGCAAGCCACGGGATGGAACAAAAGTCTTGGTAGGCACACCATTCAACAATACTTGGTATGAAACTGAACCAATACAAGACCTCACTAAGCTCACCCATCGCTGATGAAACCCAAGTTTCAACACAACTTGTTCTAATAAGCCCCACTCTACTCTATCATATGCTTTACTCATGTCTAACTTCACAGATATCACACCCTTACGACCCTTTTTTCTGTTTTTTATAGCATGGACAGATTCATACGCTACGAACACATTGTCAGTAATTAACCGTCTTGGCACAAAAGCACTTTGACAATCTGAAACCACCTTAGGTAAAATAATTTTAAGCCTATTAACAACAACTTTAGCAATGATCTTATAGACCACATTGCATAAACTAATAGGCCTAAAATACTTCATAGATTCAGAATTCTTCTTCTTAGGGATAAGCACAACAAAAGTTTCATTCATATTACCCTGAACATACCCATTAGATAAACAACACAAGACAGATTTAGTTACCAAATCCCCCACAGTAGACCAATATTTCTAAAAAAATAAAGGGGATATACCATCAGGCCTCGGGGCTTTCAAAGGTTACATCTGAAAAAGTGCAAATTTGACCTCATCCACAGTGTATGGCTTCATTAACTCCACATTCATCTCATTAGTGACTTGCAAAGGTATAATATCAAGAATAGCTGTCATATCACAAGGGTTAAACACTCAAATAGCTCCCTAAAATAATTATTAACAACAGTTTCCATAGCTTGCCCTTCATGCCAAATTCCTTCATTATCACGTAACTTACTAATATAATTCCTTGCCTTTCTTTGCGATGCTTTTCTATGAAATAATTTTGAATTCTGATCACCAGAATCCAACTATAAAACACGAGAACATTGCTTCCACATTAACTCTTCCTGTTCCAATAACAAATTGATGTCATGACGAAGGGACTTGATTAAGGCCAGAGAAGAATCGGTAGATGAATTACCCACTGCTCTAGTTAACTTCGCCCTTTTATTCTTCAACTGAGTTTTAATCTCCCCAAATTGGACAGCATTCCACACTCTCAAACCCCTTCTACAGGAAAGTAGGACAGAATTTAAACCACTAAGGGCATCCCCATTATCTGACTCTTGCCAAGCACTGGCAATAGTTTCTGCGCATCCCACACTTCCAACCCACATTGCCTCAAATCTAAAAGGTCTACGCCCCCTTCTTAAACACTCCAAAGAACCCATCGTATTCAGAACCAAACAATGATGATCAGAATGAGAAGTGAGGAAATTATTAACATGCGGGAACAAAGAAAACCAATCAGAGTTAGCAAAACATTGATCTAGACGCTCTTTAATCAAATCACCACCCTCACGTAAATTAGATCATGTAAATAATGGACCCTTAGAGTCAATCCCTTTCAGACCACAATAATCTAATGCATCGCGAAACATTCGCATTTGACTACTCGGGCATACCCTTCCCCCTAATCATTATTATGAACAACATTTACTCACAATTTACACACACGAAGTGAGAATCCATGTTACACACACACACACACACGAAAATGGAACCTATCTAACCTCATTCATCTAAATAATATAAAAATAATGTTTTATTTTTTAACTTTTAAAATTTATTTGTCCCTTATTTATTAGAGTATCTGAGCACATTCTTGAAGGTAGCATACATTTTTTTAAAATAAATGTTTGGTCACTTCACAATAAATACAACCATAAACCATTGCCTACAGTTTGTGGAGCACCTAACAAGCCTTTGACCCCTATTTTAAGTTAAGACAAATTTAAGACAGTTGGTTTACTATTGTTCTGTTTTGGTCCTGCTAACTAGAAACATATCTTACTATAGCTTGGACTATAGATTTTATGAAGACCTCATTTCCTGCCTGTGAAAGCAATTGGACTTTTTGGCTACTAAGCTTGTGTCGAATCCTGTCCAGAATCAACTTGAAGGACTAAGTTTTGGATCTCCCCATTAGAGTTGGAAGACCCAAGTATTTCTCATATGGTTGGCTGGACTTTACCCCATCTATACTCATAATCAGTGCCTTATTTTCTTGTGAAGTGTTCTTGCTAAATTGGATTGAGGTTTCCTATTTGTTGAGACGTTGGCCAGAAGCTTGTTCATATAGATTAAGCACATAGAGTAGCCTCCTCCACTCAAGAGAGTTGGGCTTACAAAATAAGAGGTTGTCATCAGCAAACAATAGATGGTTGATGGATATTCTTCCCCTTGCAATTGAAACTCCTGTTATGGCCTTAGTTTTTTCAGCATTGTTCTAGTAGGATTAACTATGTGCCTCCTTTTTTCAGCATTCCCCTTGACTTGAAAATAAGTTGCAAACTGAAACTTGCAAACTTGGACAGCAACTTTGGACCTCCTAAACACTTGCAACAAGCTTCAAAAGTCCAACCCTGGGTCTTCCACCTTCTTGGGTGGAGGACCTTCTCCTCAACCCCCAAACTACAAGTTTCACAAATGCACAATTTGGAACCTAAGAGGGGTTCTCCAATCCAATCACAAAGTTCAAGTTAACGTGTCATTTACCTTGTAGAGAAGTGAGAACTCCTCTAAAATCACCAAGCAAGATTGAGCCTTTCAACGAAAGTACTAATTAATGTTAGGAACAGAGGTCAAGTCCCTAAACACTAAGATCCTCTAACTTGCCTCTCCTTGTGATGACCGATTGCACATTTTCTTCTTTGCTTGATCTTGGAATGATTATGGCAATGAAGGGTCCCTAGGTTAATGGAGGTTTAGGGTTTAGTGGTGGACAAGATGATTGTAGTGGTGATGATGTGTTAGGGTGATTTAAGAGATGAACTTGTGAGTATAATGGAATGTGGCACGACTTAATGCTGTTCCTTGAAGGTGGTGCCTCTTGGGTGGTTATTAGGGTTTGGATGTGAAGTGAGGCTAGGGTTTGGAAGATGGAAGATGATATCCTAAAATGTAGGAGGTGATTAGGTTGGCTAGGATTTTCGACTAGGTCAAATTTGGAAGGGATTTGGTGGTTTGGATGAGGCTAAGGTTGGTTCCTTGAATTTAGGGATTCAAGAATGAAATATAGGGTTTGGCTCCTAGATTATAGGAGTTGCTTACGGAAGATAGAGTTTGGGATCTTAAATTATAGGACTTGCTTATGGAGGCTAGGGTTTTCGGCTATGGCAATTGTATGGAAGCTAGGATTTTCGGCTATGACAATTGGTGATGGATGATGGTTATTTTTAGGAAATGTGATAATGTGAAGAATCAAGAATATGAATGGTGAGGTTATGATATGTTTGATATGCGAGAAAGTGCAAGAAAATATACGAACGAGGTAGATAATTGGATGGAAAATGGAGAAATACTCATAAGATAATAATGGAATCACCACCTATTCACGAATTGTAAGGTGATGTCCCTCTCCTTGGGATTCACAAATTTCATCCAAGAAGCCAAAGTGCAAAATCATAAAAAAATGTTAAGAACAACTCAAACCATCCACAAAGGAAATTAGCCAAAAGATAAAAATGAAATGTCTAAAAGACTTATTTAAAACAATAACATAGGAGGGAAAATCCTAAAAGGCCCCCTTTCAAATATGTCGTGGATGGGCTCCATGATGGGCTCGTGGTATGGGTTGGCCTGTGGTTGGCCTTGGCGGGCCCATGGCATGGTTGGCGGCTTGGTCGTGGGTCACTTTCCTTGGAGTCTTGACATTCCCCCTCCCTTCAAGCACATCCTTGCCCTTAAGGATCAAATCCGAAAATCTCAATGATATCTCATCATATTCCTCCCAAGAAGCCTTTACCCTTGGCACTTTTTGCCATTGTATCAACAGTTGCCACACCTTCCTCCTACTCCTCCCCCTTTTGACCACTCCATACTCAAGTGCTTCCCTTGGTTGCAAGAGCATTCTTCCCTCTTCATCAAAGGTAGGCAACTCCTCAATGATGAGCCTAGTGTCCCTAACCTACTTCTTTAGCATTGACACATGAAAGATCAGATGTAGCTTGGATGTTGGAGGAAGTACCAACTTATAAGACATTTCTCCCAATTTTTCTAGCACCTTGAAAGGCCCATAATACCGATTGACAGCTTCAAACTAAGCTTCTTCCTCAAAGTCTTTTGCCCATATGGTTGTAGCTTTAAGGACACATAGTCCCCCACTTCAAAGGTGATGACACACCTCCCTTGGTTGTAGTACATCTTCATTCTCTCTTGAGCTCTCTTGAGCTTCTTGTGAAATTTTTGCAAGTGCACGAAATCGTATCAAGTAATATAGTGATAAAGAAAGATGTCGAACCCACTAGGATTATTTACCTATTAACTATTGAAATTGTTCTAATTCCAAGTTATTTGAAAATTAAGAAAAGTGGTAGATTTTGAATTTTAAAAACAACAAATTAAATTAAATCAACAAATGAAAAGAAGAAGATTTCACCCAAGAAGAAAACACTAAGGCATCTGACTCATGTAACCAATCCAATCACAAATCCTAACCATACAATCAACTAAATGGATTTTCCACTTGACAATCTACCCCCATATACCCTGCACAAAATTCACAAATTGCATTAGTAGATTGAATGTAACTCACATTGATATTGTCTAATTTCTTAGATAAAGTTGCAATTTGAGCAACTAAAGCAGAGAAAGAATCAATTTCGTGAACTCTCTGGGTTCTTTTTGGTGTCACTCGATCCACTGGCCATTGGTAATTGTTGGTTGTCATATCCTCCACCAACTCATATGCATCTCCGGTGATTTCTTCATCAAAGTCCTTCCAATTGCTGTATCAATCATTGTATGTGTTGTAGGCTGCAAACTATTGTAGAAAGTTTACACTTGAATCCAAACGGAAGTCCATGATTTGGGCACTTTCTAAGCAATTCTTTATACTTCTCCCAAGCTTCATAAAGCGACTCTATATCAAATTGGATAAAAGTGGTGATATCGTTTCTCATCTTCACAGTTTTGGCTGGGGGAAAGAACTTTGCTAGAAACTTTTTAGCCAAATCGTTCCATATAGTTATGGTTAGCGATGGAAGTGAGTTTAACCATGCCTTTGCCTTGTCTCAGAGGGAGAATGGAAAGAGTCTCAATCTAATAACATCATCAGAAACCCCGTTATTTTTAAAAGTATCACATAACTCTAGAAAATTAGCTAGGTGAGCATTTGGATCATCATGTGGCATGCCACTGAATTACATTGTTGAAGCCACCATTTGAAGAATAGCTGGCTTTATCTTAAAGTTATTAGATTGAATGGCAGGCTGTCTAATGCTAGAAGTACCTCTAGTAACCAAGGGGAAAACATAATCTCCCAAAGTCCTGTTTTCACGTTGATCTTCCATTGTTTTGTTCTCAATTGTGGAATCCTCCTCCTTCTCCTTGTTCAAACGATGAAAGGTGCATTCAATTTCATGATCAAAAGGTACCAAATCTTAGCTTCGAGTACATTTCATGCACAATTTGGGAAACATCAAAAGAAGAATAAAAACAAAATTAACAATTAATACTAAGATAAAAAAAAAAAATGAATTAACCTAGAATTAGTTGGTATAAGTAATAGAAAATAAATAGTCCCGGCAATGGCGCCAAAAATTTGTTGTGAAATTTTTACAAGTGCACGAAATTGTACCAAGTAATATAGTGATAAAGAAAGATGTCGAACGCACGAGGATTATTTACCTATTAACTATAGAAATTGTTCTAATTCTAAGTTATTTGAAAATAAAGAAAAGTGGTGAATTTTGAATTTGAAAAACAGCAATAAATTAAATTAAATTAACAAATGAAGAATTGACCAAACATTTGAAAAAAAGAAGATTTCACTCAAGAAGAAAATACTAAGGCATCTGACTCACCTAACCAATCCAATCCCAAATCATAACCATACAATCAATCAATTATCATCCTATTTGACAGCGAAATATTCTAACTTATCTAAGATCCTATCTCGAGTAGAATTAGAATGACTCAACATATGATAACCCGCGATATGTCTATGCGAATTTAAAAGCATATGAGCATATTAAAATTAATAATATTTCACATAAAAGCCGCACAAATCATTTTGACACATTCCTATCTGTTGTTCAATTCATGACATACATCATACGAAGCTAAACTACATGCATCATCTCTCAAATTAACATGCACAACAGATCATTCAACTATTGACCAGATAATTGAAAGTATTCAACTCAATGATGTATACTCAAAATGAATGATAAAATCATGATCACGTAGAAATAAGATTTGGAATTGTTATGGAGAGGCTACATTGTAGCCTTAGTAATAGAAATTAGTCTATAATCGAATCAAAACAAACCGTAATAATTCTAAAACTCATAATGAAAATTGTACAAAGAAAATATTAAAGAGTTAAAAAGGAATCTGTATGTAGATAGAGATTCTCAATTGTTGACAAGCTCCAATTCGGTAGACTTTTGACCTCCCATTTGATGTGCCATTTCCTCCTTGAAGATGTTCATATTTGGCCAAGGCTTAAACATGAAAGTTGTAGGTTTTTCTCCTAACTTTTTGTAGTCATTGAAATTGCCCTTATTGGAGTTTTCTAGCAAAAGTAATCCTCCAAATACGGAAGGGTACTTCAAGAATTTTGAGAAATGAACGTTTTCTATTCTCTTGATGACTCGTTCAATTTCCATGACTCCTTCAATTTATTTATTCCTAAACAAAAAAATAAAAAAATAAATAAAGCTCTAATAAATAAGAAAATTAAGCACAAACTAGCATAAAATTAAGAGTAAAAGTATGAAAAAACTTGTATAGAAATTAAGCACGCTAGAGCTCCCTCTTCACCTTAGATAGAATCTCATCTCTAGTAATCAACTCTTTCTCCACCTCAGCATTCTTAGTCGTCTCCCTTTCATAATTCACTAAAGTTGGTGCTGGTCTTCCATAAACAACCTCAAAAAGACTCAATTGAATGGAAGAGTGAAATTTTGTATTATACCAATACTCGGCCTATGTGAGATAATCACCCCACTTCACTTGCTCTTCATGATAAAAGCATTTCAAATATTGCTTAAGTGTCCTATACACCACTTCGGTTTGCCCATCAGCTTGAGGATGGTAAGAGGAACTTGCCTTCAACTTGCTCACTTGCAACTCAAATAGCTTATTCCAAAAGGTGCTTATAAACACCCTATCCCGATCAGTCACGATGCTCTTTGAAAACTCATGTAGCTTCACCACATTATCAATGAAAGCCTTGGCCACACTCTTGGTCATGTAAGGATGCTTGAGAGGACAAAGTGAGTATACTTGCTAATTCGATCCACCACCACTAAAATCACCTCATAGCTACTACTAGTAGGTATCCCTTCCACAAAATCCATTGTCAAGTCCTCCTTGATTAGGTTTGGGATTGGCAATGGTTGTAAGAGGCTGGTTGGTGGTCTTGGGTCATACTTGACCTTTTGACACACATCACATTCGGCCACTAGCCTCTTTAGCTCTTTCTTAAGCCCTTTCCCAATAGAAGAAATGTTTCACCCTTATGTAAGTTCTTAACCACTCCGAATGCCCTCATTCCTTACTATTATGGAAGTGATCAAGAATCTCATTCCTCAAATTTGGAACATTAGGCACATAAACATAGTCTTTATAGTAAATAAGATCATCCCTCACCTTGAAGTCGACTACCCTTTCTTTTTGTGCTTCCAAAAGTTCAATAATCTCAAGGGCTCTCATATCAATTCTTGTAGCTTCTCGGTTCTTGTCCCAAACTCTCCATTCGTCCCCACTCAAGTGCATCATAGAGGACTCATCCTCCTTACACAGCCCACAAAAGTGAACTCCCATATCTTCTACTCAATGCATTAAGCACTTTGTTCTCTTTACTTGGTTGGTAAACAATCTCATAATCAAAGCAAAGTAGCTTGACAAGGATCTTTTGTTGCTCGAGAGTGACCATCTTTTGTTGTAAGAGGTACCTCAAAACTTGTTGGTCGGTCATAATAGTAAACTTGTGGCCCAAAAGATAAGGCCGCCACATCTTCACTGCATGCACAACCGCCAACATCTCTCTTGCATAGGTGCTCCATGCCTTCTTCATTGGCCCAAGTACCTTGTAAAAAAAGGCCAATGGTTGCTCCTCTTGCACCAAAATTGTTGAATCCAAGGTTTCAAACCTCATATAATTACATATCTACATATGAATTTTGATGATAACAAATAAATTTAAGCATAAAGGAATCTCAAGCTCAAGTTATCTACACAATGAAGCCAAGCACATCAATGAACCAAGTATGAGCAAGAAGGGGAACAAACTTACAATAAAGCTCTTAGAGTAATTTTATACATCTCTATAAAATTTGAAATTAGATTAAGGCTCAAAATTAATATTTTCTTATAAAACATCAAATTGCATTTTTCACATGTGCATGACATCTTTGAATATTAAATGTTTGAATTTTGAAACTTTGAAAGATGCTTGATTGTAATCTTTCACATGTGGATGTTTTGTTTGAAACTTTTCAAAAGTGATTGATGATCTTTTTGACAATTTCAAAAAGTGAAACTTTGATTTGAATATTTTGAAAAGTAAATGATGTTGTCTTTGACAATTGCGAACAGTAAAACTTTGATTTGAAGAATGAATGATATTGTCTTTGACATGTGACTTTTTTAAAATTTGAAAAGGAAATCTCATATGTCTATAAATAGCTCATTTGAGTTCTTCAAATTTAGAACAAGATATACAACAACAAGAGCATACAACATTCATTTAAAACTTTCAGTCTCTTTTCTCTAAGTATTAAGCCTTAACCCATTTTGAGAGAGATATAGTTTGCACTGTATTGTTTTTATTTCACTCATTGAGAAGTGTTTTTTGATAACCTACCCACTATCAGCTTTTGTATCAATAAAATGGTGTGTATAACCCTTGTAAGGTGATTGTAAGTGTAGGAGGTGTTCTACACAGAGAATAGACGTTGAATTATCACTTGTAAGGTGATTGCAAGTGTAGAGAATGTTCTACATAGATTCTTTGTAGTGTTATTGCTCAAATGAGCAATAGGTTTCTATCTTCAGTTGAAAGAGATTGGATAGTGAATTTTGAGAATTCTTATGGGGTAGCTTGAGGCGAGAACGTAGGCAGTGTGGTTGAATCTCGTTAAAACACTGAGTTTGCTTTCTCTTACCTTTACTTTTTTTTATTTATTGTTGCTTCGTATTTTGTTCATATTTTATATTGTATATTTAATTTATAATTGGGGATTTTTAAATACAACCCAATTCCCCTCCCTCTTGTGTTAGTCATCTTGGCAACAATTGGTATCAGAGCGAGGACTCTTTTTATAAGATTAACTATCTTTTGAGTTAAGATTTTATGGCTAATATTGCAGTTATATTTGGTGAAAGTCAACCTAGCAGTCGGCCTCCATTATTTTACAGAGACAATTATATATTTTGAAAAGTTACAATGAGAATTTTTCTTCAATCTCAAGGTTAAGAAATTTAGAGATGCGTTATAAATGGACTTTATATTCCAACAAAAGTTGTTGATGGAGTAAAGGTCAAAAAAGAAGAAGAAGAGTTCGATCGTGAAGATGATAGAATTACAACATTGAACTCCACGACTATAAATCTCCTATATAATGCTTTCGATGGAAATGAGTTCACTAGAATAATGACTTGCAAGACAGTAAAGGAAATTTGGAATAACTTGGAAGTTACTTATGAAGGAACTTCGCAAGTCAAGGAATCAAAAATTCATATTCTTACTCATGAATATGAAATGTTTAAAATGAATGATGATGAATCTATTTCTAGTATGTACATTCGTTTTACTAACATCATAAATAGCTTGATAGCTTTTGGAAAAGTTTATTCCAACGTGAAGATAGTAAGAAAAATTCTTAACTCTCTGTCAAAACATTGGGAATCAACAGTGACGGCGATTTTTGAAGTTAGAGATCTCAAAAAACTCAAAGTAAATGAACTCATCGGGTCACTTACCACCCATGAGTGCACATTGAAAAGAGGAGAAGAAGAAGGAAAGCTAAAGAAGAACTTGGCACTTAAAGTTGTTCCTCATAAAAGTGAAAGTGAAGAAGATGAGGAAAGTGATGACAAAGTAAAAGTGAAAGCAATGAAAGCCATCTGGAATGGTGATTCGAGCAGCCCAGACAACGAATCAAGCAATGGAGAATCTGCAAATCTTTGTCTTATGGCTAAAGACGACATTGAGGTAACAAATCTTGACAATATTGAAAATCCTTCATATGAGGAATTGCAAGATGTCTTAAAAGAGGTATATGAGGAACTTGAAAAAGAAAATTTCCTCTTTAACAAACGAAATTGATATTTTAAGAAAAGAAAACATCATTTTGAAAGATGAAAATCATGAATTGAAAAAGAAAGTGACTGATTTAGAAAAGATTATTGAAAACTTTACCAATGGAAAAAGAAATTTTGAAAATTTTCTAGGTTGTCAAATATGTGTTTTTGACAAGATGGACTTGGGATACATGCCAAAACAAAAATACAAATCTTTTAAAAATTTCTTTGACAATCATTCTAGATCAAAGTCCAGTATTTAAAATTCTTTTTGTAAAAGTAAATTTTTCAAAGAAAGATACTTTTATAATCATTCAAATCTTTCGTATATGTCACATGCTATTTGCAATTTTTATAATAGAAATGATCATAATTATTATTCTTGTCCCATTAGAAGAAAACATACAATGACTATTAAGGTCATATGGGTACCAAAGAATCTTGTTTCTTTTAATACTAATAAATGGAGAACCCAACGAACTTGGCTACCAAGAAAAACTATTTTAATTGTTTTTGTAAGTATGCTTGAAGTCCTCCATAAATAAAAGCAAATAATTTTTTAGATAGTGGATATTCAAAACACATGACAAGAGACAAGACTAAGTTCATTGATCTTACATCTAAACAAGGACATGGGACATTTGAAGACAACTCGAAAGGGAAGATAATGAGAATATGTAAAATTGTATTTGATGAATCTAATCCTCTACCCTCCAAGAGATCTGTTAATGAAGAAACATAAGGTATAAATAAATCGAATAGTCTCAATCTCAACAAAAAGTGCATAATAAAGGAAGTTCAATATGGAAATATCAGGAAAGATCATCCAGTGTAACAAATTTTAGGAGAACTTTCACGAGGTATTTATGTGGATGATGGGGGAACTTAACTTCTTACTCGGATTGCAAATTAAGTAAGAAGGAAATTGGAGCACCGATAATCCCGTCCACCAAACTTGATAAAGATGAAACTAGTAAGCTAGTTCACTCGAAGGTATATGGCGATATGATTGGTAGTCTATTATATTTGACAGCCAGTAGACCAGATATTATGTTTTAGTGTATGCTTATTGCACGTTTTCAATTATTTCCAAGAGAATCTCATTTGATTGCAATTAAGCGCATTTTTAGATATCTTGCTGATACAATTAACCTTGGGTTATGGTATCCTAAGCACACTTCTTTCGATCTAATCAGCTACTTAGGTACAGATTAGATATCATTTTCTTCAAAATCATGTGCAGAAGGATGATATTGTACTAGAAACACACATGATCAGTTGACATATATTTTCACAAAACCTATTCCACAAGATAGATTATGCATAATTAGAAGAGAAATAGGAATGATGCATGCCATGAATACTTGTTAAACATTTTTATTTTATTATTTCAAACGACTTACAAAAATTAGAAACTTTTAGCTTCACTTTTCAAGCCCTCTTGTTCTTCATATATCAACATATTATCCTTATCTAAAGGAATAGACAGTTAAAATGAAGAGACAAGTAAGAATTTGAAATCCTTATTCTCCTACTTTAAGTTTCCTATTTTTTTTGTTTGAATCGTGAATAAGTTGTTGAAGTTTATAAATCTTCTCGTTAACCTTTTCAATCTCACGAGTTCTGGATTGCAATTGCTGGAAAAATGTGACAATGGATGATGAGTATCGAGTACCGAAACTCACAAGTTCATAAATAGCGTCATCATCTGACTTGTTAGTCAGATCATTCTCATGCTGCATCATGGCACCTATTATAGATGTAGAAATAACTGGTGGTTAAGGTGCAAAATACCCCATATAGTGAACAAGGGGATTGATCGAAGAAAGTTGCTGAGCCATTAAAATAAATTAGAAAAAATTTAGAGAGTGAGAATGCATGTGGATTACAGAGAGCAAAGAAAATTTGATATGAATTAGATGAAATTTAAGACTAATTTTATAGAGATGTAAACGAGAACAAGATAAGCTATCAGGTCTTCAAGATTTACTTAGTCAAGATTACAAGATATGCTGGATGCATATTTTATTTAGCTAAGCTAGCGAGATTAACTGCAGATTGTCCTTATATTTTTCGTAAACTCCAAACCTCTGCTGTTAATTGCTGATGTTAACTTAGTATTTGTGCTCTCTCTTGTTCCAGCTCCTCTATTCATGGTTGTAGGTCATGAGTATACCAGTCCACAAATTTCTTCAACTCTTTGTTTTCTTGTTTTAATCTTTTATTTTTTCTATTTTTATTAGTAAGCATTTGATGCAACTCAGATATTTGATTGTTAAGCCGTTCAACCTCACTCACCTTTGCTAGTAAACTCTGAGACATGGTCGTAATAAAGACAGCATATTGAGCATTCTTGATCCTACAACAAGCATAGCATGTTGTTGATGGCCTCAGGAGAGAAAATTAGTGTTTGAGGTGTATATGATTCCTAATTCAAATCTAGAACATTATTGGAAGAATGTTACTTGGCCTTGCTATCGTTTTAGATAAATAGAAACTAGGTCAAGGAGCAATGAGAGAAATTGTTGTGTGAGTATTCGAAGGGTGAAAATTTTATTTTTAAATAGAAATCCAAAGCATTTAAAATCTATGCAAAAGTTTATAAAGTTAATCTAGGTAGGACCCCGGACGGGGCTCTAGGCTTTGCCGTANGGGGGGGGGGGGGGGGGGGGGGCTTTAGGCAGCACTTGTCGGCACCCAAGCGGCGGCTCCAGGTTTTGAAACACTTGTCTAGACCCAGGTGCCTCCAATTATTCAACTCCCCAAAATTTCTACAAACGCATAGTTTTCATCAGTCTTGTGGCATTGCTTACTGCGGTTCCTTGTTAATGATGACAAAATGGGAAGAAGTTTTAGACTAGAATATTAACTTGTTCTTGCCATGTTTTATTTTAAATTAACATCCATTGAATTATTAAGCTTGTTTATATATGTTTGGAATTATGTTTATCTATTACTTGAAAATCTAATGGACATTCTCAGGGAGAGCTTAAGTATTACTACAGGCTTTAGAGTTTTCTACTAAATATTTGTTATCATAAAAAAGGGGGAGATTGTTGAACCCAAGGTTTCAACCCTCATATAATTACATATCTACTTATGGATTTTGATGATAATAAATAAATTCAAGTATAAAAGAATCTCAAACTCAAGTTATCTACACAATGAAGCCAAACACATCAATGAACCAAATATGAACAAGAAAGGGAACAAGTTTACAATAAAACTCAAAGTAGTTTTGTACATCTCTTGATAAAATATGAAATTAGATTAAAACTGAAAATTAATATTTTCTCATAAAACATAAAATGCATTTTCCACATGTGCATGACATATTTGAATATTAAAAGTTTGAATTTTGAAAAATAATTGATTGTCATCTTTCACATGTGCATGTTTTGTTTGAATAATTGCTCTTTTTGACAATTGTGAAAAGTGAAACTTTGATTTGAAAAGTGAATGATGTTGTCTTTGATATTTTAAGAAGGAGAAATTTTGATTTGAAAAATTTGAAAAGTGAATGATATTATATTTGACAATTGCGAAAAGTAAAATTTTAATTTGAAAATTTTGAAAAGTGAATGATGTTATCTTTGACATGTGAATCTTTTTAAATTTGAAAATGAAATCTTATATGCCTATAAATAACTCATTTGAGTTATTCGAATTTAGAACAAAATATACAACAACAAGAGTATACAACATTCATTCAAAGCTTTCAATATCTTTTCTCTAAGTATTGAGTTTTAACCCTTATTCGTTTTGAGAGAGATGCAGTTTGTGCTGTATTGTTTTTATTTCACTCATTGAGAAGTGTTTTCTGATCACCTACCTACTATCAGCTCTTGTATTAGTAAAATGGTATGTATAACCCTTGTACGTATAGAATGTGTTTTACACAGGGATTAGACATTGAATCACCACGTGTAAGGTGATTGCAAGTGTAGAAAATGGTCTACACAGCGAATAGACGTCGAATCACCACGTGTAAGGAGATTGCAAGTGTAAATGGTGTTCTACATAGATTTTTTGTAGCAGTACTGCTCAAAGGTGCTCTACTGAGTTTGTTTTCTCTTATCCTTACTCTTTTTATTTACTGCTACTTCGTATTTTGTTCAAATTTTATATTATGTATTTAATTTATAATTGCAGATTTAAATACAAACCAATTCACCCCCCTTTTGTGTTAGTTATCTGGGCAACAAAAACATCACCTATTTCTTCCCCACTTGTATTCGTATACACCTCAAATGACTTTTCAAAGTTGAGCAATGCAAGCACCGGGGTCACGGTCATAGCCCTTTCCAAATTCTCAAAGGTTTCTTTTGCTTCTTGTGTCCAATCAAAATTTTCCTTCTTGAGCAAAGAAGTGAGTGGCTTGGCAATGAGACCATAATTCTTCACAAATTTTCTATAATACCCGATCAAGCCCAAGAAACTCCTTAAAGTCGAAACATTCTTAGGCAATGGCCTATCCACCATGGCCTCAATCTTCCTTTGATCAACTTTAACCCTTCCCCGGAGATGAAGTGACCAAGATACTCTAATTCCTTTTCCATAAAGGCACATTTGGAAGCCTTTATGAAAAAGTGGTGTTCTTCCAAAATCATCTTCATAATCTTCAAGTGCTCTGTGTTCTTCAATAGGCTTGGAGTAGACCAAGATGTCATCAAAGAAGACCAGTACAAACTTTCTCAAAAGTGGCTTAAAGATTGTGTTCATGGCAGCTTGAAAAGTGGAGGAAGCATTGCACAACCAGAATGGCATTATCACTAGGTACTCAAAGTGTCCAGAATGAGTGCTAAATGCTGTCTTGTGGACATCTTCTTCTCTCATACGGACTTGGTGATAACCGGCCCGTAAGTCACGCTTGGAGAAGACCCTAGCCCCATGTAACTCATCCAACATCTCATCAACCATTGGTATAGGAAATCTATCATTTACAGGCCCTATAATCCGTGCAAAACCGCTAAGATCTATCCTTCTTCCTCACTAGCTAAACCAGAGAAGAAATTGGGCTAGTGCTTGGCCTTATCAACCCACTCTTCAACATCTCATCCACTTGCCTCTCAATCTCCATTTTTTAAAAGTGAGCATACCGGTAAGAAGGCACATTTACTAGTTTCTTCTCATCCACTGAAACAATGCGATGGTCAAATGGCCTAGAAGGTGGCAAGGTAGTGAGCACCTCTCGAACCCCTCTATGGTCCTCCAAGACCTCTCTAACCTCCTTGGGCAGCAATTGCAACTAATCTTACTTGCCCTCTTCTTCCTTTTCCATCTCGAAATCAAAGTCTTGATTAGCCATCATAATGGCAAAGCAATGTGCCCCGCCTTTGGATAATTTCTCGAACATAATGGCCTCACAAGACCTTTGAACCATGCATTGCCCAAGACCACATCAAGCCCCACCAATGAAAGAACATGTAGATCGGCAACAATTCTCGTCTCTTGGACATTCATCTTTACTTCTCTCACTAGCCCTTCACACTTCTACTTGTCTCCATCAGCAACTTTGACTTCAAATGGCTCAATAGCAACCGGTTTCATCCAACCTTGGTGATAATGTCGGAATTGATGAAGTTGTGTGTATAACCACTATCCACCAATAAAGTAACTTCAAATTTCTCAGTCCATGTCATCACTCTCATAGAAGTTGGCTTTTGGACCCTAGACATGGCATTAAGGGACAATTCGGCCTCCTCTTGTTTCTCACTAAATTCAACTTCACCATCCTCACTATCTTCCTCATCAATCAACACAAAGGCTTGACCCGATTTGCACTTGTGCTCTCTACTCCACTTCTCACCACATTTGAAACAAAGGTCACTTTTTTATTCTCTCTTAGACATCTTTCCTTGAAAGTTTCTTCACTTCAAACGACTTGGAGTTAGAAGTACCCCCATGTCCTCCTTGCCATTCCAAGGAACTTTGGTTTGCAAGGGTTTAGAAAATTTGCTCCCCATGTCCATGTCTTTAAATTGGCGCCTCTCCATAGTAGTGCTTTCTTCTAGGATCTCCGATATTCTCATCACCTCTTGGAGCCTTATAGGTTGCTTCAACTTAATCTTCTTGGCTAGCCAAGGCTTCAAAACATCCACAAAAGTGCCCACAAGTCCCTCTTCGGACCAATTCCTCACCATAGTTTGAAGTTGCCTAAAGTCTTCAATATAAGTGTGAACTTTTCCCTTTTTCCTCAACTTAGCAAGTTAGCCATGGTGATTGACAATCGGTGATGGGCCAAATCGCATAAGAAACTCCCTCTCAATGGCTGTCCATCTCAATGTCCATCCCAACCTTATTCTTTCCTTCTTATATTGATCACGAATCCACCTTCACTACTTGCTAGCCTTCCTTTCCAAGTAGAAGCATATCATTGATACCCTTTCCTCTGTATGAATCTCATAGGAATGGAAATAGTGGTCCACCTTGTCCAACCATTCATATGGATTTCCCCCATTGTATTTAGGGAAGTCCACCTTAGGTCTCTTAGGTCCTCGGTCATAAGCCCGGTTTCCTCTCCTCTCCTCATGGTACCCATCATCATACCATCTTCAATGGTGGCCTCTACCCCTCTCTTGTTGGTGCCTTCTTCTATCAAAGTAATCACCTCAGCCATAAGGTCTTCCCACCTCATGCTCATACTCGGCCCTATAGTCTTCCTCTTCTTGTTGATGTTCAAACCTCACGTCTTGAGGTTCTCTTCTCACACTAGGGCTCTTGGTATGTTGGTCTTCATTTTAGATCCATCTTTCTATGGCAACATGCTTATTCTCAACTATTCCCCCTTTTTGGAACTCGGCTCTTAGTGGCTCTTGCATAGATCACGTCACATTTGTCTCAACACCATTAACAAAAATATCTTGTCTTTGCCCATTCAGATTCGGAAGTGGCCCATGGCCATTCCCTTCAACAACTCTCATTTCAAGCCTCTCAATACTTGCATTGGTCTATCTTCTCATGGCTTCAATGGCTCTTCAGTTCTCTTCACTATCTCGACATGTGGCATTTAAGGCTACCCTCAATTTGGCCATAGCGGTAGTGACCTCATCAACGACATTAGTGAGCCTTGTGGTATGCCCATGAAGTGTTTCAATGTGTTCCTGGTTGGAACCTTATGCCGTGGCTACATGAGTGCCCTCGTGCATTGTTGCTTCAAAATCTTGACTAAAAAACAACTTGCAAACTTGGATAGCAACTTTGGACCTCTTGAACACTTGCAACAAGCTTCAAAAGTCCAATCTCAGGTCCTCCACCAACTTGGGTGGCTGACCCCTACAACCTAACTACTCTGACCTCTAACCTCCTCCTTAACCTCCAAATTACAAGTTTGAGAAATGCACAATATGGAACCCAAGAGGGATTCTCCAATCCAATCACAAAGTTCAAGTTAAAGCATTGTCGAAGTGAGAACTTCTCTAAAATCACCAAGCAAGATTGAGCCTCCCAATGAAAGCACCAATTAATGTTAGGGACCTCGATCAAGTCCCCAAACACTAAAGTCCTCTAGCTCGCCTCTCCTTGTGATGACCGATTGCACCTTTTCTTCTTGCTTGGTCTTGAAACGATTATGGCAATGAAGGGTCCCTTGAAAAGATGATTGCAGTGGTGATGATGATGTATTAGGGTGATCGAAGAAATGAATTTGTGAGTATAATGCAATGTGGCGCAGCTTGATGTTGTTCCTTGAAAGTGGCGCCTCTTGGGTGGTGATTAGGGTTTGGATGTGGCTAGGGTTTGAAAGATGGAAGATGATATCCTAAAATGTAGGAGGTGATTAGGTTAGCTATGATTTTCGGTTAGGTCAAATATGGAAGGGATTTGGTGGTTTGGATGAGGCTAAGGTTGGTTTCTTGAATTTAGGGATTCAAGAAGGAAAGATAGGATTTGGATCATAGATTATAGGAGTTGCTTTTGGGAAGATAGGGTCTGGGATCTTAAATTATAGGACTTGCTTATGGATGCTAGGATTTTTGGCTATGGCAATTGTATGGAGGCTAGGGTTTTCAGCTATGGCAATTGGTGATAGATGAAGGGTTATTTTTAGGAAAGGTGAGGTTGGGATATGTTTGATATGCGAGAAAGTGCAAGAAAATATATGAACATGCAAGAAAATATATAAACAAGGATAAATAATTGGATGAAAAATGGAGAAATACTTATAAGATAATAATAGAATCACCACTTATTTACGAATTGCAAGGTGATGTCTAGCTATTGTTTGAAATGCACAAAACAAACAAAAATAATAATTGTCTGGCAAGTAGTGCATGTATTGGAAAAAGCAACTTTAGAGCCTCAATACAATTAATTGGAGTTCCTCCAAGATACAGTTTCAACCCAATAAATAACACAGATAAAAACAGATTGAGAAACAAAATGAAAAACATTGATGAAAAAGGATAATATTATAAAGAAAATAAGCATTGATAAAAACTATTGCATTTTATCAAAGTCATTAAAATGTTGGAAGAGACTACTCCAGCAAAATTCATACATTTCTTATATAATGGAACAAAGGCTAAAATAACAAGGTTTCTAGGGCCAAAAAATATGTTCCCTATCATAGATATTGTTTGTAATGTACAAAACAAACAAAAAAACAATTGGTTGTTAAAGTAGTACATGTAATGAAAAAAGCACTTCTGGAGCCTAAATACAACAAATTGGAGTTCCTCCCAAATACAGTTTCAACCAAAAAAATAACACACAAAGACAAATAGAGAGAGAAAACATGAATGCAATGCTAGGAAGTAAGAAACAATACCTTTGCATGCTTGTTGAACTTGTACATGTCCAATTTGAGTTCCTCCAATATACAGTTCCAATCGAATACCACAAACAACCTCGTGCGCACACACGAGCACTCACCCACATGTACAAGAACACACTCCTGTACATGCACGCACACACCCACATTGACACATACCCACAATCAAAAGTGCACGCACTTTTGCCGCAAAAGGAGAAAAGGTAGAAAGGAGTAGGAGTTGTTGGATTAGAAGTAGGAGTACGAGTAGGACTAGGAGGAGGATGAGGTGTAAAAGGAGGACGAGGAGGAGGAGTGGGAGGAGGACGATGATGAGGATTAGAAGAAGAAGAAGAAGAAGATGATGACGACGACGACGGTGGAGAATGGGAGAAGATGAGAAAAATGAAGGAAAAAATTAAATATTTTAGTTTTAAGAACATAAATATAAATATTTCCTAGTAACATGAATAATTTATGAAGCAAAAACTATGTTATACTAAAAAAGAAAATTATAACAAAAATAAACATTAATAAAAAAAAATTATACCTTATCGAAGCCATTAGAATGTTTGATGAGAATGCTCCAGCAAATTTCATACACCCTATATATAATGGAACAAATTCCAAAATAACAAGGTTTCTAGAGCAAAAAAATATGTTCTTTATCGTAGATATTGTTTTAATGCACAAAACATCACAAACAAATTGAGACAAAGTAGTACGTGTACTAAAAAAAGCACTAATGTAGCCTGAATACAACAAATTGGAGTTCCTCCTAAATGTACTTTTAACCAAATAAATAACACATAAAAAAAAATAGACAGATAAAATGTGAATACATTGCTAAAAAGTAAGAAACAATTATGTTTGCATGCTTCTTGAATTTGTACTTGTCCAAGCTGATTTCCTCCTACATACAGTTTCAATCGAATACTACACACACGCAAACAACCACATGCACAAGCAAACACACATACACACTCACTCACACACTCAAATGCACA
The DNA here is from genome assembly GCA_003123785.1 of Pterocarya stenoptera. Lineage (NCBI taxonomy): Eukaryota > Viridiplantae > Streptophyta > Magnoliopsida > Fagales > Juglandaceae > Pterocarya > Pterocarya stenoptera. The sequence goes on along the minus strand of QEOT01124209.1, from coordinate 94,764 downwards.
TGAACACGAACATACACACACATGCACACACATCCACACCCACACCCATAACCACATGCACCCACAACCAAAATGTACACACTCACCCGCCTTAGAAGGAGCAAAGGGAGAGAAGAGTAGGAGGTGGAGTAAGAGGAGGAGGAGAAGGAGGAGGAGGAGGAGGAGTGGGATGAGGAAGAGGGCAAGGAGGACGAGGAAGAGCAGAATTAGAAAGAGTGGGAGGAGGAAAAGAAGAAAAAGAAGAAGAAGACGTTGACAATGGTGGAGAATGTGTGAAGATGAGAAAAATAAAGGAAATAATTTGAAGTTTTAGGTTAAGCATTGATAAAAATAATCATTGACAAAAAATATATACCTTATTGAAGCCACCAGAATGTTGGATGAGACTGATCTTGCAAAATTCTTACAACTTCTTTTATGATGGAATAAATGGCAAAATATATACTGTGTCATAGATAAATGGAACAAATGTACACATTTGCCTCCTGCAAAATTCAGGCAACTTCTTATATGACGCAACTTCTTTATCATAAAAATAATGATTCAAAGTTGTGCATGTATTGAAAAAAGCATCTCTAGAGCCCCAATAAACCTAATCGGAGCCCCTCCAAGATACATCTTCAACCCAATAAATAACACACATAAATGACATAGAGAAAGAAAGTAAGAAAACACTTCTAAAAAGTAAGAAACAATACCTTTGCATGTTTGTTGAACTTGTACATGTCCAAGTTGAGTTCCTCCTACATACAGTTTCAGTCGAATACCACACATACATGCACAAAACCACGTGCACACTCACCCACACGCACAAGAGCACAAACCCCTACACATGCACAGACACACCCACACCCACATGCACAACAAAATGTACACACGCTCGCACGCCCACCACCCCCCTTCCCCCAGCAGAAGGAGCAAAGGGAGAAAGACAGGAGTTGGAGTAGGAGGAGGAGGAGGAACTAGAGTTAGAGTAGGAGTAGGACAAGAAGTATGAGTAAGAAGTAGGATTTGGAAGAGGACGATGACCAAAAGAAGCAGAAGGAGAAGCAGGAGAAGAAGATGAACATGAAGATGAAGATGAAGACAAAGACGATCGTGGTGAATGTATGAAGATAGGAAAAATGAAGGGAAAAACTTGAGATTTTAGGTTGAGAGCATAAATATAAACATTCCCTAGTAATAATTACTGAACCGAAGAGTACGTTATATAGAAAAGGACCATTTTCAGAAAAATATGTATTGATAAAAAAAATATATCTTATTGAAGCCATTGAAATGTTGGACGCGACCGCTCTAGCAAAATTCATGTACCTTCTTATGTGATGGAACAAAGGCCAAAAACTATGTTCCTTCCCATAGATTTTATCTGAAATGTACAAAACAAACAAAAATAATAACTGTCAGGCAAACTTATACTTTTATTGAAAACAATATCTCTAGAGCTCCAATATAACTAATCAGAGTTCCTCCAAGAAACAACTTCAACCCAATAAATAAGATACATAAAGACTAATAGAGAGTGAAAATGTGAATGCACTGCTAATAACTAAGAAACAATATATTTATATCTTGCTGAACTTGTACACGTCCAACCAGAGTTCCACCTACTGCATGGATTTCAATGGAATACCACAAACACGCACACAACCATGCGCACATGCAAATAAACTTGCACACTCACCCACTCAGCCACCCACCCAAACACACACAAATACACACCCCTGCACTTGCACGCACACCCACGCCCACAACCACATGCACCCACAACCAAGTGTACAAACGCCCGCCACCCACACAGCACACCCGCCCCCCGCAAGAGGAGCAGAGGATGAAGAGAATAGGAATTGGACTAGGACTAGGAGTAGGAGGAGGTGGAGGAGTACGAGTAGGACGAGGAAGAGGACAAAGAGGAAAAGGATGAGAAGAAGCAGAATGAGAGGAAGGAGGAGGAGAAGAAGATGAAGATGAAGACGACAATGATGGCAGAGAATGTGTGAAGATGAGAAAAATGAGCAAAAAAATTCAAATTCTTAGGGTAAGACCATAAATTATATACTCCCTAGTAAGAATAATTACTTAACCGAAGAGTATGTTATAGTAAAAATGACCATTATCACAAAAATAAGCATTGATAAAAATAAAAAAAATACCTTATTGAATGAAACTAGGTATGTTGGATTTTAAAATTTATGCACCTTCTTATATGATGAAACAAAGGACAAAATATATATACTATGGGCAAAAAATATGTTCATTCTCATAGATATATTGTCTAAAATGCCCAAAACAAACAAAAATAATATTTTCTAGGCAAAGTTGTGCCTATATTAAAATAACATCTCTAGAGCCCCAATAAATCTAATTAGAGTTCCTCCAATATACAGTTTCAACCAAATAAATAACACAAAGACAAATAGAGAAAGAAAGTTAGAAATCACTGCTAAAAAGTAAGAAACAATACCTTTGCACGCTTGTTGAACTTTTACATATCCAAGCTAAGTTCCTCCTACATATAGTTTTAATCGAATAACACATACATGCACACAACCATGCGCACACGCAGGCAAGCTCACCCAACCACCCACCCAGCCACTGCACAAGAACCCACACCCCACACCCCTACACGCATGCACACGCACACCCGCCCACTGTAAAAGTATAAGTGCTAGATGGGAGTAGGAGTAGGAGGAGGACGAAGATGAGGACAATGACAAGGACGAGATAATAAGAAGGAAAAGTAGAAGATGGTGATGATGATGAAGACGACGATGACGATTGTGAAGAATGAGAGAATATGAGAAAAATGAAGGAGAAATTAGGATTGTTAGCTTTAAGAACATAAATATTCCTAAGTAACATGAATAATTACTAAAGCAAAAGTACGTTATACTGAAAAAGAACATTATATAAAAAAATAAGCATTGATAAAAAAAAGTAATAATTATACCTTATTGAAGCCATCAGAATGTTAGAACCAATTAACTCCAGTAAAATTAATGCACCTTCTTATATGATAGAACTAAGGCCAAAATATATACAAATAAGGTTTCCATAGCCAAAACGTTCTTTGTAATTGCTATTGTCTTAAATGCACAAAACAAACAAAAATAATATTTGCCAGGCAAAGTTGTGCTTGTATTGAGAAAAGCATCTCTAGAGCCCCAATAAACCTAATTATAGTTCCTCTAAGATACAGCTTCAACCCAATAAGTAACACACATAAAGACAAATAGAGAAAGAAAGTTAAATCATTGCTAAAAGTAAGAAATGATACCTTTGTGTCCAAGCTAAGTTCCTCCTACATATAGTTTCAATCGAATACCACACACACATGCATGCAAGCTCACCTAGCCGCCCACCTAGCCATCGCACAAGAATACACACCCTTACACATGCACGCACACCCACACCTGCCCACCGTAAAAGGCGAAGTGCTAGATGGGAGTAGGAGTTGGATTAGGAGTAGGAGTAGAAGTAGGACGAGGACGAGGACGAGGACAATGACGAGGATGAGAAGAAGCAGAAGGAGAAGTAGAAGATGATGATTATGATTATGAAGATGACAATGACGATGATTGTGGAGAATGAGAGAATATGAGAAAAATTAAGGAAAAAGTTAAAATTTTTAGTTTTAAGAACATAAATATTCCCTAGTAAACATGAATAACTACTGAAGTAGAAGTACGTTACACTAAAAAAGAACATTATAACAAAAATAAGCATTGATAAAAAAAAAAAATTATACCTTATTGAATCTCTCAGAATGTTAGAAGCAATTAACTTCAGTAAAATTAATGCACCTTCTTATATGATGGAACTAAGGCCAAAATATATACAAACAAGGTTTCCATAGCCAAAACGTTCTTTGTCTGCTATTGTCTTAAATGCACAAAACAAACAAAAATAATACTTGCCGGGCAAAGTTTTGCCTGTATTGTAAAAAGTATCTCTAGAGCCCCAATAAACCTAATCAAAGTTCCTCCAAGACACGGACACCCACACTGACTCACACCCACACCCGTTCACCGCAAAAGGAGAAGTGCTAGATGGGAGTAGGAGTTGGATTGGGAGAAGAAGTACGAGTAGGAGTAGGAGGACGACTAGGAAAAGGAGTAGGTATAGGACAAGGACGAGAAGAAGCAGAAGGAGAAGTAAAAGACGACGATGATGATGAAGACAACAATTACGATTGTGGAGAATGAGAGAAAATGAAGGAAAAAGCTCGAATTTTTAGTTTTAAGAACATAAATATTCCAAAGTACCATGAATAATTACTGAAGTAGAAAGTACGTTATACTAAAAAAGAACATTATAATAAAAATAAACATTGATAAAAAAATTATACCTAAATCCTTAGAAGCAATTAACTCCAGTAAAATTAATGCACATTTTTATATGATGGAACTAACGAAAAAAGATATACAAACAAGGTTTCCATTGCCAAAACATTCCTTGTAATAGATGTTGTCTAAAATGCACAAAAAAAAAAAAAAAAAAAATTGTCTGGCAGGCAAGTAGTGCATGTATTAGAAAAAGCATCTCTAGAGCTCCAATACAATTAATTGGCGTTCCTCCAAGATACAGTTTCAACCCAATAAATAACACATATAAAGAGAATTTGAGAAACAAAATGAGAAACATTGATGAAAAAAGAGAACATTATAACAAAAATAAACATTGATAAAAAATATATATATTGTACAAAGTCATTAGAATGTTGGACGAGATTGCCCATCACAAAAGGAGAAGTGCTAGATGGGAGTTGGAGTTGGATTATGAGTAGGAGTAGGAGTAGGAGGAGGACTAGGAGTAGGACGAGGATGAGGACGAGGACGAGGACGAGGACGAGGACATGAAGAAGCAGAAGGAGAAGTAGAAAATGATGATGATGATGAAGATGACGGCAATGATTGTGGAGAATGGAGAGAAGATGAGAAAAATGAAGGAAAAATTTAGAACTTTTAGTTTTAAGAACATAAATATTCTCTAGTAACATGAATAAACTGAAGTAGAAAGTACGTTATACTGTAAAAGAATATTATAACAAAAATAAGCATTGATAAAAAAAAAATGATACCTTATTAAAGCCATCAGAATGTCAGAAGCATTTAACTCGAGTAAATTTAATGCAACTTTTTATATGATGGAACTAAGGCCAAAATTTATACAAACAAGGTTTCTATAGCCAAAACTTTCCTTGTAATTGCTATTATATGAAATGCACAAAACAAACAAAAATAATAATTGCCTGGAAAGTAGTGCATGTATTGAAAAAAGCATCGCTAGAGCCTCGATACAACTAATCGGAGTTCCTCCAAGAGTCTCAATAACACAATTTACCTTATCAAAGCCATCAGAATGTTGAATAATGGAACAAGGGCTAAAATATTTGCAAACAAGGTTTCTAGGGCCAAGAAATATGTTCCCTGTTATAGATATTGTCTGTAATACACCAAAAAAAAATAAAAATTTACGTGGCAACGTATTACATGTATTGAAAAAAGTACCTCTAGAGCCAGAATACAACTAATTGGAGTTCCTCCTAAATACACCTTCAACCAAATAAATAACACACACACACACATAAAGACAAATAGAGAGAGAAAATGTGAATGCACTTCTAAAAAGTAAGAAACAATACCTTTGCATGCTTGTTGAACTTATACATGTCCAAGCTAGAGTTCCTCCTACATACAGTTTCAATCGAATACCACACACACGCACACATGCACAGTCACCCGCCCAAATGCATACGAACATACACTCCTACACATGCACACACGCCCACCGCCACAACCATATGCACCCATAACCAAATGTGCACACGCCCACCCACACATGTCACCAAATCCCCGCAGATGGAGAAGAGGGTGAAGGAAGTAGGAATTGGAATAGGAGGAAGAGGAAGAAGAAGAGTAGGAGTAGGAGTAGGATGAGGAAGAAGACAAGGAGGACGAGGACAAGAAGATGCAAAAGGAGAGGCCGAAAGAAAAGAAGAAGAGGAAGATTATGATGGTGATGAAAATGATGAAGACGACGTCAACAGCGATTGCAGAGAATGAGAGAAGATGAGAATAATGAAGGAAAAAATTAGAAGTTTTATGTTAATAAAATGAGTATAAATATTCTCTAGTAAAATACATAATTACTGAAATAGAGAGTTCGTTATACTAAAAATGAACATTATAACAAAAATAAACATTGATTGAAAAAACTTATACCTTGTTGAAGCCATCAGAATGTTGGAGACAACTACTATAGCAATATTCATGAACATTTTTATATAGTGGTACAAAGGCCAAAATATATATACAAACAAGATTTCTAAAGGCCCAAAAATTTGTTCCTTGTCATAGATATTGTAACAATCGCCTTGCAAAGTAGTACTTGTAACGAAAAAAATACCTATAAAGCCTGAATGCAACTAAAACTTCCTCTTAGATGTAGCTTCAACCAAATAAACAACATACATAAAGACAAATAGAGAAAGAAAATGAGAAAGTACTGCTAAAAATTAAGAAACATTACCTTTGCATCCTTGTAGAACTTGTACATGGAGAAGAGGAAGATGAGAAGAGGGAGTAAGAGTTGAAGAAGTAGAAGGTGGAGGAGGATGAGGAGAAGAAGAGGTTAAAGGAGGAGGAGGAGAAGGAGAATAAGTGCAAGGAGATGGAGCAGGAGGAGAAGGAGAAGAAGAAATGAGGGTATAGTCTCAATTCATATTTATTTTGTCGAAAATGTTTAAACTTACGTACATCGTTTGGTTCTAACAAAAATCAAGGTTGTGAAAGAATTGTATCAGCAAAATGTATTCTATGTCATTTTCCTGCTATATCAATTACACCAAAGTTCTACTACACTATTGAAGTAATCAAGCCCTTTTTCCCACAGCAAAGCATAACAACACCAAGATTTGGTTGAAAAAAAATATAGCAAAATAATGTCACAAAATAGACGAGCAATTAATCCACAAAATAGGATGCAACAATTAACCGAAAAACTCATACCATTTTTTGTTCAGCATTCATGACTGTAGCAAATGAAAGCTCCAACACTAGGAAAAGTTAGTTGATTTCCCTGTAAAAACTCCTTCGGAGTTTGTGGAACATTTGAAAGAATTCAAAAAGAAAGTAAAATTTACTACATAGCATACATTTCCACTTTTACTCAAAGATTTATTTTAGCTTCATGCTTCTCACTGATTCAAACTACTAAAAACATCTGTTTAGAAAAGCATGAGAATAGATGACCGTGTGTGCATATCCTTTTTTTTTTCTTTCTTTCTTTCGGTGCAAAAAGAAAATTCAAAAAACAAACAAAAACAGTCTATGATAAAATGCCACTACATTACTGGTACAGTACAACCCTATTGAATTAACCAAAAAAAAAAAATAGAAAAAACATTATCACAAAGGGAGGGAGGGAGGGAGGGAGGGAGGGAGGGAGGCAGGAAACACCTGTTAGCGTATTTGAATCTGGCAGAATAGTAATTAATTACAGACTTTTATGGAAATCATTGCGATGAAATATGCGAGTTGAGAAGAAGGAAGAATTAGATCGACCTGTTTGGTGTGTGAAGAAGCAAAAGAATAAGCGCTCTCTCTCTCTCTCTCTCTCTCTCTCTGTGCTACAGAGTCGGGACAACGGCAACAAGAGCAAAACTCTTTTTGGCAATCCCTCACACAGAAAATAAAATGAGCAAATTAAGAGTTATGTTTGACTAAAAAAGAATAAAAAGAAACTAAATCTATATGGTTCTATCAAAGTTGATTAAAAAAAACTTAAGAATCGATAATCCAGATTGGTTCCAAAAGAAAACTCTGCTTTAGATTCAATCAGATCTCTCCTATGGAAATCAAAATCCAATGTCTCAGGTCCAGCTAATGACAAGGTTATCTCACCATTGGATATCGTGACTCTAGCAATAGCAAAACAGAGGATCATATGACTCCGCAATCCATGCATGGGACAATTGCAAGACAAAGGAAAACTATGTTAGGAAGTCCAGCTATGTATACTCTGTTTTATGCGTAAATTTAGCTTGTTGTACAGAGCCTTTCTATGGGCTTCATATATCATGTAATTGAATTTATATAAGGAATGGAAACCTTTTCTCTATGTCACCTGTGAGATAGAATTTCTTAAGAGTTCTTTAGCTGATAGGAAAAAAAAACTAGATCATACCTTAAAATAAAATCCGATTGCAGATTCAATCCATTGATGCGAAAGAAATCAAAACGATTGTAAATTTCACATAAAACTAATAGATCAAAAAGTAAACAAAAATAGATGAATTGAGAACTAAAAAAAGAATCTGAAGTACCTCTTGCAGTTGCGGGGGGACAGCAACTCCTGTGGCCATCTCTTATTGTTTTCATTGAGAGTTCTAGCAAACAACGCATCTATAGCTCGACAACATAGACGAGTCGACGACAAAAACACCTTGGAGACAACTGTTGCGCATTTCTCCTCCTTCAGCATCTGCAGTGAGTCATCGCCAGCCCGTCGAACCTAAATACCTCTCTCTCTCTCTCTCTAATTGATTTGTTGTGTTTCTTTCTCTCAACAGGCATAGTGTTTTGCAATTACGGAATACGGAGGAACATTGTAAAAAAAAAAAAAGAAATGAAGAAGATACGAGAATTCTAACCCCTGTGTATCCTCCGTTTTGATTCTTTTGAATATGGTAGACGTTATTATATTTCTCAACGGGCTTTTAAGTTTTGAAATTCCTAGCCGTTAGTAGTTTTTAAGTGAAAATATAAAATAGAACGGCCAAAATATATCCTTCTCTGCGGTTACTAATTTTGTGTTCTGGAAATTTCTAGTCGTTGCTTGTTTAGTCATTTGATTTTGTGAAGAATATGATTTTGGAGTAACTTTTGTTTGTGAGAGAATTTCTGACCGTTGGATGGATATCAAATCGAAAGGACTGGGCTATATATAGAAAGAAAAATTTCTCATTACCCACTATTTACTACAAACACCCCACAACTTATGTAAAAATAATTAAAAAATATTGTTAAGTATGGGACATGTGGATGAATAGTAGTTGATGCATAACAAAACTCATATATATTATAGCAACTAAATTGACAGAAACTCAAAAAGAAAATGCATATTACGTCTAATGAATCATCTATTTTATTTTTATTTTTTTACTTCATTATTTTAATCTTAAATCTCCCCATAGTTATTCTAGTCTCACCATTCCTCCCGAATTTCCTTCCATCAACAAAGAGCTCAGACGCTTGCCCTTCTAGAAGGGTCAAGAATATTACGCACCACCTCTATTTTCTCAGGAGAAAAGTAGAGAGGAGACTATACTGGTTAATTAGCGATTGCGTATACCTTACCGTTTATTAAACATGCAATCATCCCCAAACTAGAACATTCTCAGCAATTCCATCAATTTATATCGCCTAAATGCAACATATGAGATACATTTTCGTCCAATTGATCAATGACTTCATTGTCATTTATATAAGTTTTAAATAGACAAGTCATTTATAGATCTTTATAATATGCTCACTCTTATTTTTTAATCGTCAAACTCGGGTAAAACAGAAGATACTGGGGGTGAATAAGAACATATCAAGAGTCAAGATGCCTCCTTTCTGCAGGGATTAAAATGGAAAATGTTCCGCCAATGGGACCGCAGTAAAAGGGGCCCAATTTCAAATGCCAAAGAATTGTCCATCACTTGTGGTCTGTGGAGGAGTTGTGAATGCCAAATCCAGCATATAAACCCCTTCCACATTCTTTTCAGAGTGTATCAACAGATTTTTTGTTTTTTATTGCTATAAAGGTTCAGTAGTATTGGGCAATTTGCACGCAGCTTTGCTATCCTTTGACTTGAATTGGCCAAGCATTTCAGCAACAGTTCTGCAACGACATTCCTTTCCTGGCCGGATCACATCTCCATAAACAGCCATTTCGATTATATCAAGCTCCTTATCTGCAAGTTGGAGAAATATATGGTTTTTAGATCAAAGAGCAAGCAACCGATACACAAGTAAAAACGATATATAGATCCAGTATGTGCCAAATTAATTATTCAAGTGGAAAATACAGTTCAGTTTAGAGATTGAGCTCAATTGCTCAACCAAGTATTTTATCGCATGGAGTCAATCATAATACATCTGATTGGTAGCTAAATGGAGGATTCTTATTGAAAACAAACAGATTTTCGATAATCGGTTGAATAAAGCCATGAATGTAGTTAAATAATTCCCAAAAGAGTTTGGCATGACAATCCCTCAATTCCATGTATCTGCATCGTCTGTTTGATTGCCACCCTTGAATCCCATGCATTATTATTTCAAGTACGATCCTTATTTATTCACAGGCTTACTCAAAGCTCACACAAACACTCACCATGTCCTTCAGATTGTGAGAAGGAAGTTGAAATCAGACTTTTCAATAAATACATCCTATAATGAGACCGTTCTTATTAATGAAAAGAAAATATGTAAACAAGTTTTCAAACCTTCCAAAATAACAATGTATGCATGGCTGGAACAAAACCTAGATATTTTCCTACACCCTGCAACTAACATCCAAATCTTCTTTAACTTTTACAGACCACAAATAAATTGGGTGACATCACAATCTTCAATAACCTCTCATCCCACCAGTTAGGCATTAGATTGCAGCTTTCAGAAACCAAACCAATACATTGATACCCCTCATTCTGTCCAACACCAAGGTTAAATTATGAAAGCCTCTCAGTTCAGAAACAAGGGCAGAGTACATGTATAAGACCTCAACACAATATTGATGAGATCAATTGTGCTGGAAACACCTAAACTGAGTTATTAGATATTCATACAATGAAAGTCCCTCCTGCTTCCATCCATTACTTGCCTGAAATCTGAATGAATTGAACTTTGAAGAGGAACCTGCCACATTTTCAACCAAGCCACCGCTTCTTATGAGATAGATATGAAGAATTCCAAAGGGAAGGAAAGGCCATGGAGCTCAAACTCAGCTGCTAAGTAACTCCTACAAGGCAATCTCTACGGGCCACACCCCTTGGTGAAAAGCTAGCGATTTAACCAGTTCCGAGGGTGCAGCGCATGGGACTTTGCAAGGGTGGGTCCGAAGGACCCTGCCTTGGAGAGGTTCCCCGACATCCAAAAAATAAAAAATACCTCCTAAAAGGCAAAAATAGGTTGACCAACCCACGCCCAACATATCCTGCATCTAGAAATGTATTATATGGTATAGATATTTTCAGGCAAAACATAGGCTAGTCTTTCGTTGGGTAATGGTAAGCTGATTCGATTATGTGATGATGTTTAGCTGTGCCACTCTCCTCAGAGATGCATGCCCACAATATATCAACTCTCAAGACCTCAAACTGATAGGCTATATTCAGTATGAAGGAGAACAATAAAAAAATAAATAGAAGATAATCCATCTTCTTATGAGCACATCTACCTAATATGTAACAAGACATCAATTCGAAAACCTGGTGACTGAACAGATCTGGATTTGATCTTTAACTATAACTATTCCTAGAACATCATGGGGATAAACCGCCTGATAGGCCATTTGAAAAAGGTAACACATAACTCAAAGGCCGAAACTCAAAACTATTAGAGATGCAATCTAAAGAATATCTGGACTTGAATTCGATTCTTGAACAACAGTGCCCTTATTTGGTGCCAGATTTTTTCCCAATAATGGGCACAGGCAAGGAACAAACTCTTACTAAAGTGATGACAACAAGAATATTTGTTATATTGCCAGCATGTTCAAATAATGCAATCTTTAAACTCAGAAAACAACAATCGAACAATCAAAACTTACCATGACAATGAATCTTTGAACCTAAATTGTAGCTTTTATAATAATTAAAAAATAAAACATAATTCCTCCAACATGGAAGCTACAAATTAGACCCTAGGCCAGGACAATCACAATCATCATCTTTTTGAAGTCGGTTTAGAATCAAATAACCAAGCGCACCAACTAATCAGCTCTAAATAAATAAAGAAAAATAAGCATTTCACATTTGAGTGAAGAGAAGAGAGTCCTGCAAACATACCTGTAAACTTGATATCACAGGAGTAACCTCTCAATTGAGTTGGATCCACACTGTCTTTGTCTGATTTAAATCTATTCACCCTTGTTTGAAGTATCTGACAATTATCATATGTAGATTCACCACCTGCAACACTATCCCAGTTCATAAACTACTCAATTCTTTTTCTTTTTTTTTTATTTTTTATAAGTAATTTTGATTTTATTTAAAAAAATTGAAAGGCATAGCCAGAGTACACAGGAATATACAGGTAGGAAAGGCACAAACTACTCAGTTCTATACCGAGATACAAATCATACTATCCTAAATCTACCTTCTGCCAATGGTCGAGAGAAGAATCAGAACGAAAAACAATAAACTTCACGAATGTTTATGTTTTGCGGTGCCGTGGTTTCCAATAAACTAACACGCCATGTAAGTCACCTTTCTTGGCCATCACTTCTCGGCAATTGAAAAGTGAAGCGAGAGGAATGAGAGCACCGCACAATAGAACACGACAAAAGAACTCCCAATTCTCAATACGATTGACAAGAAAAAAAAATAGCCCATATAACCTTTTCCAGCTAATTGATATTATTCCCCTTCGAAAGGAAAACCCATAAACCCGTTTCGAAACTTAACTCGAGAAGCTCAAATTTGCAAGGCGAATGCTAAAAACTAAGCTCCCAGCAAATTCTCCCGAAATGACAAATAAAACTAAGAAGGAAAAAAGAAAAACCCAGAAAAAAATATGCGTTCGAATGCAAAAGATTATGATCAGAGAGAGAGAGAAGGACCTTTGGAGAAGGGGACGATGTGATCGTACTCAAAGCAGAGGCAGCCCTGACAGTTGCAGAAGCGCTTGCAGACGATGTTGCCCGCTGCGTCCTTGCGCCACCTCTCTGGATGCCTTCCTATAAGCGTCTCTGCCTTTGCCCAGCACTTGCGCTTCGTGTTCGAGTCGAAAGACCTCGGCCTGTCCTCAACATTACTACCACTGCTATTGCTGTTAGCACCACCGCCTCTAGAACGATGAGGCGAAGAAGAAGAACTCATCTAACTATCGCCCGCTCTTCCTTCTTCTAACTGGTTTACTAGGAGAGAGAGAGAGAGAGAGAGAGAGAGAGAGAGAGAACCGGTATGGGATTGACAGAGAGTGCCCTCCAACCCTTCGTCGTATTGTATTTGTCCCAACCGCCCAATAGCTCCAATCCTTCGGCTTTTTCTTTACCGTTTCTTTATTAAAAATGTTATTATATTAATATATTTTTTATATTTTTTAAAATATTTTAAAATTAAAAAAAAAATACAAAAAAAAAAAAAATACAAAATTGCCTAACGGTCAGTTAGAGCGGTTTCTTTATTTATAGAGGCTTTTTCGTGTTCATCTCTCCTACCGACTCAATAAATACGGTTTTCTATTCGTAATGATTTTATCAATTACTTCTCACTCACTGAAATTATTAAATTAATCAACGAAAATTTTGAGTTTGAGAAAATCTTCTATCAGCCGATTCACATATTCTACACATTTAACGTGACAAACCAGGTTCATCAATTAAATATAAAAACATAAAAACCGGTTCTAGATTCTCTATTAGTTAACGTGTTTTTGTGCCTTTGCGTATAGAAACTTTAATGAAAAAAAAACAAAGTGAAAATGAAGCCAACCCAAAACTTGGAGAGAGGATTGAGAGAGAGCGCTCGAGGAGAGAGAGGGCTTGGTGAGAGATAGAGAGAGTTCAATGAGAGAGAGAGAGCTTGAGGAGCGAGAAAAGTCGATGAGAGAGAAGGAGGGGGCTCGGTTAAAGGTTCTTGAGTCTAGAATTCTTCAAACTTGAAAGATGATGCATAACGCTGCATTGCCGTAGTCTGCAATAAAAGATGGTGATGATCTGATGCTGATGATGCTAAGTGTTAAAGTGTAGCCTCTGAGAAAAGTAATCTCCATTCTTGATTAGCTACGGCTTGGTCTAATCTTTCTCTTATGAGGGCATTCCCGTGTCTATTATTGGTCCAAGTGAATTTTGGGCCCATGTAACCAATGTCAATGAGACCATTTTTATCCAGAAGTGCTTTAAGACATTTGTTTGGAGTATAAGAGATAGGGCGTTCACCATGCTTTTCAGATTGATCTAACAAGTCATTAAAATCTCCTACGCATACCCAGGGCCCATTGAAAGTTTGATGTACTGAGTCCAGATGACTCCAAAAATACACTTTGTTCTTCCATTGGGCCAGTGCATATACATAAGTAATTAACTAAGGATAATGTAGAGGATCCGAGTAAACTAAAATTGAGATTGCATTCATATTAATATTAACATGTTCTATTTCTACGCCCGGACGCCACAAAAGTAAAAGTCCTCATTTTTTACAATCAGCTGGATAGTGAACAAAATTATGGAAACCTATGCTATTTACAATAGTTAAGGTGCGATCATCCATCACCAAGGTTTTCGACAATAAAACAACATCCAGGTTATAAGTCCTAATATTAGCCCTTAGGTTTCTAATTGCCTTGGATCGGGCTAGATCCCTGGAATTCCATACTAGTGTCTTCATTTTGCTAGGGGAGGAATTTTGAAGCTTGCCTCATTTGCTTGTTTGGACTTCCCAGAGGATGGCTGTAGAGGTCGACTGTATGGTGTGATCTTAGCTTTTTCTTTTCCTTTAAATTTTTTCTCTTTGCCCACTGAACTTGACTGCATTTCCAAAAGTGTCAGAGCCAAAGCCGATTCCCCTTTCAATGAAGCTTTGATATTGCGCTCTTCAGATTCCACATTTTCTATCTTAATCAGGCGTTAGATTTTCTCTTTTGGTATTGTGGTAGCTCTGCACTCAGTTGTCTCTTTACTGGAAGAAAGTTCAGGGATTTATGTTGAGTCTGAGATATATGAGTACTTGAGACTATATCAGTTGAGAAGCATTATGAAGAAACCGAGTCAGTTGGTTGGGAATCTGGAATGACGATAATTTCTTCTATGATCACAGGAGCTAAAGTCGTCGAAAGGCCTACGGGATTAATATGCTCGGAAGTTGATAAGAGCTTTGTTGATTTCGTAGGAGAGGAAAGTAATGGGTTCAGCAGATGCATAGGATTACCTTGGACCGTTTCCAAACAAGTGAGTTTGTTTTGATCTTGGGGCTAAGAAGTAGTATTTCCTTGGGCCATCGAGAAGTTACAAGTGTGGTCTTGGGCCATCAATGAGATGTTTGCATGGTATGGCTTGTTAATATTAGAAGATAAAATTTGAGAAATGGGCTCACCTTGCTGGGCCGAAGAAGACCCGATTCCTGGTTTAAGTTGCTGTGTTTTAAACCCTTTCATAGCAGAATAAATTTGCTTCCACTGTGTTTTCCAAGGGGTATGCTGTCTAGCCGACACCGAAAGCACAGTTGAAGTGAGATCTTCTGATTTTTCCCTACTGCCATTATTCCTTTTGTAGCCTTCAAGATTGGGTCAGAAGATATGAGTGAGATTTGGCTAGTGATTGGATTTAATGTGGGTGATTCGATGGTTGGCTTAACAGTGATGATATTAACTCTTGCAGGTGGAGAATTGAATGAGCTTTGTTCATTGTAGCTATACAGTGTCTTGGAGCTGGATGGAGTCGCTTACTTGGAGCTCTGTTCTTGCTGGTGGGAGAGCAAAAATGTGGGAAAACATTGCAGCAGTTCAGGCTTTTCCATGGGAAATGGATTGTATGTTCCACGATTCGGTGTGAGTTGGCTTATCAGAGTAAGTTGATTCTCTTCTCCTCTTTTGTGTGCTGGAAATGGTGCTTTTCTATGGCTGAAAAAGTCGCTGGAGTTAGAGGTTTGTGCCAAGGTCTCCAAGTGATCATTGTCTTCAGATTGCCCCTCATCCGTATGATGAAATGCTTGAGTAATACCTTGATTACTATTATACTCGACTCTAAGCCATGGACCAAATTTAAGTATTGTTAGAAGAAATTGTTGGTAGTTATAGAAAATCTAAGAGTGCCCAAGTCTTCCACAAGCATAACAAAAGTCAAACAATCTTTCATATTTGATGGAGACCCAAATGTCTTGACTTCCAATTCTTGGCATCTTGAAACATTGTTGTAGTGGCTTTATAACATCTATTTCCACCTTAATCCTGATGAACTTTCTGTAAGCTATTCCAAAGGTAGGATCTTCTTCCACTTTAATCAGTCTTCCTAATGCCTTCCCAATATTGATTGCATTATTGGTGTTCATATGGTCAAAAGGTAATCCGTGTACTTGTACATTGAACATAACAGGGTTTAAACAGATCTCTTAAAGGGTTGCACTAGGTGACCATGGTTTTAAAATTAACAAGTGCCCCTTGAAGTTCCATGGGGCTTGATTTAGAATTCTAAGTTTGTCTTGAGGGGATGTAAAAGTGAAAATGAACTTGTTTATGTCCATAACTTCGATGAGGAAGTGTTGAATAAAATTCCAAGTTGCTTTGATACTAGAGTGAATAGCAAACTTGTTCAAATGTCAGTCAGCTACTAACTTTCCTATCAAGACCTAATCTGATGGTGCTTTTGTTGAATTTGGTGTAGGTTGGAGATCAAGATCCTGTCATGACAGAGGTTCTGTTTGGGTGATGAGGGAGTCTATATCCATATCTGTCGTCAATTGTAGATCCTCTGTAGTTCTTACTCTGTTTTGCTGATTGAAGAAAATAGAAGAACAAACTGGTTGATTTATTTGAAGGGAGAGCAGGAAGTTTTGATGCAGATAGCTCTATTGAGAGAGCAGGAAGCTCTAGACAGGAGCAGGTTCGGGGGTAATCCCTTTAAAACTATCTCATCTTACTTGTACATCCAAATACATATTACAAAACTTATTCAAACATCTTAATTTAAACCATTTCACTATTATTTCCAAAACAAAAATACTGGATGCAGTCAACTCATACAGTCGATACGTAAACGGTGCTGATGTGGAAAAAGAAAACACACCGTTCGTTTAACAAAAACACCAAAACCGCAATGTTTGAACTTTGAAGCATCCCCCTCCTCAGTTTCCCTCACCGCGTTTCTTCTCTCGAACCGACATGAACCTTCCACACCATTTGTTTTGATAAAGGATCATGATAGAGATTCTGGTTTTCTTGGCTTTTCCAATTTTGTTGGAGTTGGAGCACTTTGCAATCATGGGCCCTTTAAACCAAGTGGAGACATTCTGGTTAGAAATAATTATTGCTGGAATAAAGATAACCCTATTAACTTTTCTGGGTGTAGAATGCGAGTGTGCTCCCAAGATTATATTCTAGTAAATGGTTGGGATTTCATGTGTTTCTCCTTATTTTTCGCATCATTTTACTGGGACTTTTTTTCCTGTATAAAAAATGTTGTCCATGATACTAACATAACAACATTTTACTTAATGGAAACGGATTTTTTTCATTTACAGCCCAAGAAAACCTTTTGTTTCTTGAACGATGGTTTAAAGAATTCCCAGAATACACAAATAGAGATTTTTTTATCACAGGTGAAAGCTATGTAGATAATTTTTATTTTTTTTAGAATCGGTTTGTTCTATTAGAAAAAACTTTACTAATGGAGATCTAGGGAGAAGACCCACAGAAAATACCCACAAAAATGGAGACCCACGGTGAACACGAAGACTCAAAAACAATGTGGGTAGCAACTCCCCAGATCATATGAGAAGGAAGATGATGACTGGGCAACCATTGCACATGAAGCCGATGACTGAGAAAACCGAAAGAAATAGACCTCGTACGAGTGGGAACAAGAAGACCTAGATGGTGTCGAGCTCTGTTTTTTCTTCAAATCTTCTTTCAACCATTACACATGTAGCCGACAAACCATTACACGCAAGACCCAAACGCAGTACGAGTGGCAAGACGAAGACCGAGCTCTGTTTCTTCAATCAATTCTTCTTTCGGTTTATGGCGGGCTTCTCCTATTCTATCTTCTTTTTCTTTTTTTTTCGACATGGCATCCCGACTACGTACTGGCTGCATAAGCCGACTGTATATAGCAGTATTGTTTCCAAAATTATAAGATACTCAAGTGTCCAAACGAGCCTTAATATCTTAAGACGGGTTGGCCTCAACTCATTTGCACGTGAGGGGCTATCTCTATTGCAAAGGTTAGCAATCATCATAATAAAATTTAAAACAAAAAATAGAAAAAAATAAATTTAAAAAAAATACAATATCATCTAAACTTGAAATAAAATAAATAAAAAATGTAAAGGTAATTGACACAAAAATTATTACAATTCAAGCATCTAGCAATAACCCACCTACTTATAAAACAATATTACAAATTACTTCACAACTAAAATAAAATGAACTGTATCAAACCACCACCCAAATAACCAAAAGGAAATCAACCTAGTTATGAGTTAAATAATCAAATGATCATAAATGCCTTAATGAGGCCACAACTCAAATGTCAATACTCCCTCCACAAGTCATAGCTCAAGTCACTTATCAAAAGTCCATAGCTCAAGTCTCCACAAGTCACAAAAACAATTTTACTGCAAAAATATAGCAAACAAATATCTTAATTTAAAAATTTTTCTTGCTAACCAAAATAACTAATATGGTAATGTATTCTTCTCACCTCAATCATCTGCAATGGGTGTAGACATTATATTTGACGCCTCCATAAAATTTTCACTATTCCCAACAAGTTCTATACATAAAAGATAAAATAGGAAAAATTACATAAATTTACAAAACATATAAATCAATGAATCATAAAAAGATAAAAGAAAATAAATTTGTTACATACTAATATCCAGCTTCCCAAAATCCTTCACATTATCCATTAAATCCAAAGGCTAGTTGGAGATCAGGCAAGAACATGGCCAAAGTCGTGTTTAAATCACTTGGTGAAAGTTTCAAAATACAAGTTTTTTGGAAATTTTTTTTTTCAAGGAACTACATCAATCGGGATTCAGAACCTTAGATGTAGTGGCAACGTGCGGTGGAGGTACTTGGAGTTGCAATGGAGGGACTGTGTGCTATGGTAAGAACACATTAGGCTTCAGGGTTTGTATCAAGCAGAGAAGGAGAATGAAAATAAAACTAAACGATGCCAATACATCATGGGGCATGTGTTGAAAGGGCGTCATTTAGATTGAAAATAAAACTAAAAAATGTCGTTTCAATACACAAGTAATTAAAAAAAAAATATGAGTTGAGTGAAATGACATCATTTCATGCAACTCAATATCAGTTTTTATATGTAATTGGATCTAAACGGTTTAGATCCTATTTTACTCTAAACAACTTCGTTTTTATATGAACAAGGAACATTTTTTCCTCTTTTCTTTATTTGGCAGATATATTAATACAACAATAAATTAGTAAAATTAAAATTAAGTAAACTTTTTAATATGGATTAATGATTATGTAACTAAATCATTAAAAAATAATGCATTATAATTATATTTATGATGTTAATAGTTAATAACTTCGTACTCAATAGTATATAAATGTATTATGATATTTAATGCTCAATTGTCTATATTAAAATCTTAACATTTTATACATAGTTAATGAATAATTGTCACTGACCACAGATACTTCATACTTTTTCGCAACTTAGGTATCTTACAAAAAACTTACCCAATTACTTTAATTAGATGTAAATAGTAGAGTATGTATCCACACATAATAACATGATTTATCATATGATATATTAGTTAACTACTGATAGCATATATTATTTAATATTTTATATGGTCAATGGTGGTAGATAGATGAAAATTACATAATTAACTAACTACTATATAAAAAAATATTATATATAAAAAAAATATTTTAAAAAATTATATGTAAATAATTTGGTCAGTTTCGGTCCATTTTGATTAAAAAAAACCACACCCCGGGACCTAATCAAAAATCAAATTTTGTAGGAAGCAAGGACCAACATTGACCAAACCCCAAATCGGTCTGATCTGGACGGAACCATTCGATTCGGTGCGGACCTATTTTCTTTGACCCTTATAATAATGCTTCTCACTTGGGGATACACGCATCGGTAATCAAACATCTTTTCACCAAACCTTCATACATTCGTGCATCTGCATTACCCCGTAAGTCATCATAATTACTTTTGACCAATGTGTATCTCCTCTTTAAGCCATTTCTCCATCAATCCAAAATATATTTTTGCGGTAGCAAATTAATGTTCTTCATATGACATACAACAAATGCATGCCTATAGAGAATGCCCTTTATCTTAAACAATGCACATGTGCATTTCACATCGCACTCATCTTTATTGTATTAAACCAAGTATTGCACCTTTTTTACATGGTCATCACAGTTTATCTAATCCAAAACATCAAAAGTGGAAATTGCACCTTAAGGGTTAACAACTGTGCAATTACATAAAATCGTGTTAGACACATCTTGTTTGACCTCTTTGAATTTTACATTTGTAAACACATTTTGGAATTGCTTTTCAATGCCAAACGAGGATATGCATGGGATCGTGCAGTTGAATGAATTGACATTAGCTATCGTCTCAACCTCCACCTTCTTCTTTAGAGATTGATCAACAAGTTCCTTTGACATTGTATCAGAATGCACAAACTCATCGAAAAAAATATTCATGCTTTCAAACCACTGTATAGTGCTCATTCCATCCTAAAATACATTTTTAAATAAACCGATACCCAAAAAAACCTCTCATTGTACAACACTTGAAGAGATCTAAGCATGTATGTATCCAGCAGTTGCCCTCCCTTATCCTCAAATTCCCCACAAGTTTGTGAATCATATAGATAACTTTGAATGGAAATCTTCAACCCTGTGTTGAATTGACAGTGAGATACCAATTTTTTTTATAGTTTTCACATGATGTGCTAGAGACAGTATCTATGGCGAGTATATGGAAATACAATAGCAATTGCACTTTTCATTACCCGATCTTAATCTATTATTATCACTTTGGGAGCCTGATCATTCATGCACTTCAATCATATTTGAAACAACCAAACAAACATACTTATGTCCTCGCTTAAAATCAAACCAGGCGCTAACAATATAGATTGCCCATGATGGTTCACACCCACAAAGGGAGCAAAAGACATATCGTACCTATTTGTTAGGTATATTGTATCAAAGGTGATAACATCTCCAAAGTATTCATACGCTGCTCGATTACGTGCATAAGCCCAAAACACATTTCTAACTCTAAACTTATCATCCATATCCATAATAAATACAAAACCACCATTCATCTCCCTCATTCTATCAAAATAGTCACTAAGTGCTTCGGCACCTCCCTTACCAAGTCGTAAGTTTCTGGCTTTGTCAATAAAATTCAACAATCTTTCTCTACAAATACAAGATTCTCATATCTTCTGGGTCAATAACAAGAGTATTGAAATTTTTGTTCATTCGAATACCTGCTCTGTCATTTAAATCAAGCATCATTTGACTATATTTATCCAAATACCTATACATCTAAAAAATCTTGACTTCAATGGGCTTATGGTATGATTGTGAGCAATCTCAATGGTGGTCATAACTCATAACCCATTCAACAAATGAGCATTTACCTTCAGCTTACAATCCATTTTAAACGTTGGGCGTGGCCTTGAGATGTTTTTTTTTTTTTATAAGTATGGCCTTGAGATGTTACTATGGCTAGGTCTACATTTGCCGCCACGTGTACACCCAATTGTGACATACTCAAGACTTTAATCTACCTCTCACTTTGTCCCTTGTGTCATTACACCGAAACCCGATTGCTTGGCATATCGTTTGTAATAAGCCAAAAGTTCTTTCTTAGTGGCAAAAGTTATATCAAATTTGGATCTTCAACTTGCTCATCATCATTAGTCGCCTCTGCCTCTACTTGTATGTTGGATGTTGTTTCTTTATCCTCTACAAATGGTTGAGATTAGCATGTATGTTATAGATATTGGTTATGAAACCATGGAGTTTAAGGTGTAATACTGTTATTAATATGATAGCTACGATTAATTGCGTGTGATACACTCCTAATATGATTCTCACTATTTGCACTATTAGGGACGGTGGATGAATTACTTACGCATTGTGTGGTCTCTTTCCCCACCAAGTACCATTGATCTTATCTATGGTACATTGATTTACGTTTGGATGGTGAGATGAGTTTAGATGGTTTGTAAATAATAGTGAGATTATTAGTTGAAATTATATGAGATGAGATGAAATCATCTCACCTCTGTATCCAAACGGACCCTTAATAGCCTACTAATAAACTGCAGGTGAAATAATACGAATCCCATTTTTGGGCAGGATTTTCTTCTCTCTTTGTTATTAGACGATTGTAATATATGAATCACATTTCACTCTAATCATCATGATAGTCATAGGAGCATTATCCTAAGGTTATATAACAGATCACAATATATCTCAGATCAAAATATATGCTAGCATCACAAACATTAATTCTGATATGCTCTCCAGCATCTACTAATAGAAAATAAAATGGCATCATTTTACAAATATTACGGTCCAAATGAGTTTCTATTAGAGGATGTAAGATTTCTATAATCATTGGCTAAACAAAAAGAAAAACTTGGTCAATGTTTGATCCCTCTCTATCTGCTTGGTTCCAATGTTTGGAGCAGAACAAAAATATTAAAAAGCAACTAAACTTGAGTTTCTATTGAATATAAAAGCACCAAAACTAAACTCAGGGATTTCTAAAACCTTACCAAATAGATGGGCGTTTTGTGGTGAAGTACAAAATGCAGCAGCATAACTCTAAGAAGGGCGGATGAGTGGCGAGAGGACGGGCCGATCTTTGCTTTGTACTGACGATGAAGGGTGGCGGGGGAGATTTGGGGAGAAGAGGGGTGTTTTGGGATGAAGGACAAAAATGCAACAGTTGGAATCACACCCACAGAGGGCACAATGAAGGACGATGAAGGGCGGATGAGTGGTAGGAGGATGGGCCAATCTTTACTTTGTACGGATGATGAAGGGTGGCGGGGGATATTGGGGATAAGAGGGGTTTTTTGCGATGAAAGAAAAAAATGCTACAATTGGAATCACACCCAAAGAGGGCACAATGAAGGACGATGAAGGGTGGATGACCGACAGAAGTCTAGGCTGATCTTTGCTTCGTATGGATGATGAAGAGCTGTAGGGGAGATTTGGGAGAAGAGGGGCATTTTACGGTTAAGGACAAAAATGCTGCAGCTGGAATCACACCCACAGAGGGCACAATGAACGATGATGAAGGGTAGTGGGGGAGATTTGGGGAGAAGAGGTGCGTTTTGCAAGGGAGATTTTTCACTTCGCTTTTGTCCTGCATTGCGGAGGTATTAAATAAATAAATGAACAAAACCACACTGGCGACCCACTTAAGAGATGTGGTGTGTAAAGGCTTTAGAATATCATAATTTAATAGCAAAAAAGAAAGAAAAGGAAAGAACAAAGAGGGTGTGAAAGAATGATGTCTTTAGTTCATTTTAAAAAGTAGAAAGGCAGCTGTTTTCTCGTGTTGGGCAAACTGTTTTAACAAGGAGAGGAAGTTTTAACTCTGGACAGGTCTTTCTCTCTTAAAAGGCTAAGGAAGTTATTAAAATTACCTACATTTTCTTGGCGTGTACAAAAGCACCCCTAATACGTTGCAACGAATGCTTGTCCATTTTGTTAAACTAAATGATGAGGGTTATTGATTATTACCTATTTTGAAAATAACCTTAATTTTTGTTATGTGCAATTTTACAGAAGCAAAGGACTCATTCAGATGTGAATGGTTCTCAAAATTGTGGACAACTCTAGGGCTAAAATAGTGATGTGCATACAAGCTTTAAAAGGGAAGAAAGATGCAAGACTGGAGACTCAATAATTGCATCAGTCAAGGAAAGACTATATAATCTCTTACCTTGTTTTATTTTTTATCCCAAGTCAATGGTAAAAGCAATTAGGAGACATTGCAAGTTTCTTCAAGAGGAAAGACGATAAAGATTAGCTCATAAAGGAGTCCAACGCTAAATTGTATTGTTGGAAATTTATTCGGTTTGTAACTTGGTTTGTAACTCTAGATAAGAGTCTGGTTATTGATCTGGTTGGGTTTTTTCCTTGGACGGTTTGGGAATTTGTACAAGGTGGCTGTGTTTACCAACTCCCACTCCTTACGTTTCTTGATTTTGGTTGATACCTCTGCCACATCTTTAGGCCTTAAATTTCAAGTGGCTAATGAGTTTGGATTCAACCGTTTACATATAAAACTTGCACCAAATGCCATTTGTTTGTTAAGTGGCACTTAAAATTCAGTTGTCTTTCTTCAATCAAATGGCAATAGTAACTATAAAAAGTGTCCAACTTTTTCAGAACGTCATTAACTTAAGTTGCAGCTCAATCTTGGAGATAAAAACAACTAAAATGAGAAACAGAGTAAAAAGACTGGCCTCCCCCGGCAAGGCTCGAAATTCATATACTATCAGAGAAGATGGTATGGACCATATATAAGATATCAAGAACAAGGTTATCTTGTGTTTCATGGTTCAGGGGCAATTTGTCGCGACAACAAGCCAATTAGGTTTCAATTTCAGTGAGAGCAAATTCTAAGTGCAGAAGTGAACTTATCTATATTTTGGGGGTGTTATATGAGTACTGGGACATTGCGGTATCGATTGGGTTCCCATCACCAACCGTGGTACCAAGGATTAAGCAAATTAAACAACAAATTAAGCATATGTTGCAGACAAATTATGAAACAATTTAAGCAAATTACAAACAGAGGTTGCAAACAACTGAAGATTGAAATGGGAGTGCATTTGTGCTTACTCGAAAAGAGCGTGTCTTCGAACCTGTTGTGGCGGAGGTATGAAAGCTACGACGTTTTATGTTGGGAGGTGGGGACGGAGGTACGACGTTTGCATAGAGTGGTAGTGGTGGATTTCCTTGGTTTGGGCATGTTGAATTTGCAGTCGATTTTGGTCTACAACAGACAAACCGAGGTCCCCTCCACAGATTGCCAAAGTCTCACAAACCAAAGGCCAAGCCAGTTGGAGATGGCAGAGGAATCTGTTGGCCGATGCATAGGCAAATATGCTTTGTAGAGTAAAGCAGAAAATGGAAAGGGGGAAACAGACAAAATGGTGCACGTGAGAATCTCAGGATATGGACCTAGGGGTTGCCTTTATGGGGAACCGAAATGGAGCAAGGTGGTGCTTCCCCACTAGCATGTGGGCTAGGCTGTAATTTTCACTGCGATTGGAAGGGTGTCTCACTGTTTAAGCTACCGACTAGCATTGTCATTGAAGGAAATGGAGGAAGGCAGAGCATAAGAAAAGGGGAAGGACAACACTGACGGGGATGGGTTTCTCTCTAGGGCTACTCTGCCGCTCGAGTCAAAGTTGTGAAGACAGTACTGAACGTTGTACTTTTTAATATTAATATTATTTTATATATTAAATAATTAATATATAAATAAATTATATATATTATATTTTAAAATAATAATATATGAATAAATTATATAGAAATATATATAAATTATAAATTATAAATAGTTTAGTTTAAATTAAGAGTCAAAAAATAATTTATAGTTTGAACAAAATAAAAATTAAAAGTTGAAATATCGATCAGTACGGATCGAAATATAGACTGGTACAGCCTGTACTAACTGGTATTTGGACTGATAAAAAGTATATATAATACCTAAACCGAACCATCGGCCGGTTCAGCATATACCAGCCGATACGGTACGAGATTTAAAATAATGCTCCAAGTGATTGCAAGGGTCATATTTGGACTTTTCATTCTTTCTTTTTTTTTTTTTTTTATTCTTTTATCATTTTAAAAAATATAAAAAAATATCAATAAATTAAAAGTCATTTTTTAACTATTAAATAAAAAAAATTAAAATATATGAAGTTTCAAAATAAAAAAATAAAAAACAAATTGAACAGACAAACTAATATTTTTCTTTGAAAAAATGAGAGAACGACAAGGACCACCTCATCTATTCTACCGTGTTTGGTTGTTGAATAAAATTCAACACATCTAAAATAATTATTGATTAGATCTATTATTTTTTCAATTTTTTATAAAAACAATTAAATTCATTTTAATCTATTTTATATATTTTAATTTAAAATTTTGAATTTATCTCAACTTTAAAATATTAAATTTATATCAATAAAATCTACAAAATTCTATTATTTATTCATATCAATAGGTAGCGTAACATAACACGTTTGAAACCAAGTATTCTTGACCGTACAAGATTACTTGAGATTTTCATGTTTCTAAATACAAATACAAATAAAGTATAAGTGACGAGACACATTCTACATCTACACGTGGAAAGGACAAGTTTAAGGCCCCGTTTGTTTACACAAAACCCCTATCTCATCTCATTTCATCTCATCTCAATCATTACAATTTTTTCAAATCCCCATACAAAAATATAATAAACAATTCAACTTTTTCAAATTTCAACATAAAAATAATACTAAAAAATATATTCTATTAATATTTTATTCAACTACTATTCAAAACATCTCATCTCATCTAATCTCAATCATTACAATTTTTTCAAATCCCCATACAAAAATATAATAAACAATTCAACTTTTTCAAATTTCAACATAAAAATAATACTAAAAAATATATTCTATTAATATTTTATTCAACTACTATTCAAAACATCTCATCTCATCTGTGTATCCAAGCGGAGCCTTAAAGCTATCATATAATGGCACGTTGAAAAAAATCAATGATCACTTGGAATAAGTCGTAGAATTACTTTTAGAAAACTGCTTTCAAGCGGTCCGGTTGTTTTTTTAGATTGTGTTTAAATGTTCATCTGAGTTAAATTGAGTTCGATTCTTTATAAATAGTACTAAGTTGAGTAATAGAGAGAGTTATGTGAGACTTACCTAAATTGAATTTAAATCTATTTGGATATTAAGATAAATTTAATACTTTTTATAGAAAGTTGAAAAAGGTTGTAGATTCTACGTATAAAGATGTGTTAAGTTGAAAAAGTTGTAGGTTCCCTATGTAAGGAAGTTTTAAGTTGAAATGAGTTTAGTAATTCGAGAGTTGGGTATTTGAATGTTAGACTCAGCTTAAAATTAGATTGAGTTCAACTGAGTCTTACAACCAAACGCAGCCTTAGTCTTAACGGCCTCAATAAAAATCTGCCATATCATCAAGTCTATCCAAACCATAACGAAGTTTATCACACCAGATCAATTGAAGAGCCCCTTGTCACACTTGATGGAAGATGAATCCTAAATCAATCATTTATCATTCAAGCCACCGCATGAGTGCACTTTAGTAGCCTTATCTTTTTTCTTTTTTCTTTTTTTGATAATTGTAGGTGTCTAGCGAGCTTGTGCGCATATAGACTAATCTCAAGAGAACTGAAGTTAACGACCAGATAAACCTTCAGTGGCCCTAAGTAGACTTGAACTGATGACCATTGGGAAGCAAACTCAATGCCTGACCAGCTGAGCTACCCCTCAAGGTTCACTTCAGCAGCCTTATCACCGTCGTCCGCCACCGTTTGTCCATTGCCGCCATCCCCTCAGCCACTTACACGGTAATTTCCAATTTGGGTTTTTCCCTATTGGTACTTCTCAGGTAGGAAATATGTTCATATATATTCCAGAGTTGATAGAAGAAATTCAAAATATTCAGGTAGGAGATGATAAGAGTTATAAAATATCCACAAAAAAAAAAAAAAAAAAGTCATGAGATATCTATGGGTTTCTAGAACAATAATCCATGCTGATCATAGTCTTAGATTTTTCGGTCATGCAGAAATCTCCCTCTCCATCTCTTTCTCATTAGCTGCAATCTATTTTTTTCCTACTATGAAACCAAACACAAGACCATGAGAATATTAGAGAACTCACTGGAATCCTTTTTCATTTCTAGTTGAGGTATTTAAACTATACATGGTCGACTCATTTTTTGTCGAGAACTTTGCCTATCTCTTTCTTGTACTTGGAATCGAGATTACTGTCAATTACATGGTTGACTCCTTTCTGGTCTAATGTGGTGCAAAACCATTTTACCAAATCTTTCTCTCCAAAGTCAGGATCAGTTGGGAGCCTACCAGTTACCAACTCCAAAATAGTCACATTTGAACATAGCTTCGAGAGAGATAGGGGAGAGTGATGATTGACAAAATTTTCACAGGGGAGGGTGAAGTGCCACCGTCGCGAGAGACGGGCTTTGCTCGGGGTACCAAGTCATGCGAGAGGGTGAGCCACCACAGTTATTCTTCTTGGACCTTCGCGAGAGGAGGGGGTGTTTGTGGTTTGAAG
>QEOT01124209.1:25417-66270 GCA_003123785.1 Pterocarya stenoptera | reverse complement strand
GTACAAAACAAATGATATCTTGTAGGTTTTGATGAAAGATTAGGTTGACAAATGATAGAAACATGTTAGGCTGCCATGTCTTATGTCTAAACCATCACGACTTACTCCATTCCTAAATAAGACAAAGCAACACCAGGTAGAATTCTACCTCTTATCAGCGAATTCTTTTCTGCAACGAAGAACTTCTCATTTCTATTTCCCTTTTACATTCCAACCAATTCAGACAGAAAGCAAACACAAGGAACAATAAGAAAAACAAACATAACGTAACAAGAGAAGGTAATAATAATAATATAAATTTGTTCGAAACCCATATAACTCCATCCACACAACCACCGAAGTACACCCGATTGTCTTAAGGAGAGCAAGCTATAAAGGGCTCACAAAAATCTTTCAGCTAAAGTTGCAACAAACAGTCCTCCACTTATTATATAAATAAACTACTTGGGGCCAATGTCTTTCAGAGCACAAATCTGCTCCTCCCCCATTGCCGACATCACACTGACAACCAGGTCCTTGCCGTCGGCAAACCCATCCTTGATCTGCACTCACCAACAAATGGTGTAACCACTTATAGGAATTCAGTGAATCTAACGCAGAACATAAATTAATCACCAACAAATGGTTTTTGCATTAAGAGTATAATAAATGCACCCAAGAACTAGTAATAAATTAAGGAAACAAGTGGAGAAAAAGTTACACAAGCTGGTAAAGATATCTGATCCGTTCCTATTTCAGTAAGTGAAAAGTGAATTTAACCAACCTGGGTCAGCAGATTGTCATCGGTTGGGAGCTTCAGATCATCCTTGGTGTTCCCATTTTCAGTCAGCAAACTCACCTAAAGACAGTTTAAATTATTACGAAACTGAAATTCAGAGGGAAAACACCCGTGTTGAGTGAAAGAGTAATGAAATGTGTGTAGAAAATTGAGCATACAAATCCATCCTCAGAGATATCAATCAGCTGGTAGTCAGTACGATTGACATGAGGAACCTGCACAAAACAGACAAACACTCGTTTTTAAATACCGAGAACTTACCATGTAACAATTGAAAAATGCAATCAAATTGAGAGAACAATAATGCAAACAAAATTACTACATACGTCACAGTTATGGGAAGAGGGCACAATATCTTCAAGTTTCTTCCCAGTAAAAATGTCAATTCCTACAAAGTGGCATTTAGCATGACCATGCTTGCCAGTCTTGGAGGTGGAA
Source organism: Pterocarya stenoptera (assembly GCA_003123785.1). Classification (NCBI taxonomy): domain Eukaryota; kingdom Viridiplantae; phylum Streptophyta; class Magnoliopsida; order Fagales; family Juglandaceae; genus Pterocarya; species Pterocarya stenoptera. The sequence continues at coordinate 65,054 of QEOT01124209.1, read as the reverse complement.
ACTTCAACCACCTGTTACAGGAAACACACAGGATTCATCAGCTCATGAGACCACCATAAGAATTCATCACTCTCAACATACCTATCAAAATCACTACTTCAAATATATATCCAAAATTGTTAACAGGCAGAGCAGGGGTAACCACAAGGTTCCTTGGATTTCAAAATGTGTAGAAATTGAATTATTGAGGTACTTTTATAAAGAAGATTATACCCCCCACACCCGCGCCAAAATAAAAACTTGGCTTCCTGGTTCTGCCCCATTTAACAGGGATATGCTGCTAAAGCATGTTATCCCCTTCCTAAATCCCGCTACTAAACAGACATCAAGCACCTATCTGATTATACTTTTGAACTTTTATAGAAGCCCTAATGCAAAAGAATATTTTTATGGACTACGTTGAAGAAAAAATATTGGCATAATGGAATGAAAGAAAGAAGTTTGTAAAACCACATCAACTCCACCAAGAGACCAAAGGAGTCTAGCAATATCTAATCTAATCGCATTCACTATAAACTTTTAAAAACAGTTCATGGAACCGAGAAATTATTGGAAGCAAATAATTACAAAGTAGCTAGCTCAAAATTATGTCGACCAAACATTTATGATATTTCCGAGCACCCAAACGGGTCAGATCCAAATTAACCGTGAGAAAATAACATTGTAACTAATCAATTTGAGGCTATGAGATCGAAATATGAACCGAATTATAAATCAGACAGCACGGAAGGCTGATATCACCATCCAACCAACCAGATCTCAACTGTAATTACAGAGCCACATAGAAGCGACAATACATACATGTCCACAATCCAGTCTAGAAATCAAACCTAAAATCAGAAAATTCGCCCAAAAACATCTTTTTCTTTGTTGGGTGAATCAATTTTCATAGGAAGAAGACGTCTCATCTATCGAATCCAATATCAAGACCTAAAAAATACAGCATATTCTCGACGAAAATTTAGAGAGAAAATTAGTTTTTTTCAGACGAAACAAACAAAGGGGAAAAAGAAACAAACCTTGCAAGGGCGAGCCTTGATGACGATGTAGCCGTTCTTACGGATGGTACCGGCCTGCTGGGGATAGGTCTTGGAGGCTCCAGCATCAGCCTTGGACTCGAAATGGTGCTCCTCACTGTCAGACATGGATTTTCTTCCTCAAAGCTCTCTCTCGACTCACTGATTCGATTCGAATCAACTCTGACGGACTCGGATTCTCAGCAGAAAGGCCACGGAGGAGGCGGAGAGGACGAACAATGGTAGATATACCTACATATATATAGAGATATAGATGTACAGGTAATTGTAAATATAGGTCCCAGTCCTCAGGGTGTCGCTTGCACGCGCACTCTTTCTAGGGTTTCATCGTGGGCCCAGATTAGCTACGAACCGTTGGATTCGCTGTGGGCCCGGTTGTATCTTCGGACAATTAGCGTTTACTGGACGCTATGATTTATTACGGGCTTGGGCTCTGGGCCGTGATTGTGCTACGCACCGAGGAGGTAGACATGGCTGAATGACATATCTGATTGGTCCGTGGTGGCCAATGAGAGTCTACCTTCAATTATTATGTGTGGAGGGATGTGGGAATTGGGATGCATTTGGGGGCAAAATAGTAAAAGAGCTACCTCAACATCTAGGGATATGTAAGTCAAGAAACTCATAATGACCGATTTAATCTTGTGTTATTCTAAAGCAATATCAAAGTATTTAATGTTCATTTTTTTTTTTTAGTACTTAATAATTTAATTATTTGATAGTCTTATAATATATTGAAGGGGTGTATTCTTATCCTCTCCAAAAGCATCATAGCCTTAACTTTATTTGTGGTCTTTTAAATGATATGAGCTCGTGTGATAAATAGAAGTACTATTAAATAATTATTAGATTTTTTTAGAATACAATTTTTTTCTCGATTGGCATTAGATCAGATGTTTGAAAACAAAATCCCGACTCCCGACTAATTTCAGAGGTACACAGATTCTCGTTCTCGAGAGGTAGTATACTACCAAAACTAAGATTTTTTCTATTTGAGCCAAACCCAAGGACTCTTGGAATAAAAATACATTGTGTATCCTAAAGTGGAACTCAATAAATAACTGGATCTAACTTTTTCCAAAATCTCAAACCATCATGAACTCAATTTTCCATGATTGCCAATGCTCACAATACTTGCCATTTTGTGATAATTTTCCCTAATCTTGATTTCAAAACTGGTTAATAAGTACTTGCAAAGAAAATAAAAGGATAAAAAGTATATTTTTCAATTTTTGTTTTTTAGTTAATTACTTGGGCAGTTCATCTGCTAATCCACTTTAACAGATAGCGATTATGGGCTGCAAAACAAGATCCATTAAGATAAGAGGAAAATAATTAGGTAGACGGTCAATTTTTGCAATCTCACTTTCATCAAAAGGACTGGCCTACAAAGAAAGAAGACTTCCACAAAATGAAAAGATTGCTCAATCAAATGGATATACACAAATCCTCCCGTTCCTCTCGACAATACTATCTCCTCAAAAAATGGAAAAAACAAAAAATCCCCCAAGTTAAAAAAAGCCACTGGCCCACCACTCAGAGCATTCATATATGGTGTCCTAAACCACTATTATCTCCAAATTTTAGAGAAAAATTTAGGGAGAACATGAAAAACTTCCTCCCATCTCATTTCCTATTTTACGGTTTGATTTAGGGGAGCTACAGTGGTTCTTCATATTTGGGAAATTACTGTACATCCCCATTCTCTTTCTCCCATCCCTTTCGGGTTGTTGGTCCCGCGCGTTCCTCTCTCTCCACTCTTGGTTGCCTTATTCGACGTTGCCCTCTGTCACATTGTTTGCCACCATTGATGGTAGTTTTTCTTCATCGGCCCAAATATATGTAAGTTGTACTCATCTCTCACATGATTTTACTCACTAAAATCCCCCCTCCTATGGCTGGACTCTGTCCTCTCCAGCGCACGATTTTACACATAATCCCTCTCTCATGACTAAATATGACGCATATTGTTATGGATATTTTTTCCTTACCTTTGGATCTAACTTTGGTCATTGAAATATGTTTGTGATCCCGTGTCTTTACCACAGTGCTCTAGAGTTTAGCATTTTGATTGGATCTATCCTCAAAATCTGCCATGGCTTGTGCTCTGTGTTACCTTTTCGACTTCTTGGAGTTATGTATCTCAATTTGCTTTTCTTTTTCAATCCGAGTGGTTGGCATTTTGAAAAATTGTTTGTTGTTTGGGCATTTAATTATTCATTGCTCTAGGATTTTTATGTTGGCTTGAGGAATCTCATATTTGATTTGGTGTTTTGAGACATTTTTCTTCTAGGTGATGTTTGAGAAAATTATTTGTTCTTGAGCTACTGTGAACAATTTCGAAAAAACACTTAGTTCTTTGGGCATGGACCTATGCTGAGTTTGGACTTCTTGTTTGTTCTTGAGCTACTGTGAGCAATTTTGAGAAATTAATAGATTTTTGGGCATTTTATTATTCACTGTTTTGTTGTTTCTATGTTGGCTTGAGGAATCTCATATTTGATTTGATTGTCTCAGACATTTTTCTTTTAGATGATATTCAAGGAAATTGTTTTAAATATGAGCTATTGTGAGAATTTCGAAAAATTATTTGTTGTTTGGACATGGACCTGTGCTAATATATAAAGCTTTCCATGCTTTTACAAGCTGTGCTTGCATAATGTTGTGTTGAGTTTGGACTTTTTGAGTAAATCTCTTAAGCATTTTATAGTATCATTATGCATATTGTTCTATCCATAAGATCTATTCTTTTTCAACCCATATTAACCTATACATAGCCTTTGTACTAAATTGATTGAATGAATCTAATTCTACTAATTTAAATCTTTCGAGTGGAATTAGAAAGATGTTTTTTTTTTTGGCTTAGTCAATTAATTTTCTTTTTATTAGTATTGAAAATTGTTCAAATAAATTATAATGTGTTTGAGTTGATATTCATGGCTCGTTTTGCAACTATTCAGTTGGGTCGTGTTCTTTAGTTATGAATTGTGATTAGTTTATGCATGGACTTGTGCTCAGTTATGCATCATTATTAATTAGAAAAATTTGAACAATCTCAGGCAGCTTGCTGCTTTCGCAACATGGACCTTCTTGCAGAATGTTGGTATCATAGGTCTGTTTAAAGCTGTTTGGCCATGGACTTGTGATCAGTTTGTGTATCATTATTAATTATCATGACATTCGTGAGTTGGACTAGACTAAATAAGTTGTTGTTATATTGAATTCTACCCAATGCCTTCGTATGCATTCATACATTGTTTGGTACTGATTTAGGTCTGTTCACCGGGGCAGCACGTCTAGTGTAAGGCTGTGATGATGGGATGCATGACTCCATGGGAGAAGGTTAATTCACAAGTGTTTTTAATGGGGCTTCATTGATATGGCAGGGTAATCTGAACCCGAATGACCATTAACTATTTTCTGATCATTTTCGCAAAAGACAACTGGGGTTTTTTGGTTTGCAGTCATTATCTTAGTTAGCTCCTGTCTCACACATGATGTAAATTCTGTAAACCATTATGAGGCGCATTTAAAACACACGAGGGTTTAGGGAAGCAGATGGGAATGCTCTTATTTTCTATTTTGCAAACTAATTACTATTGGATTTGAATTCTTTAACCCCTCAATTGTGATGATGAGAAATCCTCGTGGGGACATTTGACACTTTGGTACACATCATCATGGCATGGTAACCCGAATGACCAATAAATAGTGGCAACAGATTGTTGCAGCCATGCAAGGGGGGTGCCAAGTGTGGTCATATGTTACCATAGGATTCCTGAGCCGACTACCAAAATCACTTGCAAATATTGTTCTTAATTGTCTAACATGTGTACCAATTCTTCCGTGTCACCAATTGTTTAGAGATGAATTCACAAAACTATGAAAATATGTTCTTCACTAGCCTTCTAACTCAGGAGCTTGAAATTGACCACATTTATGGTGGTCAAAGTGAAAGATCTCACATGACTGTGGATAACTCTCCACTCCCACCCTAAGTAAAGCCTCCCTCTCAAACAAAATCAACCAGGGAACTTCACCTCCGAAGAAGACAAGTTACTTGTCTCCGCATGACTGAATAGTAACATTGATGCCATCCAGGGAACGGACCAAAAACACCCAACTTTGAAAAAAAATTAGTCAATATTTCAATGAGTATGAAAAAAATACAAATGAGCAGAGTGTTGAGTCCTTAATACATCGGTGGTCTACCATTCAAAAGGCAACGAACAGATTTTGTGCTAAACTTGTCCAAGTTGAAGGGTTGAATCAAAGTGGTATGACGGAGCAAGAAAAGGTATAAGCATCCACTTTTATATTATTGTTGCACTTAATTATGATATTTATGCGTTATGTTTCCTTTATCTTTAATGTGTCGTTAATTATTTCATTTTATGCTTGAATTGGAAGTTTGACAAAGCGAAGATTATGTACCAATCGTTTGAGAAAACGTCCTTTCAGTTCGAGCATTGTTGGCAACTGTTGAAGGACCAACCGAAATGGATTCAGCATTGAATAAATGATGGAATGAAGCAAAGATTGATGATGTCCCCAACATAATCGCTTATCTCAGCAGTTGCACCTGATCCACCTGCTTTAGTTGGTGGTACAAAGGTCGAGAATGTTGTGAAGAATGATGTCATCGAATTGGATAGGCCAATGGGAAGAAAGTTAAGAAAGGAAAACGAAAGGCCCAAGGCAAGCCTGCAGAGAAGCTTGTGGAGATCAGCAAGCGTAAGTATACTCTCATAGAGAAGTCACGTGCTCAAGAGAGAGATTTTTTCAAGTTAAGGCCGAGAAGATGGCATATGATTGAGAAAGAGAGAGAAATAAAAGCAGATAAGAGGACGAGAGACTGAGGTTGGAGGCGGAGAAACCAATGTTTTGAATACTGTTTTCGTCGAGGCATTGAAACAAGATATTTCAGTACCGGTACTGTTTCAGAATAGTCTATATATGAATAAGTTATATATAAATATATATATAAATTATAAATAGTTTGGTCTAAATTGGGGATTCAAAAATGAGCCTGTAGTTTGAAAAAAAAAAAAAAGTAAAGACCGAAATATGTACATTGGCCGAAATCTGAAATATCAGCCAATACTAGCCGATACGGCCGAAATTATGACTGGTACGAAATTATATCATTCTCTCTACCGGCTACTCGGCCGGTATGGCATATTTCGGTCGTACCGGCTAGTACGAAACAAAATTCAAAACCTTGGGAGAAACTGGAAATTGCCCGATGGGAGAGAAAGGAGCGTGTAATGTTGCTCGATGTGCGTACGTTGCCTGGAGTTCAGCGGGTATATTTTCAGCAACTTCAAAAGGAGATCTTGGCGAGACACAATGCATCAGAAAATTGATTTTGATTTTTTTTGTAACTTATTTTTTATTTAGTATTTGGATATTTGTATAACTTGCTTGGCACATTAGTATAACTTGTTTGAGTGTTGAAATTGATATTGAGGGTTATTGTTAAATATTTGGCATGTTTTTTATATTTTATAATTTGTATGTTAGCAAGTATTTATTGAAATAGCTTAAAAATGTGGTCGTTGAATTTTGTTTAACATGGATAGATGTTGTTTGATTACTTTCGACATTACAAATATTTAAACTATTATAGATAATGAAAATATTACAATAACAATCAGCATATTCTTGAAGAAAACATGTTTTTTGGATTGAAAATTGTGGAAACAAGAATTCATAATCGCTACTAATGAAAAGATAGAGAATCCAACAGAAATTTCTCTTTTATTGTTGGAAATAAATCTACCATTGATGTTCAATTAAATCTGCTTATAGTTGATGATGTGCCGAGCTATCTTTAATTTCATGATGGCGCTGAATGAAGTTGATAAATTCGCTTGTTGGATTGCGCGACAGTTCTAGAATATCATCATCACCTTGATCATACTCCATGCTCAGACCCTAACTATCATCACGCTCGTCGACAATGATCATGTTATGTAGAATAACACATGCTTTCATTATATTTGTTAGCTCATTGACATTGAAAATTCGAGAAGGTCTATGAATGATTGTAAATTATTGTTGAAGTATCCCGAATACACGCTCGATATCTTTTCTTATGGATTATTGTGCTACAACAAAATTTTTCTTCTTATTCCCTTGGAGTGATGGAATCGTCTTCAAAAACTTTAACCACTTGGGACAAGGTAGTACCCCATAATGTAGTTATTGTCATTGATTATGCAATTGATTGGAGGAGCACGCTCTTAGGCAAGTTCCGTGAAAATAAAAGATCTCTCTAGCACATTAATATCGTTATATGAACCGAGCATACCAAAAAATGCATATCATATCCAAATATTATATGAAGTAACTGCTTCTAAAATAATAGTTAGTTCACGGATGTAGTAGGAGTACATACCTTTCCAAGCAGCGGGACACTTTTTCCACTTTTAATGCATGCAATCAATGCTTCCCAACATTCCTGGGAATCTTCGTTGTTCACCAACCGCAAGCAATAGAGCAATATCATTGACATTTGGAGACTGCAAATATTCATCTAAAAAAAACAGTTACAATTGTCTTGTAGAATTTTTTTAGGTTCTTCATTGCGGTGCTTTCTTCAATATGTATGTATTCATCCATAAAATCTTCAATAAACCCATACGCCAGCATTCTAAATGCCCCTGTTATCTTTTGTATAGAAGATAAACTGAGTATTATGGTATTATCTCTTCTCTAGACGAAGTAGGGTTTGTAAGCCTCTACTTCATTTAGAATACAGAGAAATAGGGGACGACTCATCCAAAATCTTATTCGAAATAGATTCGAGGGATATACTCGATTTTTTGCAAAATAGTCGCGGAAAAGGCGCTCATGCCCTTGAATATGATCACGTTGAATAAACTTACGATGTTGGCGATTGCCATGATGCCTCGATGCCTTTCCATCGGCCTCGACATTAAGAACAACATCCAACTCATCTTTAAAGGACAAGTATGTAAGTAATTTGTGAAAAAAGGAACGAGCCACTTGATGAAGGGAGTTGAAAATGAAGGGGGAATGTTGAATTTCAGTTCTTAGATCAAATGAGATTTCAGTTTATGAGAATGTGAATGCAAGCAGAATGCGTATTTATAGAGAAAAAAACTACCGTTACATATAGGACAAAAAAGGTTACCATTGGAGAAAAGGCAAAAAGTTACCATTGAAAAAAGGACAAAGCATGTTACCATTGGAGCCAGGAATTCAAAATGTTACTGTTGGAGAAATGACAAAATATTTTATTGTCAACATGCAGAGAGGTATTACCGTTAGAGAAACTGGAAAAAAAAATATTACCTTTATAAGAAAATGAAAAAAGTGTTATCATTAGACAAATGCAAATAAAATATTACTTAAGTATATTCGATCAAAATCATATTAAAAAATACCATCACATTGGAAAATGCACATATTAAAAAAAATTATTATTTTTAATACCGATGTTAGATTGAAAAATAATACTATATCCAGGAAAAAAATCGTACAAGTATTTATAAAATATTTAAAATGTAATATTTGAAAAGAAGAGAATAAGACAAAAGAGTTAGTGGTTAAGAATGGAAATGGAAGTGAGAGAAAAACTCGTTGGCTGGCGAGGGGGGTGCTTGCGGCTGAAGTGATTTTAATGAATCAAAAATCGTTGGAGGTGAAAGAGTGTTGGGTGGAGGGGCAATGAGATCGGGAGTTATTAGGCTCACTAGTGGCACCAAGTGTGGGTGCTGACATTCTAAAGGAAATTCCTGGGCAACGAGAAGGGCTTGATATTCGGATTTGGAAGCCTTGTGTGGATGGAAATTTTTCAACCAAATCGGCATGGGAGGTCATACGGGTCAAACAACCACAGTTGGAGGGGCTGGACTGGATTTGGTTTAATCTAATTCCAAAAAAGATGTCAGAATGTATGTGGAAGGCAAGGTTTAATTGTCTATTGGTAGAGGAGAGAGTGCAGTCGGTGGGTGTCTCCTTGGCCTCAAAATGTGTCTGTTGTTCCAGCAGAGGGGTGGAGGATCGGGATCATGTTTTGTGTAAGGGGATGGTGGCGTTTAAAGTGTGGCAACGTGCAGCTTGTTTACCAAGCGTTCCTTGCATGGCATTCGATGAGTGGTGGGTGAGGTACAAAATCTGGTTTAACTGTGCGAGAAAGTCGATGCAGCGTGGGGTTTTAATTGGGATCATGTCGACATTGATTTCTTGGAGGATCTGGAAATGGAGGTGTGATACCCGTATGTAGGGGAGGCATGATTCGGTGGAGGCTATTTGGTGTTCTATTAAATATTTGGTTGCTGGTCTTCTCGTCCAAACTGCTTAACGTAAAAGCGTTGTCTAGCTTTGACCGAAATATCTTATCTGAGTTGGGCATTCCAGTGAGAGAGATGGTGGAAAGGAGACCAAAGCTAATTGTGTGGCGTAAGCCAAGGGAGGGTTGGGTAAAATTAAATGTGGATGGTTCGTGTAAGGGTAATCCCGATAACTGTGGTGTAGGTGGGATTATAAGGGATGATAGAGGGCGGTTTTTGGTGGCTTTCTCGGTTCGGAATCAACAATGAGGTAGAGTGAAGGGTGCTCGTTGGTGGTTTAAACCTTTGTAGAGAATTGGGTTATAGGAACTTGGAGATTGAAAGTGACTCAACCTTGGTGGTTAGTTGGCTAAGAGAGAAGCAATGCACGGTGTGATACTTGTGGCATTATTGGGAGGAGGTGATGCAGGGGTTATTGGGTGTTCAATATCTAGTTTCTCACCAATTGCGGGAGGGGAATAGAGTAGCTGATGTTTTAGCTAGACATGGAGAAGAGGGATCTGAATGTATCTATTTGTGGTTGTGTGAGTTGCCTCGTTGTGCACGCGGATTGTTTCGATTGGATATGCTGGGCTTGCCGAGTCTTAAGACTTGAATTTTTTGTTTCTTGTTTTCTTTATTTTCTTTTACTGGTTTGTATTGGTTATTGGTTGGTTTCTTTGGGGCATAATGTGGTTTGTTTTGGATAGACTTGTAATCACGGTTTTCCTCCACCATAAATAAGGCTTTTAACAAATCAGGGTGGGATCATTATTGGACATGCGACCTTAACTCTTAAAGAAAAAAAAAGGAAGTGAGAAAAAAATAATAGAAGAATATTATTTTAATAAAATAGAGAAACGATAGGGAATGAGATGTAGAAAGTTTTTGAAGATAAGTAAAATTTAGAATAAAATTATAGGAAGTATCTTTTTTAACTAAAATTTAGAGAACCAGATGGGAATGCTCTCAAGTCGTTGGAACAAGGGAGTAGCTTCTCTTTTTATTTTATTTATACAAGTAACAATGAATGTACTGATGAATAGATTCATGCACCGGCATAGCTTACTTCAGTTCAGAGATTTACAGTAACAACCTCAAAATTCTTCAACTTTAATGGCATTGCTAGGCATTTCATAGGCATCTTTGGCCCTTAATTTCTTCACACCAGCTGTGAACAACACTTTGTCAGATTTGTAGCTTTCGACCGTAACACTTGTGACCTTGACCCACACCAGAACCTTTGTCTTCATTCCTTCTATTCCAGTGAGCTTTCCCCTTGACAATGTCCCTTTCACTCGAGTGGCATACCGAACAACAGATGAATCCTTGAAGGTAACCTCACAGGTAGAGGGAAAAAACACTATGAGCTTGGCCTTTAATTGATCAAATTCATAACATGTTATGTTCCGTGGGAATAGCCCAGGAGGAAGGTTGTTCTCTCGGGGGAGATCTGGCAAGTCTTTCAATGGCTTACCTGTAAGAAGGTTAAGCTTCATAAAATCCTCACTTGCTTGTAATGGAGATGTCTTTAATAAAAAAAAAATGGCATCAAAATGATGCATAAGAGAAATGTGTCTGGAAACTTGGGATCGTAATGGATTCAAGCAACATTCTGGTTGTCTCTTTAATGACATTTCCTATAGGTAGAACTACATTTAGCATTCTAAACTCCAACCCTTATTCTTTCTTCATGTCGGGGTAGCCTTTTTTTGTGTTGCCAAAGATGCAGAGCCTGGAATTGCATAGCCTCAAATATGCACTTTGTGGGAAAGACAAAGCACTTATGTCATTCTAACCAAGATACATAAAATAGTGGAGCAGAGAGTAACCACGAAATATATATATATATATCTATATATATGCATCTTTTCGTGTATGGTAATCACTCCAGTAATAAGGAATCTGGAGTCAAATGAAACAGCAACCAGTCCAGCTACAACGCAAAATAGCTAAGAGGGCATGCCACCTACTATTAAAATTCAGGTTTGTGCAACTTTTTTTCAACTGAACTTAATCATGAGGTAAAGTGTTAACTAGTGGGACAAATGCTGTAAGCGACCCAATTATTGTTTTGATAGGTACTGTAAGTGATCCAAATTACTGTTGGATAGTAAGCATAAGACAATATTCCCTCATGAGATATGGGATCTCCAGATTTCTGTCAATATGTCCAGAGGAATTCAATTCAGTGATACTGTCTAGATAAGGGATGATGTTCTATCATAATTGTCAAGAGACCCTCATGTGACTTTCAATTTATGAAAGCACCTGCCCGCGTGGGGGCAGCGTGTCATGGTTTCTCATTTCCTTTTTTGTTCTCCATGGGCAGCAAGAGGCATGAGCCACCCATGTATAAGTGGCTCTATACCTGTGGTGGAGTAGTGCCTTCAATCTATGAGTTTCAGAAGCATATGCACAAAGGGGGGAACACTGGGATTAAAGAAGAAAAGCAAGCTGACAAACAAACACAGTTTTCTGAGGGAAGTAAACTAATCAGGAAAGTTAGGGGCTTCTAAATGCCCTGTTGGCTGTTTTTTCGAAAAGGGCCTTTTAAAACTCATCACTTGTCTCTTCTTATGCCCTATTGGCCCAATCTTCAATAAAGATATACAAATCCTGAATCATTTTGTAAGGATATACAACTTGTCAATCTCTAGCAGATTTAAAAGAAAAAGAAAATGTACGTAGTCTAGTCTATGAGAAACATTTATACTCAAGAGAACTAATAGAAAACACATACAGTAATCTACAATGAAAGGAATTCCAAGGCATTGAACGAGGAGTTGCAAACCAAGGTCAAGGCCTTGAAATTACTTGCACTGAAAGATGGGTATATACGGTTTATAAAAAAGGGTTCCCTACCTTTTAGCTTGTTGAATATCCATTTGGCCTTCTCTTCAAAGGTATTTGAAAACGACTGCAATTATGAAAAAAAATGAAGTTAAAAAGAAAAGGTAGTTATCTACTTAGATACCATATTACAAATATATGGCATTAAAAATGTCACCAATAGATAAATCTGATGGTGTCTTCTATTCCTTCAATGAAGCTACTACTGACATATAATTTCTGTAGTTTTAGATGACCTATCATGTAGAATAATCTGGCTCATTTATCTCATAAAGGCACTGCCCTGTCTAATTAATATACAGAAATGACTAATGAGCTATAAAACCTTCATTTTCCTTTCAACCATTACACAAATAATTGGGCAAACTTTTGCAGGAATGGGCTATAGAAACTTACGTATAAGCCATGATGCAAAGGCTATTTTACACTTAGGTAGAACACACTAAAAGGAAGCATTAGAAATACATACTAAAGTTTTAGAAAAAGTTCTCCCTCTCTCTCTCTCTCTCTCTCTCTCTCTCTCTCTCTCTCTCTCTCTCCCCCCCCCAAAAAAAAAAGAAACGCAAAACTTTTAGCCAGCAAAACATCTAAAACACAAAGGCAAACACCCTCTTGAATCCTCAGCTCAATCAAAATAAAAGAGTAATGCTACATACAGTCGTACAGCGCGCAAGCGCCATCCAATCGTTTTGAAAAAGAGTAGGATCTACTATTAAAATTTTTTTTTTTTTCTTATGTGAATTCCCTATATACTCACTTTTTTCTAAAAGATTGAGCGATGCTTTCACAATTACAAATATCATTTCTCATAATAAAAAATCTCAATTTCTCCGTTATTTTTAATTTACCGGTTAACTAAACCATGCTAGATCGTGCAAATTATCAAGCGGCCATGTGATATCAAGCAGCATTTTTTTTTATAAGGTGTCAACTATCAAGCAGCATTATGCATATAAACATCACAAACCAGCTAAGAAAACAAAATTTCAGAAGAATGCGAGAGCACTGATAGTTGGAACAGGTGGTAAAAGAAAGAGAGAGAGAAAAGGGGAACATACAGAGAGGTCTTCAGAGATGTTGGAGATCTCTTCCTTGGCTTTCTTGGAAATCCAAAAGCTCCCGACTTTTGTTAGAGCTTTCTCCATTTCCCTCTCCTAAGTTCACCAAACTCTTCCTCAATCCTCACTTCTCACCCTCTTCTCTCCTCTCGGTTTCACACTCAGAGGAGGAAGAAGAAATTCGTCACCAAAATCTCTCTCTCTGTCTCTCTCTCTCTCCCTCCCTCACACACACAGGATAATGTGTCACCAATAAAAAAAAAAAGGGGTAAACTAATAAATTTGAATAAACAGCCAAAACGACATAGCTTTTGAAGTAAGTTTCTTTTTTGTCGGTGTTTTTTATTTTTGAAAACATCTCCACAACTTCTTATTATTCACGTAACTTTCAAACACTACATTTTTTTTAATTTTTATTTTTTTATCAAATATTTATTATATGAATAATGAATAAAAAATTTGAAATAGTTTAAAAAGAATAAACTCAAAAAAAATTTAAAAAAAATATTAAAAAATGTAAAAATTGAAAAAAATGTAGAGTGTGGAGTGTGGTAGAGGTTGTATAGCAAAACTCTATTTTTTTGCTTAGTATTCTTATTTGGCATAGGCTGCATAACTTTTCTAAATTATTACACAAAATAAAAATAAAAAATTCAATATTTTAAAATAAAAATAATATTAAAAAAATTCTAAATTCCTACACAAAATAAAAATAAATAATTCAATATTTTTTAATAAAAATAAAATAATATTAAAAAAATATTATAATAATATTTTATTCAACTTTTAATTTTTATTTCAATTCATTTTATTTCATCTCATCTGTAAAAACAAACGAGGAGACATGAGTCATTAATATCCAAAAAGAAAGAAAAAAGTGGTAAAAACTTGCAATAAAAATAATAAAAAAGAGGTGCATGAACAGATCGGTTGTTTTGATGCTTCAAAGACAATAATGAGATTAGTGAAGTTTAATTGCTTTGTAAGATAAGATAGACGATGGCATCAACATATCTTACCTATTACTTCAATAATGACACTTTATCTTGTTATTATTAATCACGACCTAACAATAAAGAATGGCAATATATATCGTATTTTTTAAAAAAGAATATTGTGATAAGAGAGTAGACGAAAATTATCTTCAACAATTACACAATAACATTCTTACGTGACCTTCTATTTTTAATTTTGTTTACTTTGTTCAAGGTGTATTTGTGGTAAATTCTTTGTTAAAAATCTGTGCACCTTCGGAGTTAGTCAAGACTCTATTTTCGGACAACGGTGTCAACTAAAAAATTTTGTTTATTTGGTCCGAGATTTATATAAAAATAGACAATAAATGTTTTAAGATTTGGTTGTATTTATCCATTTTTCACTCTAAATCTTATAATTCAAATATAAATTATTGAAGACTTAATGCTTTTAAAAGTTTATTTGTAATTTTTGACTTGAATTATCAAAATGTCTTTTTTTTTTTTTTTTCCCTTTTCCTTCTTTATTTGTCCGCCATACATTCTTATGTTTTCTTTGTAGACCTTCAATGATGCTAAGTGGTTGAAATTGGCGTGGTCCTTTGGAAAAGAGTAATGCCAGAGAGAAGCTACTATTGTGAGTGCACACTTTGTACTCACTATGTGGCTTCTTCTCCTCCTCTCATTTTTTCCTCACTTTAAGAAATGAATGGTCTGGATGAAACCATATGGTGTGTACAAAATGGATGTTGCAAACAGTGGCTTCTATCAATATTTTTCCTTTGAAAAAACTCTCTCGTTATGCTCATCCCTACTTCCCGCTAAGTCCTCCAACAGTCGGTTGGTAAAACTAGGCCTGCTACCCATCCCTAGTGGTCAGACCACCTGCCCCCCGGGCCCTTGCCCCATCCCACTTGGGTGAGTGCCCCACCCGAATGTCGGACAGGTGGATTGCCCCCAAGCTGTGCGTCCACTCGTGGATCTCATTGGGCCCAAAACCTTTTTCTTAGCTCATTTTGGACTTAGAATCTGTTTCTAGGTATTTTTCGGCCTAGAATACGTTTTTGGAGTTTTTTTTTTTGGGCCAAAACAAGTTTTTCACTTCATTCATATATAAATCTAAAATTTGAAAATCTAAAATATATAAAATTAAACTTTATCTCTAAATATACGTAAACCTAATAAAGTTGTTAACTAATAATTCTAACATATTATAAGTTAATCTAAAAATATTACAAGTTAATATAAAATTATTACAAATGGTTTGGATAATTTAAGAATAACAACGTTACAAATTACAATACATTAAAAAGGAAACAAAGGTAACAAAATAACAAATTATTTGCCAAAAATCTTTTACTGAGTCCCTCAAACTCCAAGTAGTATCATAAAACTCGAAAATAAAAAGAAAAAAAAAAAAAGGATGGAAATGAGAATATGAATAATATGATGTCTAAAAAATAAAAGAACATCAATTAGGAAAATAATGACATGAGTACAAACTACAAAAAATTAATTAACAAACTAATAGTATATCAAGTCAAACTATCAATGAGCGGCCAATGTAGATTGAGATGGAGTCTCTTTTTCTGAAGTTGTCCCAACAATAATTGAATTTAAAATTAAGTTTGTCAAATAAATATAATACAATCTATTATATGCAAAAGCAAAGAATGAATTAAGAGCGATTACCGCTTCCAGGGTGATTAAGAGGCTTCCCGTAGGTCTCCGTAAAGTCCACCACCTCTCGAACCTGAATCGGCTTCCATTTGATCCAATTCTGAGTGCAAATCAAAGTCTCCATAGTGCTAAGAGACAATAAACTCCAAAATGTATCCAATATGCGCCCCTAGTGCTAAATGTGGACTCTGAGATTACAGTAGAAAGCTTTTAACAAAGCTCTACTTGCAAAGCAATTGTGGAGACTTTTCCAACAGCTTGATTATTTGTCTGTTGTTATACTTAAAGCCAAGTATTTTCCGGAGGGTAATGTGTTAGAGTCTAATTTGGGCTGTAAACCATCTTTTGCTTGGAGAAGTATGTGGAGTGTTGGAGATTTTTTTAAAGAATGTCTCACTTGGAGGGCTGGAAATGGACAAAAACTAGGGATATGGAGTGATAGGTGGACCTTTAAACCTCTTTCTTCTTGATCGCAACATTTAGCTTTCTCAAGGGATGCAAAAGTTGCAATATTGCTCAATCCAGCAATGGGCTGGTGGAATACTAGTTTGATCAATGAATTATTTCTAGAGGACGAGGCATAAGAGATTATGTGAATTCTTGTGAGTCCATTAGGTGGTGATGATAAGTTGTTGTGGAGGAGAATTAAGAATGATTATTCTTTCGTATGGAGTGCATACCATCTTAAAGCATTCACAACAGTATACTTTACTCTGGAATTGGGTTTCCATGAAATGGAATTGGAAGGTAATGCAAAACAAATCATAGATTACATTAAGTATGTATAAGGAGAATTGAGTCATTGGGGCCAGCTTTGGGCAGATATAAAGACAATGCTATTTTCTATGTCAGCTTGGAAAGTGAGTCATGTAAAACGTAAAGATAATCAGGTTGCTCATTGTCATGTCAGATTTTCATATATGACATTATAGATTAGGCCATTTGTCTCATACTAGATTGAATATGTTACACAATATTGTACCTATCATAAAAAATTTCAAGAAAGATCTTCATTGTATTGTTTGCCCAATTTCCAAGCAACATAGATGGCCATTCCCATCCAGTGATCAATCTACTCCAAACAATGTTTTACACTTATTCACTGTAGCGTTTGGGGCCCATTTCATAAACCTTCCTTAAATGGTTGCTACTATTTCTTAACCATTGTGGATGATTTCTCACAATACACTTGGGTTTACCTCATGCACAGCAAGTCTCAAACCTCATTCTTAATAAAGTCTTTCTTCAGTATGGTTGAGACTCAGTTTCATACAAAAATTCAGTGAGTTAGAAGTGATAATGGTTCTGAATTTCTTATGTCCGATTTCTTTTATGCTAAAGGTGTACACCAACAACTACTCAATGTGGCTAGATCACTTTGATTTCAAGCCAAATTACCCTTAAAAATTTTGGGAACATTGTGTATTGAGTTACTTATCTCATTAATGAAATCCCCACTCCATTCCTCTCAAATAAATCTCTTACGAAATCTTGTTCTCTTCACCTCCCACTTATAATCATTTACAAGTTTTTGGATATCTTTGTTATGTTTCTACATTGTCCCATAACAAACACAAATTTGATCCACGTGCCAAAACTTGCATCTTTCTTTGTAATCCATATGGTGTCAAAGGCTATAAGCTTTATGAACTACAAAAACAGTCTGTGTTCCCCTCTCAAAATGTAGTTTTTCATGAAAACATTTTTCCATTTTCTTCTTCCAAATCCTTAGATTCTTCTTCTAATATGGCATTCCCCGTTGCTCTTCTTGATAATGCTAATATGCCCGTTTCTCGGGTAGATCCTTAAAAGTTAGACAAGCTCCTACTTACTTGTAGTGATATCATTGTTAACTCATTTTTTCTTCACAATCATTTCCTTCCCTGGACAACACCTCTTCTCAAGCAAGTTGTTCTACACCCTACTCTTTATCTTCTTTTCTTTCATACGATACACTTTCTCCTCATAAGTGCTTTGTTGTCAATATTACCTCTCACAATGAACCTCAAACTTTTACTTAAGTTGTTAACGATCCTTACTGGTGTGAGGGAATGAATTCTGAAACGAGGCACTTGAGACAAATAATACCTTAAGTGTAACTGATTTACCTACGAACTTATTTACATGCTGGAAAATCTCCCATTGGATGTAAATGGTTTTACAGAATCAAATATCATTCATATGGTTTTATAGAACGCTACATAGCCAGGTTGGTAGCTAAGGGTTACACACAACAAAAAGGTCTCGATTACTTAAGGCTCTCTCCCCTGTTGCTAACTTCCTACAATTAGATGTTTACTTGTTGTTGTAGCTATTAAAAATGGCACATTTTTCAACTAGATTTTAATAATGCATTTTTACATCTAAACGAAGAGGTCTACATGACCATTCTTCCTATTTTGGTAGAAATGGGGAGAATAAGGTGTGTCGGCTGAATAAGTCCCTTTATTGACTAAAACAAGCTTCTAGGCAGTGGTTTTCCAACCTTTCAAATTCTATTTTACAGCTTGGTTTCATCCAATCTAAAGTTGATTACTCATTGTTTACATAGTCTATTGATTCATCATTCACCCTTTTTTCCTTTTTTTAGTATACATTGATGATCTCATATTTCCTGGAAATGATTTGACTAAAGTGAATTCTTTGAAGTCTTATTTGGATGATAAGTTCAAGATTAATGATCTTGGCAATCTCAAGTATCGTTTTGGGTTGGAAGTAGCTCGTTCATCTAGTGATATTTTCCTATGTCAAGGGAAATATGCACTTGAAGCTAGCGAGGACTGATGGTCCTATCCTTGAAGATGCTTCCCTATCACTAGGCTTGATCTTGCATACTCAACTCAAGTTCTTAGCTAGTTCATGGACTAGCCAAGGAAAGCACATCTCACCACTGCTTATAGTGTTCTTTGATATCTCAAGTCTACCATCGGTCAAGGCTTATTTTATTCTGCTACTTCTCAGCTTCATTTGAAGGCTTTTACTGACTCAAATTGGGCTAGTTGTCCTGATTCTTGAAAGTCTCTTACTGGGTATTGAGTTATCTTTGGTGATTCTTTAATCTCATGGAAGTCTAAAAAGCAAACTACAATCTCCAAAAGCTTAGCAGAATTGAAATATAGAGTTATGTCAACAACCTGTTGTGAAGTTTCTTGGCTTCTAGCAGTTCTTCAGGATCTTCAAATCTCTCATTCTCAACTTGCTCTCCTTTTTTTGTCACAATCTAGCAGCTTTGCATATTGTTGCCAATCCGGTCTTCCATGAGAGAACTAAGCACATCAAGATCGATTGCCACTTAGTTTGAGACAAAATTCAAGCGGGTGTAATCCGCACTCTTCATGTTCCCTCTCGACATCAACTTAGTGATATTTTTATCAAGTCACTTGGCTATGAACTTTTCACTAACCTACTTAGCAAGATGGGAATTCATAACTTGTATTCTCTGTCTTAAGGGGGAGTGTTACACAGTGGAAGTTAACTATGATATGTATTACTTAGTTATTTAGATGACGTGAGTCAGCTGATGTAAAGAACATATATGAGTTCAAATATATAGATACAGTAATCACGAAATATGTGGAAGTCTTTTCTTATCTTCGTTTCTTTCTACTTTTTCTTGCTCTCCAAACAAGAATCAAGAATGTTATCTTCACTTCCAACGGTAGTATTCTCTTAGTGTGTGTGTGAATATATATAGCAATTTTCTCTCCAGTATCATCCGCTTATACCTAAGTCTATCTATCTTTCATTCATTGCTCATTTTGTTCTTTTCATCCACCTTCTTGTTTATCTATATGGGTCTCTCTTTTGAATTTGATAATCAGCTTCTATATGACTACTCTTCATCTACGGTGAAACCAAAAATAACTTTAACTTTCAATGTGGAAGAAAAATGACTAGATAATTTTATATCCTTTCTATGTGGTTGGTGGTGCGGCTTTCGATCGGCAATGGCAATTAGGAGAACTTGAAGCGGAGAAAAAAATTGGGTATGCTGAAATTGGAGAGTTTTGGCAACAACAAAATGGCCAGTAGTCTAACAACAAAGAGAGAGAAAATTAAAAAAAAAAAGAAAAAAAAGAAAAAAGAAAAAAAAAAAGAGTATAATTTTAGAGAAATGCTTCTAATAGGCGTCTCCTACAAAGCTTAATTATTCGAGACCAATGGGAACTCTCCACGTAAGGGATACACACAAAACCAACACAAGACGCGCATCAAAGAATCCTGAATCGAGAACCCCCCTGACCCCCACTCTCTCTGCTCTCATTCTTTCTTGAGAAATCAAAATCCCTAACCTCTCTCTCTCCTTCCGGCTCTCTCCTTCCCTCTCGTGGACAGTCCCGTCGTGGACCTTAAATCCTACAACTTTATGCTCACAGCAGTACTGGTACTCTCGCGGTGTTGTGGGTAGGCTTTTCCATAGTGCGCACTTTCCTCTTGGTGGTGAAAATACGTCTATGTACGTTGCTTTGAAGCGCCATCTTGAGGTCACAATCTTACTTTTTCAAAACGTCTTTTAGATGTCTTTCAAAGATGACATGCATGATTTTTTTTTTCCTTCAAGTTTTTAGCCAAATTGCTATCTGTTACTTCCAGAGAAAGAAGAAGATGAGGAGGAGGAGGAGGAGGAAGATGAGAATATATTAGTCTGGTACTGAACTAACAAATCGAACCAAAAAAAAAGAAAAAGAAAAACAGAGACAGAGAGAGGTTGAATAATAAGTATTTGATGAAAGAGTTCCCAAACATGCAAAAAGGGAAAGAACAGATAAAAAAGAAGAACCCGGTGCCTCTGTGTTGAGTTTGACTTGGGGCTTCCATCTTTTTCAAATATATTATCAAGGATAGCTTGGAGACGCAAACGTTCATTGTTTTTTGGTGTTGTGTTTAAAATCTTTGTCATGTTGCATGAGCAGTTTAATCCGTGACAGAAGAACTTGCAAAAATATATTCTAATTTTCTAAATCAATTTTGACTTGGTTTTATATCTATAAAATTCCATGAAACCTTTTTATTTATTTACTGGGGATGTACCACCCTTATCAATATAAAACTCTAGAAATTCTCATCCTGTTCTTGCTTGTTTGACTAGTAATTTTCCTGACGATTAGGAAATAGAGCTTCGGTAGCCTGAAGTTCGAAGGAGAGACAGAGAAAGGTTAGGGTGTTTTCGGTTCGAGGGAGAGGGAGAGAGAGGGGGGTGGGGAGGGGGGTCTCGACAGAAGGCAAATCTCCTACAGTGCGGCGAATAGGGATAGAGGTGTAGCCCTAACGTGGCACTATTCTATTGGTCTCCAGTAAATGGAGCTTATAGGAAGCACCGGCGAAAAGTTATTCTCATAATTTTATTGGTTAGATGAGATACACGACTATTAGATGAATTTATCTTGATACTGTAGCTCACAACCATTTTAGCTCTATGTGTAGCTAATCCAATTCAGTCTTATTTTAACATGAGTAATGTTAAAAACAGTTTTAGGATATACCAGTCCTGTGCATTCAATTTGAAATAGTAGGGTTCACTATTAAAAAATAGATTTTTTTTTTTCATTTGAATCCTAAATTTATTAATTTTTTTTTAAAAAATGCACAAAACTTATACTCCTTAAAATTGTATAAATCATTCTCATATCTATATTTTAGCTATTGCACTTTTTTGCTAATCCACATATGAGGGCCTTGGAGAGATGGCTTGTGTTGTACTGGTGGATTCTTTAAGAAAAACTGTATTTCTAGTCTCCTAGCTGCAATCAGCGAGCACTAAGGTTAGGTTTGGATGTTGAGGTAAGATGAGAATTTTTGAAAATTTTGTGAATAGTGTTAAGATGAAAGTTTAAAATATTATTTTTTAATATTATTACTGTTTTGAGATTTGAAAAAGTTAAATTAAAATTTGAAAAAGTTGAATTGTTTATTATATTTTATATGGGGATTTGAAAAAGATGTAATGATGAGATGAGATGAGATAGAGATGAGAAATCTCATCTATCCCCCCAAACATAACCTAAATCGATGTGGGTGCCCATATCATTTTAATGAAATGGTGCAGATTGTAGTTGGTGGAAGACAAAACGTAGCTCAACTTTTGGGAGGAAAAAGAGAAAAAACAAAAACTCAGGCGGGAACAAAAAGAACGTAGTTTCATTCTTACATTTTCTGGGAGTACTCTTTTGTTTGGAAAATATAGAGGCCATGACCATCACTTGCATAGATTCTCTATAACGCTGCAGCAAAAGGCAACATCATGGCTTTCACAGATCAAGTCAATGTGAAAGATGACACTCCATTGCATGTCTCGGTAAGGTATGGGCATGCTAATATCGTTAAAGTTCATATTGAATATACAAGAGATCCACATCATCAAGATCTTGAAAAGTAGGGTTGAAGTAGTTAGGCAGATGCTTAGGATGGTGAACAAAGAGAAAGACACAGCCTTACATGAGCCTGTACGTTATAATCACCCTGAAGTGATAAAACTTTTAATCAAGGAAGACCATCAACAAAATTCTTCATGAAAACTCCAGCTGAACATTTTTTTTCTTTTGTTGCCTGAAACTCCACAGTAGTGATCAATGTGATCATTAAGAAAATGAACAAGATTTTGGTTTGCAAGATCGATTGGATGTGAACATCCCCAAGGCCTAGTAACCAGATCGGTCGGAGAAGAAGTTGGGTTCACTCGATATCGAAAGATTTTCCTTTCTTCTTTGTGGATATCCACCAAACCGAAACTTCTGCCTTTTTTTTTTTTTAATGATTGATGTGGGACCCGGCCACATCAGATTTAGTGCGCACCGACCGTGGGGAAATGACTGTATGTAATAGAACTCATTTTTTAAATGTTTGCGTTATTATATATTTTTAAAAGAAAAAGATGACAATATCCTAAAGGCACTAATTTTCTTTAACACAAAACTATCCCATTAAGATAAAGGAATTGCCTAAACCATGACAAAAGATTAGGGGTGGGTAGCGGGGGCCCACACCCCACTACCCCGCCTTCACCCGGCCCTCCCCCGCATGGTAGGGTGGAGAACCCTGCCCCGCCTCGTTGGGCGGGGGGCATGCTAGCCCCTGCGGGGTCTCGCCTCAGCCCTCGCACTGCCTACTTATATAAATATATATATTTGTACGTATTTATAAATATATGTTATTAGTTTTACTATTTATAAATATAGTAATATGTATTAAGTTTAGTTTTTACTTAACACTTTGGGTAAGTTATAGTGTGACCTTTATATAGGAGGCCACATTGCTTAAGTGAGACACTTGTATTGCCTTGACCTCCTATATAAATGCCACTATAAGTCACACTATATCTTGCACAAAATATGCACTAGAAAACTATGTTATTAGTTTTTAAATTATGATCACATTTACAAGTTTAAATTTATAATTGGGTAAAAAAAATATATTTTTGGTCACTTTTGGGCCCATGAATAATTTTTAGCCTAGTAGGCCATTGGTAGTATTAGAGTGGGCGAGAGGTGGGGCCAGATGATGTGGACACCCCTGTATTTTGCTTGGGATCGGACATATATTTGAAGCGTCGATACATGCAACATAAGGTTACATGCCCTCGTTCATGACAGATAAAGATGCAATGTTCCTAACATGCATTGAACAATAAGTAATATTTGTAGCAGATACTTTTTTTTCTTTGAGTAACACTATGCACCAAACTAATAATATCGTAATTACTTAAAACATGATCCATACTTATGGAATGGATAAACATTCATGATTACAGTACAAGTCTTAAAAGACTGTAATCTTAAAACATGGGAGACCAAACTCCATAATTACAACATTAGAATAATAACTACTAGGCTAGTTCGTCAAGTAACTCGTGTAATTGGGCCAACGATGCCATAATACTGTCAAAAAATCTAACTAAGGAGGCCTCAAGCTCCGTGTCGCATCAGCATTGCCTAATCAACTTCCTTCAATTGGCCAGGCTCTGCTCCTTCTCCTCGACCTGACACATCTCATACCATTCTGAGGGCAATGGTAATTTGGACTACCATGGTGAGGTTTGAATACAAATATCAGTAAGTTAACAGAGAACTTCCACACAAGTTAATTATGCATGAATGGCAATAAAGGTATGAATGCATAATCAAAGTCATAAGCAAGTATAAAATAACTTGACGTGTAACATGGCATAAACTGACATGATTTGAATCCTGACATGAATGACATGAACTTGAACTTTAAACATGACATGACATGAACTTGACTCATTGTGGGGTAAGGCCAAGTCTCCTGAGTCACCGACCCCCCCTCCTGGGTCCAATAAAGCTAAGTCCCTCGTCGCGAGGTGCAAGCTAGGCACCAGATCTTGAGCTCTCAACAAGGCTTGAGTCGCGACTAAAGAAGTCGAGTCTCTAGACGCGCTGTGGGGTAAGGCCAAATCTCTTGACTAGCCAACCCACCGTCCAATAAAGCCGAGTCCTCGACAAAGCCTGACTCGCGACCAAAGAAGTTGATTCCCTAGACTCGTTGCGGGGTAAGGCCAGGACTCTTGACTCGCCGAACCCCCATCCAACAAAGCCGAGTTCCTAGACTCGCTGTGAGGTCCATGTCAGGTATCGGATCTTGAGCCCAGGACAAGGCCTGACTCGAGACAAAAGAAGTCGAGTCCCTAGCCTCGCTGCGGGGTAAGGCCAAGTCTCTTGACTCGTCTATGCCCTATGCAATAAAGTCGAGTTCCTAAACTCACCTTGGGGTCCAGGCCAGGCACCAGATCCGGAGCCCTTGACAAGGCTTGACTTGCTACCAAAGAAGTTGAGTCCCTAGACTAGCTGTGGGGTAAGACCAGGTCTTTTGACTTGCCGACTCCCCATCAAACAAAGCCGAGTTCCTAGACTTGTCGTGAGGTCTAAGCCGTGAATCTCATCCTGAGCCCTCTACCAGACCTGACTCGCAACCAAAGAAGTCGAGTCTCTAGACTTGCTGCAGGGTAAGGTAAAGTCTCTTGAGTGGTAGACCCCCTATAGACAAAGTCGAGTCCCTAGACTCACAGTGAGGTCCAGGCCGGGTATCGGATCCTGAGCCCTTGACAAGGCCTGACTCGCGACTAAATAAGCCGAGTCCCTAGACTCCTTGCGGGGTAAGGCCAAGTCTCTTTACTCGTCGAACCCCCGTCTAATAAAGTTGAGTCCTTAGACTCGCTACGGGGTAAGGCCAACTCTCTTGACTCGCCGACCCCCTGTCCAACAAAGCCGAATTCCTAGACTCGCCGTGAGGTCTAGGCCGGGCATCGGATTCCGAGCCCTCGACAAGGCTTGACTCGCGACCAAAAAAGTTAAGTCCCTAGACTCACTACGGGGTAAGGCCAAGTCTCTTAAGTCGCCGACCCCTTATGCAACAAAGCCGAGTCCCTAGACTCGCCGCGAGGTCCAGGCTGGGTATCTGATCCTGAGTCCTCGACAAGGCCTGACTCGCGACTAAAGAAGTCAAATCCTTAGACTCGCTACAGGGTAAGGCCAAGTCTCTTGAGTCACTGACCCCCCGTCCAACAAAGGCGAGTCCTTAGACTCGCCTCGAGGTCCAAGCCGGGTATCGGATCCCGAGCCCTCGAAAAGGCTTGACTCACGACCAAAGAAGTCGTATCCTTAGACTCGCTGTGGGTAAGGCCAAGTCTCTTGACTCGCCGACCCCCATCCAATAAAGCCGAGTCCGTAGACTCGCCGTAAGGTTTAGGCCGAGCATTAGATCCCGAGCCCTCGTTGAGGCCTGACTCGTGACCAAAGAATGTGAGTTCCTAGACTCGCTGTAGGGTAAGGCCAAGTCTCTTGACTCGCCGACCTCCCGTCCAACAAAGCTGAGTCCCTAGACTCGCCGCGAGGTCCAAGCCGGGCATCAGATCCTGAGCCCTTGACAAGGCCTGACTCGCGACCAAAGAAGCGAGTCCCTAGACTCACTACGGGGTAAGGCCAAGTCTCATGAGTCGTGGACCCCCTGAACAACAAAGTCGAGTCCCGAGACTAGGCGCGAGGTTCAGGCCAGGTATCGGATCCTGAGCCCTAGACAAGGCCTGGTTCACGACCAAAAAAGTGAGTGCCTAGACTCGTTGCGGGGTAAAGCCAAGTCTCTTGACTCGACGACCTCCTTTCCAACAAAGTCGAGTTCCTAAACTCACTGTGAGGTCTAGGCTAGGCATCAGATCCCGAGCCCTCGACAAGGCCTGAGTCGCGACCAAAGAAGTCAAGTCCTTAGACTCGCTATGTTGTAAGGCAAAGGCTCTTGAGTCGTCGACCCTCCGTCCAACAAAGCCGAGTCCCTAGGCTCGCTGCGAGGTCCAGGTAGGGTATCGGATCCCGAGCCCTCAACAAGGCCTGACTCGCAACCAAAGAAGTATTATCCCTAGACTTGATGCGGGGTAAGGCCAAGTCTCTTGATTCGCCGACCCCCCGTCCAACAAAGCCGAGTTCCTAGACTCACAGTGAGGTCTATGTCGGGCATCAGATCCCTAACCCTCGACAAGGCTTGACTCACCACCGAAGAAGTCAAGTCCCTAAGACTCGCTACGAGGTAAGGCCAAGTCTCTTGAGTCGTTAACCCCCCGTCCAACAAAACCGAGTCCCTAGACTCGCCGACTGGTCCAGGCTGGGTATCGGATCCCGAGCCTTCGACAAGGCTTGACTCACGACCAAAGAAGTTAAGTCCTTAGACTCACTACGGGGTAATGCCAAGTCTCTTGAGTTGCCAACCCCTCATCCAACAAAGCCTAGTCCCTAGACTCACCGCGAGATTGAGGCCAGGTATTGGATCCCGAGCCATTGACAAGGCCTAACTCGCGACTAAAGAAGTCGTGTCCTTAGACTCGCTGCGGGGTAAGGCCAAGTCTCTTGACTCACCGACCTCCCGTCCAATAAAGCCGAGTCCCTAGACTCGCCGTGAGGTCTAGGCCGGGCACCAGATCCCAAGCCCTCATTGGGGCCTGACTCGTGACCAAAGAAGGTGAGTTCCTAGACTCGCTGCAAGGTAAGGCCAAGTCTTTTGACTCGCTGACCCCATTTCCAACAAAACTGAGTCCCTAGACTCGCCATGAGGTCCAAGCTGGGCATCGGATCCTGAGCCCTCGACAAGTCCTGACTCGCAACCAAAGAAGTCTTATCCCTAGACTTGATGCGGGGTAAGACCAAGTCTCTTGATTCGCCGACCCCCCGTCCAACAAAGCCGAGTTCCTAGACTCACTGTGAGTCTAAGCCGGGCATCAGATCCCTAACCCTCGACAAGGCTTGACTCACCACCGAAGAAGTCAAGTCCCTAGACTCGCTACGAGGTAAGGCCAAGTCTCTTGAGTCGTTGACCCCCCGTCCAACAAAACCGAGTCCCTAGACTCGCCGACCGGTCCAGGCCGGGTATCGGATCCCGAGCCCTCGACAAGGCCTAACTCACGACCAAAGAAGTCAAGTCCTTAGACTCGCTACGGGGTAAGGCCAAGTCTCTTGAGTTGCCAACCCCCCATCCAACAAAGCCTAGTCCCTAGACTCACTGCGAGATTGAGGCCAGGTATTGGATCCCGAGCCATTGACAAGGCCTAACTCGCGACCAAAGAAGTCGTGTCCCTAGACTCGCTGCGAGGTAAGGCCAAGTCTCTTGACTCACCGACCTCCCGTCCAATAAAGCTGAGTCCCTAGACTCGCCGTGAGGTCTAGGCCGGGCACTAGATCCCAAGCCCTCATTGAGGCCTGACTCGCGACCAAAGAAGGCGAGTTCCTAGACTCGCTGCAGGGTAAGGCCAAGTCTCTTGACTCACCGACCCCCTTTCCAACAAAACTGAGTCCCTAGACTCGCCGCGAGGTCCAAGCTGGGCATCGGATCCTGAGCCCTTGACAAGTCTTGACTCGCGACCAAAGAAGTCGAGTCCCTAGACTCACTGAGGAGTAAGGCCAAGTCTCATGAGTCGCAGACCCCCCGATCAACAAAGCCGAGTCCCTAGACTCGGCGCGAGATTCAGGCCGGGTATCGGATCCCGAGCCCTCGAAAAGGCTTGACTCGTGATCAAAGAAGCCGAGTCCCTAGACTCGTTGCAGGGTAAGGCCAAGTCTCTTGACTCGCCAACCCTCATTCCAACAAAGCCGAGTCCCTAGACTCGCCAAGTGGTCCAAGCTGGGCATCGGATCCTGAGCCCTCGACAAGGCCTGACTCGTGACCAAAGAAGTCGAGTCCCTAGACTCGTTGCGGACCCCTCGATCAACAAAGACGAGTCTGTAGACTTGCTACGAGGTCCAAGTTGGGCATCGGATCTCGAGCCCTAGATAAGACCTGACTTGCGACCAAAGAAGTTGAGTCTCTAAACTCGCTGCGGGGTAAGGCCAAGTCTCTTAACTCGCTGACCCCCCATCTAACAAAGCTGAGTCCCTAGACTCACCACGAGGTCTAGGCAACCAAAGAAGTCAAGTCCCTAGATTTGCTGCGGGGTAAGGCCAAGTCTCTTGACTCACCAACCCCCATCAAATCAAGCCGAGTCCCTAGACTCGCTGTGGGGTAAGGCTGACTTGCCAGGGGCCAGGCCGGACGTGAGATCCAGGGCCCTCATCAAGGCCTCGTGGGCTTGATCCAAAAGATTCCACCGTAAAGTCAAATGTCAGAAAAAAAAATATCTATATAAGTAGGACACAAGCAGTCAAGACAAAAAGATTTCCATTTCATTTCACCAGAAGTATACAACTTTTACAAAAAAAAGAAACAAAAAAGGTGCCATATAGAGGTCCTACAAAACAAAAAACAAGGGGGAGAGTCTGAGCCCATCATTGCGGAGGAAGAGGCGGATTAGCACCCGCGGGGGAGGGAGGATACCTTGGCTTCCTGAAGTTCTTAACATAAGCTTGCGCTTCGGCATTTAGGGGAAAGGTGGCCAAGTCCAGAGTGTGTAGGTCCAACCCAGGGTTCTAAAGTAGGTGTTCGTGCATCTGTTCAAGACCTTCCCAGTAGTCGTAAGACCAAGCCGCGTCCCCGATGGTGTTAGTCTTCGCGATCTGGGACCTAATCTCCCCGGAACGCTACGCAACATTGTCCAATTGGGACTTCAAGCTAGCAATCCCTATGTCGCGGGTAGGAGGTCGATATTCTTATGGGTCCCCATGCCAGAGAGTTCACCAACGCGTTCCTTCACCCGACGCAGTTGCCCCCTTATGTGTTAGGCCTCCTGGGTAAGTTTGTAGTGCCCAGACAACAACTTCGAGCGCTGTCCGAAGAGTCGACGACCGAGGCTTGACCCTCTCAAACTCCTTCAATTTCTCCTCAGCAGACTCCAGCTCCACCTTCTGGGTGACGAGGTTCTACTCGACCGCAACATGGGCCTCTTCAACACGTTGGTTCGCAAACGACCACCGGCGAATATTCTCCTCAGCATCGCGCAGCAAGTCCTTCAAAACCTTATTCTTCTACTTGCGTCTCCCAACAACCGTCTCCAAGAGTTGGTTCTGGTCCTTCATGTACAAAAACTCGTTGATGAACTCTTTGCTCTCGATCTTGAGGTTCTTAATTTTCTAGGCTGCCTGCTTCATCTTGTAGTACCTAGGGGTGTAATCAGTTCGGTTCAGTCCAGTTTTAGACAAAATTTAGGACCGAACCAGTATGACCGGTTTTACATTTTTCAAAACTGATTACGCTCCGATTACCCTCCTAAACTGATACTTCTAATTTTACCGGTTTACGATCCGATCTGGTCCGGTTTTTTGATTTTTTACTAAAAAAATCATATACACAAACTATCAAACACACATATAAAACACACAATCTGTTTTACAATGCAATCCATGTATACAATGTCACAAACTATCAAACACACACACACACACACACACATATACACTGACACACATAAACACACATATAAATTCAAATGTTCAATTATCTTCGGAAGTTTCAAATGTTCCAATACACTAACACACACAGACATATACATATAAACAAACACACACAGTCACACAAAAACACATAAATTCAAAAAAATTAATCCATATACACAAACACATACTTCTAGTTCACGCATATGGAGAGGGGGGATTACAGAAGCTTCCCATCAACAATAAACTGCACTTTCATGTAATTTCACAATCATAATCACAAAATCCTAATAACACAAATACAATCACAAAACCCTAATGATTCATATAACTTGAATTAATTTCAAATAACTTAAATAAGGGAAATGAAAAAAATAATGGAGAAAAATTACTGTGAGGAGTCGAAGACAGAGAGACGTGAGGTGAGACCGTAAGTCCGTGAGGGGAGGTTCGACGATGACAGTGATTTCGCGAGCTCATAGTATGTGCGACGGTCAGTGAGGGGAGGTAGAGAGACGGAGAGTGAGGTAGAGAGACAGAGACGAGAGGGTAAAGTAGAGGCAGAGACTAGAGAGGCGGAGATGGAGACGAGAGACGAGAGTGAGGAGAGACTATAAGTCCGTGAGGGGAGGTTCGACGACAACAGTGATTCCGTGAGCTCACAGTATGTGCGACGACCAGTGAGGGTAGGTAGAGAGACGGAGAGTGAGGTAGAGAGACAGAGACGAGAGGGTAGAGTAGAGGCAGAGACTAGAGAGGCGGAGACGAGAGACGAGACTTAGGAGAGGCTGTAAGTCCGTGAGGGGAGGTTCGACGACGACTGTGATGCTGTGAGCTCACGATATGTGCAACGGCCTGTAAGGGGAGGTAGAGAGATGGAGATGAGAGGGAGACTAGAGAGGTGGAGACGAGAGATGAGAGTGAGGAGAGTGACACCGGTTTGAAATTGTTTTAGGGTTTATAGTATAAACTGGAATTGTGAGAGGAAACGATGTCGTTTCCTTTGGTTTCAACTTTCAATTGTTTTGTTTTGTTTTTTTAAATGATAATTAAAAAAAAAATTGATGGTTTGAGAAATTGATAATTATAATTTATATATATTTGTAATACATTTAATACGTAGTTAATAGTTATAGACTATAGTGATTTGGTTATAGTGATTAATAGTGATTTAGTTATAGTGATTACTGATTAGTATAACTATAGTCTATATTAGGCTATTACTATTAGTTATATATTAGTATAGTTATATAATATATTAGACTATATGATAGTATTAATATTAGATTATTAGTATAGCTATATATTAGTATTAGTTATATATTAGTATTAATTCTAGTGATTTAGTATAACTATATTAGTATAAGTATAACTATTAACTATAGTCTATATTAGACTATTAATATTAGTTATAAACTTATATATTAGTATAGTTATATAAATTATTAGACTATATAATAGTATTAATATTAGACTATTAGTATAGCTATATATTAGTATAAGTTATAAACTAGATATTAGTATAGTTATATAATATATGTTCAATTAAATTCTCATTTTTAAGATTAAACTTTTATTTTATAATAACATTATCTTATATAATATTATATTAATAATAATATAATTTATTAATTATACATTATATATAAAACTTATATAAAAAATATTGTTTTTATCAGCCAGTTCGGTCCTGAAAATCCTAAAACCGGAACTGGACCGATTAAAAACTGGTAAAACAGGTTCGGTCTAGACTAGTTTTTCGGGTCAAATTTACACCCCTAGTAGTACCCAAAGCGGCCCAATGTTCCTAGCTCTCGGTTTACCTCATCCAACTCTCCGAGCTCCTCCCCCATCGTCACGGCCAACTGATCTGTGGCTTGCAATGAGAGGAACGATTAGAAATGTTAAAACACCGGGCCGAGAAAGTTCAACGAAGAAGAACGAGAAGGAAGAAAAGGTCTACCTGGGCGAAGAGGGGATGCAGCATCTGGGTCGTCCGCTTGGTGGTCGCTGCCCGAGCCCTATCTAGGTTGGAGGCCGGTGCCTAGCTCCCATTGACCTCAGTGGAAGAGGAGAAGCCGATGAGAGCTAGCTGCAAGGAAAAGTTTGGAAGTGCCCTCCAACGCTGCAAGGTCCAGGGGCGATCGGGGATGCATTGGAGCCGTTGGCATCACTTAACTCCACAACAAACGAGGGATCCTGGGAACCTCCCTCGTGGTCAACCCCGCATGGCTATGTAAAGGAAGGCCCGGGGGGGGGGGGGGAAATAGTCCTGGTGTGGGAGAGGCGGACCCGGCTACCCCCTCAGGGTTCCCGGTCGCGGCAGGAAGGACGCCTCCTTGCTCTATGCTCCCATTTCTCCTTCTTCGTCTTCTTCATCTTCTCCTTCTTCATCATCTGATTCAAAGAAGAAGTTGGGATGCCTCATGTCTTCTTCTTCTCCTCCTCTTTCTCCATCCGCACTCGCGGCTCCAGAGGGACCTTGCTCTTCTTCTCGGCTCTTGGCTCTCGGACCCAAATCTTCCTCCTGGCCCCTGCCTCTGGACTCAGCGCTTCCTTTCGGCGCCTGGCTCCCTGACTCTACTCTTCTACTCAGGGCCCGGCTTTCGGGGTTTGCTGGGGAACCTCATGGGCCACTGCCTCCCTCAAGGTGTCTTCAAAGGACATGAATGACTCGAACTTGTTGGGCCCGTGAAGGGGGGTGGTGCGCAAAGGAATTAAAGAAATGCGCCTGGAGGTCGCACACGTCCACCTCTTCCCCGAAAGGAAACAACGGGTCGGGGAGGGACCTAACAGAAGCAGGTCGGGGGCCCATTGAAGAAGAAGAATGCCTAACAGCAGAGCGCGAACTGCTCGGAAATGACGTGGTCCCCCATGTTGAAGGGATTGGAATCTCTGGGAGAACGGACTGCTGCTGCCCCTATCCGTGGGTGTCTTGGCCCCGGGGCATCTTGGCACGGCTCACAAACTCCCTAGCACAGCCACGAGAGGAAGAGGAATCCCCGGCCTCACTACTTGGCTTCTTTCGAGGCGGATCGTGACGCATCTTTGGTCGTTTCGCCATCCCACCAAAGGAGCTCTAGGCACGCATCCGGTCCCAAGGAGAGGGAATATCACCCAAAAATTTCCTACCAATCACATACGAGCGATCGAGCATGGACAATAAATCACAAATGTTCTCATCGGAGAGGCTGGTCAGTCTGCGACTAATCAGGGTGGGCCCTCACCCAAGCTATCACTGTCTCTAGATGAGCCTCCTCCCTCCTATTCAGTGTAAGTTCCAGACTCTCCGAGGAAGGGAGGAAACCTAAAAATGCCTGAACGATTC
Source organism: Pterocarya stenoptera (assembly GCA_003123785.1). Taxonomy (NCBI): domain Eukaryota; kingdom Viridiplantae; phylum Streptophyta; class Magnoliopsida; order Fagales; family Juglandaceae; genus Pterocarya; species Pterocarya stenoptera. The sequence continues at coordinate 32,025 of QEOT01124209.1, read as the reverse complement.
TCCTTGTGTGCGGCCTCCCGATCAGGGTACTACCAGTCCGAGCCCGACACAAAGAAAAATTTTCGGGAACATTCCTTAATGTTCAGGCCCAAAGACTATGGGAACCCCAGGCCCCTCAGACTAAACCCTGACGTGGGCTAGAAGCCCAGACCGGAAGACTGCGTACCTAGCCCACGATCGTAAGCCTATGCGGAAAGGCTTTGGCACCTCGCTCGGATATGCCAAGAATCCCATCTCAGGACTTGATGACCCACTGAGCCTTGTCATAAGGTACCGTACAGACTACCCCACTGTATGTAGGTGGCTGGACATGCCCAATATTGGGCACGTCAGACCCAAGACAAGTCACATTCAATGTGTGTGTCAGGGGACTCGGCACGCAATGACGTGCTGCTAGAGTACGTAGGCGGCTCGACCACGACCTAACACCCTGTCATGGAAGGATGGTGGCAGCGGGTCTGACTGAGCACGACCTAACACGCCACAATCTCCCTCGAAAGTCTGAGCCGCAGCCTGACACATTGTCCCGACAGGGGGAGGAGTGGTAGCAGGTTTGACTCAGGTATGACCTGACACTCCACGACCTCCCTCGGCAATAGAGTCTGAATTAGGTATAAATAACAGTCATCCCTCCCACGAGAAGGCTCTCTAGACCCTTTATTATTTTTCCTAATTCTCTAAGTTTTCCCCATTACTTGAGTGTTCTTCACTAATTTTCCATTGAAGCTCTCCTGGAAGTCACCGGAACCCATTCTTCCTCCTTGTTGCAGGTGGCCTAAGCTTGGTTACTGTGACATTGCTTAGGCTGCGAAATACGACCTCAACAAGGTTAATATTTATTATCAAGGCATATTGTTGGTATTTTTTTTAATAAATAGAGTTTTTGTACCGTTTCTTTTAGTGCTATTACGGTAGAATTTGATATTGAGAAAGGTCTTTAAAGTGTTTTTATTCTGTTAATAGTTTTAATGGTTGAAGAGTTAATGTACTTTATAGAGTTAGCTACGGTTTTTAAAGAAAAAATTATGTTTGACCATTGTGGGGTTGAAATGTTTTTTAACATTGGTTTTGTCACTTTATTTCTTACCGGTTTTGGGTTGTGTTAATTGCTAAACCGTTTTATTTATATTAATTTGGGTGTCTTTATTCAATTGATTGCCCAGTTGGATGAAGGAAAATGTTTATTTTTTTATTTCTATTTAAATGGTTCAGCTTATTGAGAGAAAGTGTGGTTCGTCTAGTATTGTTTTCTATTTGAGTGTAGTGTTGTTTTTCTATACAACATAGAGAAAATCTCTAGAGAGATTAGAATAGAGGGTAGTACCAAGATAATTTTGTGAGAGTATTTTCAGATAAAAGAAAAGGTATTTTTTTAGTGGAACTTTGAGCTTAACCACTTGTACAGAGTTAGTTCGGACTATACGACGATCAGTTGAGTTGTTGTATCCTGGAGGAGTCAGGTCAAGAGGATTTCTACTGCACTGGTTAATTTGAGACGTTGTACACTGTAGAGGGTTTAAATCTCCTTAAAGAGAGCAATATTTCCGTACCTCAGTCCAAACTGACTTTGTTTTAATTTAATTTCATTATAATTTTTATTATATTATTATAAATTTCTCCAACACATATAAAGATAAACCTAAGTTCTCTAGACAACATTTAACAAATTGGCGATGACAATGCAATACGTGGCCTTGTGTGCGGCATAGATATTTGCAAAACAAACGCCCTTATTTATGTAAATGATACCCGTATGACCCCATATGACTTAAATGCCTCGAAAATTAACGCTGGCAATATATCATATATGATACAATTTGTGAATTTAACGCCAACACAATACGAAATAAGTAGAATTTATATTTTATATAAATGAGTTGGGATCTAAACAGGCTAACCTAATAAGATAGGATTAATAAATAAATCAATTATGGGTCAACGTATAATAAATCCATATAACACGAACATATTTTATTTATAATGTTGAGCCTTGTATGTCTTTTTTTGTTGTTGTTGGAGATATGTGATATTAATATTGTTATTCCATTACGTTGTATATCAAACTATTAAACTTTTTTTTTTTTTTGTGTTAATATATAGTTTTATTTCATGAAAATATTAGTTTTCTTATATGTTATTGGTTTTGGATATTAATAATAAAATATTTGATCATAAATCTAGTTGTGATTGCAAATTATTTATATAGTTTTCCTTATATTATATATAAAATTATATTAATTGGATTAAAAAAATAAATATACGGATTAATTCAACTCATTCATATAAAACAAGTTAAGAGAATTGAGACAAGTTAATTATTAAACAGAATAAGCGAGTCGAGTTGTGCTGCTTGTTAATTAAATGAGTTAGGTTCGAATTTTAATTTCTAACCCGTTTAATTAAACGATTCGGACACAAATTGATTGATATAGTCTAACTCATGACTTATCACGATATAAACATGCTCACAAACATGAATTACCACAGGTCTAAAATCATCACAAAATTTAAAAAATTAATTAGAACATGCTTCAAAAATCACAAGAATAATGCAAAAAAAAAAAAAAAACGCGAGAATAATGTAATTATATAGATTATAATTAGAATTAATCTTTACATCATCCTACACACCACATATCATAATTTTTTTTTATTTGTTTTTCTTATTAAATGTGTATTATATGAATGATGAATAAAAAAATATAAATGTTTCAAGAAGAGTAAAATTAAAAAAAATAAAAATAAAAATAAAAAACATATTAATGTATGGTGTGTAGAATGATGCATAGCAATAGTCATAATTATGGAGCCGTCTTCAGAAGCTCTTGACGAGAGAGAGAGAGAGAGAGAGAGAGAGAGGGAATCGCTCAGTGTCTTCAAAACTGAGAAGCAACAATGGCCGGAGAAACACAAAAAGCCAGAAACATGAACGAAAATAAAGTCCGTGAAATCCTAGGAACCAGAACTACTAGAATTGGAATGTGTCGATTCCTTCGAGGTTCATGTCCATCGATCGTTCCTTACCTTCTAACCCCCATGGACCCTTCGATTCTGACAATATTCATCGCTCGATTCCTCCCAAAAACAAAAACAACCAAGAAGCAGATAAAGCGGCAGTTTAAGAATACAGTGGTTCATTCTAGGAAACATCATCACTCCTCGCTTTCCCAATCGCATTTTCTCCGCATCCTCCTTTCGTTCTCAGAAAGTCGGTTGGCCGGAATTCCAGGTATCTCTCTCTGATTTGGTAGGCCAGAAATTGTAGGACAATGAAATAAATTGATATCGTTGAGCTTTAATCTACAGCACAGAGCTTGATAAGAACGAGTAGGAGCAATCAATTCCGAAAATTTCTTTTTCATTTCACTCTTATGGTGTCATCTTATATACTTTCGTGCAACTTTTAAAACTTGGTCGCTATCTAATTCTGGTCAGGAAGTCCTTGCAGATGTAGAAACTGAGATTCATGTAAATAAACTACATGCTTGTAAGGAATCTACGTCACTTTAACTGCACAGTTCTCTATGTTCTTTCAAGCTTACGTATATTAAGCCTCATTTCTAGTTGGTTTTAGGCACTTTAAGGAATTACTATAGTTCTATGTGACATTTAATACCTAAAAATCCGTTCTTCGGGAAAACTGGATCTTTGTAAGCATGTAACTAAAGCTGCAACTGAATTTTGGACCAAAGCCAATATTGATTTTAGGCACTTTTTTATTAATCTTTTATAATGTCTGAACTAGTTTGTTTATGCATCGAAGCTCTGCTCTACTTGGGATGGAAATGGAATTCATCCCTCTTTGGTTTCCATATTGAAAGACATCCATTTTACTTAAATTTCTATTTGTAGTAGCCCTTTCATTTCATGTAAGCTTAGTGTTTTGTGAGGAGAGACTTGTATGCTTGTAGAATCTTACAATTTCCCATATTTGAAGGAGCAAAGGCTTCTATGGTTACCCTGTTGCATATGGCTTCGTGTATTTTGAGTGTGTGCGTGCGTGCGTGCTTGTTAAGGCATAAAAAAGCTTTGGGGTAAGCTAATTTTGATTTAAATCATTTGCAGATTGCGTTGCGGAGTGTGGGAGAGTGCTACTCGTTTTCTTGATATTTTTATTATGGGTGAGATTGATACCAAGCCTATAGAACCAGTCCAAGTTGCTCTCTTCTTGTTTGGTGAGAAAGGTGATCAGAGGAAATCTTGGTGTACCAGCAGCGATGTAAGAACTTAATGCACATCATTATAAAATAGTTGATGTTACAAATTAAATATCAGTTGTGACATATGATATAAACTCCTTTCTTCATAGAACTGAGCCCAGACCTAATCAAGGTGTTTTTGGTCTGACCGGATCAAAGTTTAGGTTTGACTAAATACATAATACTTGTGCTACTCCGCATGTGTGTGTTGTATAAATACATGATAACTATATGGTAAAGTTACTGTTTTTTATTATTTCTTTTTGTTTCTTCAATTACCTGTCAAAAAATTGGTAAAGTTTTTAGGATCTTATTTTGCTTCTGGATCAGACTTTGGTGTATTTCATGGAAACCTGTGAATTCCAATTTGAATTGGATTTTTTAGGCAAACATTTGAATTTTGTATTTGGGCCGCTGCAATGGAGTTGGTTGATTTATATGGCATACATTTCTGGCATTTGGGAATTGTATGCATAACCATTCTTAAAGCATTAGGTGGAATAACCATTCTCATATGAATATCCCATATCTTTTTTGTTTGTTTGTTTTGTTTTGTTTTGTTTTTTTTTTCTAAGCAGCATATTGTATATGCTTATTTGTAAGCAGTCACTATTTGTGTCATTTGTTCTTTTTGACCAGAGGGAATGTGAGAACAAGAAAGAGCATGAAGACCTGTTAAAGGATCTGGCCAATTACAAGGTGCAACTGGAAGCCAAGGACACTGCCTACAAGCAAGCTCTTCTTAAGCTCGAACAGCACCAGAAGTCAGCTGATGAACTTTCTATTGTGCTGAAAAATACAGAGATTGAGAGAGATATTCTCATTCATGAATGTAGAGAGGCTAGAACTCGAGTAGGTGAACTTGATTCCAAGATAAAGGAGAAGGATGATCAACTATTGGAAACCATAAAGACACGAGGGCAACTTACAAATGCTCTTAGTGAGTTAAAGGCCACACAAGGAGAACTGCTCAGCATGGAAACAGAACTTGCTCTTGCCAGGGATTCTAACCGGGAGGCCATGACACAAGCAGAACTGATGGAGACTGCTGCCAACATGGAAAAGGAAAAGACACAAGAGCTTTTAAGAATTGTATCAGAGCTCACTGAGGCTATTGCTATGTCAAGACTTGCTGCTGTCGAAGCAGAGAAAGAAAAGCTTTCACTATTGTCTGAGAAAGATGCTGAGATAGAGTTAGCAACAGCAGCGGCAGTTCAAGCACAGGTGACCTTGGAAGATATGATAAAACAGGTAAAAATGATGGATGAATTGGAAAATCAGCTCATGACCAAGTCTGTATTTATTGATATGCTTCAGTTGCAACTTAAGCAAGCAAATGAACTACTTAGTTCATCTGAAAAAACTGCATCTGATGCCATAAAAGATTTGAATGAGCTTCAAGCAGATCTGGAAGTCAAGGAGAGAAAAAGTTTGGATCAATCAGCCTACATTGAGGCATTAGAAATGGAACTAAATCAGTTAAAGCTAGAGCTTCACAATTCAAAGGAGGAGGCATGCCGCTTGAAATGTGTTGCTGAAACACTTACACATGAGTTGCTGGAGGTAAAGACTAATATGGATGAGATTAGGTCAAGAGAAACTAAAGCAGAAATAGAGGTGGCACTGCTGAAAGCTGAGCTTCACAAAGGGAAGTCCAAAATTGCAGCAGCAGAAGCTGCAGAAGCAAGAGCTGAGAGTGTTAAATCTGGGCTATATCTTGCAGTTCAGCAACTAGCTGTAGAAGTACAGGAAGCAAAGAAGGAAAATCATGGAGATCATCTGGCTGAAGAAGCTGAAAACTCTGTTCTTGTCAACGCCCAATCTGAAAGGGCTTTCCAAGATGTAGAGCCTTCCCAAATTGATGAGTTGAAAACGGAAGAAGAAGGGAAGAGAGATGAGGATGATAGCCACATAACAATTTCACTGAAAGAATATGAGTCCCTTATTAAAAAGGCCGAGAAAGCTAATTACATGCATGTTGTAGTAGGGGAAAATGCAGATCAATTAACTTTGCATGAAAATAAGTACGAATTGGAGAATTTGAAGAAAGAATTAGAAGTTGCAATGGTGAAAGTTGGGGAGTTCAGGACTCGTGCAGAACAGGCTGTCAGCAGAGCTGAATTAGCTGAGAAAGCTAAACTTGCAATTGAGGATCAGCTAAGGAGGTGGCGAGAGCATAAGCAACGGAGAAAGGCTGCTCTAGCTGCACTCCGGGAGGAATCTGCTCCTAAAGAATTTTGCCCTCCTCAATATGACAGGCCACCTACAACATATCAGCCTCTGGGTAAGGTTCTGAACATGGAATTTTAGCAATAAAAGTTCTTCTAGAGTTTGGTTCAATTAATATATTTGCCAATGGTGCAAACTGTTTCCTGGACAAAGATTGATTATCTGAAGTGATTTGTATAA
>QEOT01124209.1:12144-24947 GCA_003123785.1 Pterocarya stenoptera | reverse complement strand
TTTTTTTTTTTTTTTCCTCATATGGTATGAAGGTATTTTTTTAATAGGATGTGGGATAGTAAATAATGGTTAATGAAAAGAATTTTTCTTTTTACGTATTTTATGTTTTGCATGCCCCAAATTCTGTTCTTGGTCTTAATTTCCAATTTGGTAGGCAATTCCCGTAGAGCAATTAAAGGGGTTCGTATCACTCTGATAGGAGTGATGATTCTAAAGGGTTTGCGGGTCAAATGCCTTGTCAAAGTTCGTACTCATGTTGTCCCTTTTCGGTTGGACAAGTAGTTTTGCATACGTTTTCTATATGCAAAAGAACAAACTTATTTGCGAGGTTTGCCAAAGTTCAAAGTCTTCCAGTCTATATAAAAGATAAAAAAACTAATGAACTGACGCGAGTTAAATAATATATTACAACAGATATATCCTACAAAATAAAATTTACAACTTGAGTCATCACATTAAGTCATATTAGTTTAAAATTATTTTTTCCAGTTCGAGTCCACTTAGGGCCACTGGAGGTTTACCTAGTCGTTAACTTCAGGACCCTATAAGATTAGTCTAGGTACGCACAAATTGACCCAGACACACATGATTATCAAACAAAAAAAAAAAAAAAAATTTTAAAACTATTTCTTATGGTGTTATAATTTCAGGTCTCAGATCTCATGCAGAATTAGGAGCAAACCCAACACCAGATATATTCATGTTAGAAGCAAAAAAGAAAAGAAAAAATCCATACTAAATTTTGGTCAATGATTTTATAATTTAATTTAAATTTCATTGAAAATATCACATAATAAATCATGTGCTTCATATGTGGGGATTAAAAGAGATGGATCATGTCGTGTGGGTCACTTAATGGTGATCTGCAAGCCAGAAAAGTAGGTAAAACGACCATGACTTCCAATATTTGTACACATCGACAAAGTGTCGTAGGGGTCATATATGCTAATTGCTAGTGAAATATATAGATGGCTAAGACAAGTCAATTAGGGACGGCTAATCATGGGCACAAACCCTAATTAGGGTTTCATTACCATGTGCTAAACTACTGTGGCAGTTAGGGTTTTGGTTTAAAGCTTGGGGTTAGGCATACCATCACACTAACTATTCTTTACAAAAAGAAAAAAAGAATGTGAAAGACTTTAGTCAACAATAAATTGCTTTTAAGTTTTATATGTCTCGTATTCGTCACGGATGCATTAACTATAGAGAAATAATATATACAAGTTCTAAATGCATAAATCTCATACAAGTCTTTTATAAAAATTAGACCCCACCATAAAAAAAGTACGGAGAACTCACTTTTTCTTGATGGGGTACATATTTTTACAAAAGACTTGAATAAGACTTATATATTTGAAATTTGTATTTAGTATTACTCGAACGAAAAAAATTGAAAATTAAGTAATTATTAAATAATCTCAAAATACGAATATGCAATATTCTTGTTATATTTCAGAATTTCATATAATTAAAATGAATGCTTGTGTAAATAATTTAAATAGTATGATAATTTATGACGAGATGAAACTATCAAGTTAATATTCCATCCAGATTTCGAGATACCTAATAATTCTCTGCTGTTTGTGGCTCGGTAGTGCTTTCTTTCTCTGTTTGTTTCTCGAGAAACGTGATGCATCATTCTCTCTAGTGCTTAACCAATCAAGAAAGGTGGTGGGGTGTTGGGGACTTGTGAGTATGGTTGTCTTTATATGAAGCATTTTCGTGGCGTGGAGGACTTAGTTTTGTATAATAATGACAATTATCAACCAAACATCTATCAACGAATCGACCATTGTTCCTAAAAGATCTTCCAGTGTTACCTCAATTTTGGCAACCCTCAGATTTGGGAGTTCTTACAGCCATGAAAAAGAAGGGAGTGTGAAGCAAAAACTTCCAAAAAATAAAAATAAAATAAAAGAGGGAAAGAATAAGATGAAATTGAAAAGAAATGAATGAAATATTCGGACATCTAAAATATGGGAGTGATGAAAAGAGAAGAGAAGCACTAAATAATGTCGTCATAAAATCTCAAAATGTATCGGAATTGATTTTTTCCGTCAAGATTATTTGGGACAACATGTTTTTGTTGACCATGAATTAAGTTGTAAAAAATTGATTTTTTTTTTTTTTTGCTTCAAAACAAAAATTGCTGTAAAAAAATATTAGTCTCAAAGAGTCATTTTTCTTAGTATTTTTTTAAAGTTATCTTTTTATTTAAAATAATAAATTGTTATTAAAATAAATAAATATTTCCTAAAAATAGTAAATTGCTACAAAGAAGAAGCTTTCTCCAAAAAAGGGCAGACAAGATTTCCTGGCCAACTTTTACTTTATGTTAAAGTAAAAAAGTAGAAGAAATGAGCAAATGGCAGATGCTGCCCTGCCCACAGCAGGAAACCAAACCATGTTGCTTTGAAGGGGGAAGAGTAGTAGACTTTACAACTACTGAAATAAAATCCGACTCCACCATTTCAATTGCTAGATTGATCACTTGTCATTCAAATTAGTCAAAGATAAGCATGAATTTGGGATTGATGACACATTTGGTATGGTGCTCATATTATCATTGACCTGTTTATTAGATTAGAAGAGCTGCATATATAATCATCCTGGTTCCCAAGTTAAGCCATCTCGGTCAAAACAACGTGACTTAGATATTTGAATGCTTGTGATCTCGAGTGCCGGCCGGCCGGATAACATATATTGAAGATAAAGTTTTTGAGATGGTAACAAGCTGACGTGTTAACACACCCGCTTATTGTGCAATTCATTATAGTTTTAAAAAAATAAAAACAATACTAGAATTTTTTTATTTTTTAATATAACTGAGGTAGAAGGCTTCCATATCAACGGCGTATTGGGTGTCTAAAACGTTAACCCTTAAGAAATCTTCTTAACCTACTAATTAGAAATTTGTTAGATTTTAAGTACATGGTGGGTCAGGTAAAAATATTATGGTTTGATTGGTGTTGTCACACTTTTGTAGGAGAAAGGCTAGAGATAACAACATCCCAACAAGAACAAATTAGGAAAACCCACAAAAAACAAAAGGGTGATCATGTGATTGCACAACATGAGTAGTTGAAAACCAGAATAATAATCCTTCATCTTGATTCTTGCCTTTGATTAATGTTAGTAAAACATGATTACTGCATTTGAGGGTTGAGGGTGACTGCCACACGAGTGGTGGACAAGTAAGTTTTGTCATGAACCCAAGCTCCAAGAATTTGACCGATTGCCCTAATTACTTATCCTCCTATAAATATATATATATATATTTATATATAATCTTGTCCCTTTGGTCTTGTTAAAGGGTAGAAGTAGTACAAAAGAGACAAATTTTCCATAAGGTAGAACGGCCTATTGTATTAATCATGGAAGTCATGAAAGTTACATTTAATCCTTTGAAATTCTTATTATTACTATCATTATTTCAAATACGTCTCTAAACTATTTATTTGTGACTTGCACGTGCTATTTTTTAATTTATATTGATCAAAACAAACAAAAGATAATCTCCCTCGATGAGTGCTACAGTTATAAAGAAATCTTATAAAAGTATAGCTATAAACTGATACGGCTTTATATGATACATTAGATATATTTTATAATAAAATTAACTTTACAATCTAATATATTACACCAGACCACGTCAGTTTATCAATTTATTTTTGTAGAATCTATTTATGATTAAAACATTTTTTATCTCGCTTTCAATGTAATACAACAAAGAGTAAGTCAAAAACTCATTTATTTTAAACGAAATATTAATTAGACATGATCTAATTTTTTATTGGTGTTTTGCATTTATATGATTTAAATCGGCTATAAGTTATAGAAGCAAATGAACTTATATTAATTTTTTTAACCGATTCTAATTTTGATATTGGCAAAAATTAGTTTTGGGGCCTTATATTGATGAAAAAATATACATGCAAAATGTTAAATAAAAAGTTATATATAAAGACGGCTGGGTTGTATTAACATGATGTGAAATCATTCATATTTAGCATTAATTATTTTGATTGATTATACAGTTAACAATATTTTAATGAGGTGGTGATTTTGATCATTCATTCATATATTTAGAATTAATTATTAAAAATATATATTTTGATTCATTGCATTCCTGCCTACTACTCTCCTATATTATATTATTTTATTTTAAATTTGTTAATTGTTTTCAAACCTGCCTTCGACTAACTATCTTAATTAATATACCTGTCTTCAAAGTCTTGGATTTAGCTTAAAAAAATAAATGCTTTGTCTGCTCCTCTTTGGATGTTGTCTAATGTCTGACTAATTAAATTTATGTCTATTAAAATTAATAATAATGATAGACAAATTCCAAATACACAAGCATGCCCCAAGGCCAAATATGTGAATTGCAATCAACTACTTAGATATCTAGAGAAAAATAACATTATTATTATTATTATTATTATTATTATTATGAGAGTTGGTAGGAGTAATGATAACCACACCCCCCAACAAGAACTAGCAATCTGACCCAGACCGCAAAATATATATCATGTGTTCTTCTTTTTTGACTTTGATTTTCCTCTCAACAATCGGATAACTACACTTGAGTGTGACAGCCACGCACATGGGTGGATGGAATAGCTAACTTTGCCGTGAAGCCAAATCCAAGATCAACATTTGATGAGTAACACGTGTACAAGATTGTCCCGAGTTGGACCAAGCTATATATTAAAATTGACATTAAAAAAAAAAAAATCATTGTATTTTGTTTTTTCAAACATATATTATTTGGGCAGGAGATATTTCAATCCAAAGCAATACCGATTCGACTCGACTCGATTTGATCTGTTAGGCCAACCTAAATATTGTCCTTAAATTATTCAAATTATCACCAATGATCAATTCACATTATATAAATCGATATTCCTTGATCATCATCATCATGTATACCTATTTCTTAATGAAGTTTATGCTACTCGATATATATCTTTTTCAAACGCATGTATGCTAGCTAGCTAGCTACTCGTATATATATAAATATATATATATATATATATGGACAATGATCTTATATTATATGGAGTGGTTCTTTTCGATCCACAATGACATTTTGGGAGCCATTCGTGCGCATGCATGCAAGCATGCGTAAATGTCACTTGTTTTTTCATGGGTTGTTGAGAATCTTTTTCATTCACGGTCAAGAGTACTACTTTTTATAATCTTCATCTAATCATGTAGTACGTACGTACTACGTAGTCATAATTTGTATTACAATATTTAGCAATCATCCTATGTTATTAAACAGGATAATCTAGTTTTTAATGTTTATTAATCATGTTTAATGTTTAATGAGCCTAGCTAGCTAAAAAAACATGAAAATAGTGAAAATGTTTAATTAAGAAAAAAAAAGAAAAGAAAATGGATATTGTAGTAGTAGTTGTAGGTCAGCGCGCTGCATGCTGAGTAGGTCAGGGCATGGCATTTCCCATGTCCTGCATTCCATTTTCCTGGAAAATGAGAGAGAAAATCTTAGGTAGAGTAATATCAATACATGAGCATACTCCGATCCCAGCTGCTGAAATTGTTTGCGAAAAACCTAAAAGGCAAATATATATGGTTTGTTATAGGGTCCTATTCAATTGGCTGAGGTCACAACAATAGTCATCTTCTTCTTTTTTTCTTTTTCTTTTTCTTTTTTCTCTTCGTATTTTTTAGTTAATTATATATATATTTATAGATATGTATTTCTTTAAATGTTTTTGAAGGTGATGATCATGAAGAAGTTTTGCATTTTGATTGAAGATTCGCAAATCATCATCACCACACACATATTTTGACTATTCTTCACAATTTTATTGGCTGCTGAGATTCGGATTTTGACAGAATTGACTTTTTTAATTAGGAGTCGTAATCGGTAAGATTGATAAAAGTTGATTATCGGTTGAGTTTGGTTTTGGTTTTACAATATAATTACTAATTAATGTACTTTTCTTTTTATTTTAAATAAATAGAGAGGATGGTAAAGTTGGGCCCCGCAACCCGGCCCATCCACCCGCCCCACTAGGGGATGGGAGGTGCGGGTGTGAGCGGGTCCTCACTCGGAAAAATTTTATACGAAATTCACATATTTTTTTTTCTCTTATCTATTTTTAGTTTTTTCTCCCTTCCTCTCACCGTCCTCTTTACTGTCTCCCTTTCTCTCATCTTCTCTTCTTCTGTTTCCTTTCACGCCTCAATGGCCTCAAGGATAGAGAACAGTACTGTTTTAGAAGAGGGAAGAAACAACTTGGTGTGTTAGATGTCATAGGGAAAATTCAAAAAATAGAAAAATAAAGATTAAACAAAAAATAATAACCTTATAGCAGATTATTACTCATCAAGGTCAATAATTCTAGCGAAGATTTTTAAAATTCTCAGTATAAATAATGCTATATGTAATTACACTTTTATTTATAATTTTATTTAAAAGAGTCATTTGTTAGTTTGTTTTTGAATTTTAAATTTCAGAATTTTCAGCATATTTGATATGTGGAGGACATGGATATCGGGCAACTTAGCATTATTTTTAATAAGAGAAATGTTATTTGTAATTGTGAAGTGCGTAAATATCGTGTAATCTTTTTTTAAAAAAATGAATAAATACGGAATCTATATGAAAAAATTAATTTTTAATAATAGACTTTATTTTTTATTTTAAATAATCACGTACTCCATGATTATATGTAATATTATTTTTTTAATAAAATTACACGTTGGTACGTGTCACTGTCTGATTAGTACCCAATATGTACGTAAAGATATTTCAATTCTACCAAATTCATTCAAACTTTTACTAGATAATTAATATTTTGTATTTTGATTTTTTTTAATGCTAATTAATGACCTGAATTCAAACTTCCTGCATGCGTGTGGTTTCACGCCCACGATGGATTTACGTGTTGGATTCGGCAAAGACCGTGAAAAATCATGCATGATGAAATTGAAAAATCAGCAATTTTTATCAATAATTTAAAAACAAGCTGTTTGACGAAGGAATTATTTTGATGGATAGATATAATTATCATAAGAATCCTTTGGATCATTTTTTTTTTTAATTATTTTTACACCGTGGACGAGTTTGAAAAAGGCCAAACTACGGGAATGGATATATTAGATTTGAATAATGCTATCATACTGCCTCATTTTATCATTTCATTTTGATTATTCATGTATTTAATTATTTTTATTTATTAATTAAGAAAGTGATTATTAATATATTGATGTATTTTTTTATTTTTAAAATAAATTTAAATATGTTAAAAAAAATATAAATAAAAAATAAAATTTGTACTAATGGGCACACTCAGTAATTAAAGCTGGGCGGCACGCAACACTACCCATTAGATTTTGAGGAATATTTGATTTGCATAAAGATATCATAAAAATAAATTCATAAAATACTATCACTTATTTTAATATATTAGATTGTAAAATTTTTTTCTAATCGTATTAACTTGTGAATAATAATTTTTTGAGATATCTTTGTAAATCTAGTAATTCTCATTAATTTTCTTAATTTATAAAGATAATATATTACCAATCCTTACAAAAACACTAATGACTAAACGGCAGTTACTCTGCAGAAAAATGACACGATTAAAAGAAAAAAGAAAAAATGAGATTAGATTTGAATAATAAGTATTAGATTCAAATGCTGGACAGCTGTCAGCTATAGAAGAAAAAACAATAAAGCAAAACAAAAGAAGGGTGAAGGGCAGCAAAGCTGTGGTTCATATTCTAATTAATTAAAGAAAGAAAATTCTAAATATATAGTGCAAAGAATTCAAAGGTGGGGACAATAATCTCTTTTTATAATTTGAATTTCGGTCGAGTTGGTCTTAAATATAATAGAATATATATATATATAAGTGATACACTCGTAAAAAGATTTTATAAAAATAAATCTATAAACTGATGTATATATAATAAGTTAAATTATAAAATTATTTTTATTATAAAATAAATTTAAAATATTTTATGAAATTATGTCAAAATATATAATTTATTTTGATGGAAGTTTTATGACGGCAGCAAGTCTCTCTCTCTCTCTAAATATATATATAATATATATATATATATGGTCTCCCCAAAGCATCTTTTGTTGCAAAATTCTAAAACCATGGCTTCCCCCTTTAGCTTTTCTTCCCAAAAGTTTACATTATATTCTCTCTCTCTTTCAGTATTCTCTCCCATGGATTCACAAAACCAATAAAGAGATAATAAAGCAAACTTATCCCATCAATTACCAACTAAAAAAACCGTGTTCCCATTTTTCAGACCTTTTGATTTTGTTCATCAAGAACCCAAAATTCAAAGCTCAAACGCAGAGAAAAAACAAAAAATCAGTCCTAGAATCAAAGATGGATGCACGAGAAAAGTATTGTCTTAAGCCCCAAGCTATACAAGTCCAGAGTCAAAAAACACACAGCCGGTGTTAGGGTCAATATGGGCGGCTAAGCTGCCTCTTTTCTTTCTTGTGGCGGTTTCCATTCTCTTTCTCTCTATTTTCCTTCCCTTTTGTGGTCGCGCGCTCAACATCTCCGATCCCCAAGAATCCTAAGTTTCCAGTTTTGATTTTGTCTATATGCAGAAGCTGCCTTTCAACGACATTCCGACATGTTAAACCTTCGCATATGCTGAAATATCCATGAACTACTCTTGTCTCTGTTCTTTGTTTGTTGTTTTGTTTTCTGGGAATTTAATAGCCGATCATTCACTGTAAATTTCATAAATAAGAAGACGAAGAAAAGGAGGAAGAAGAAGAAGAAGAAGAAGGTTTGTTAGAACAAACATGTCAGATGAGGAAACTGATTCATGGTCTGCTGCGTTAATCATTTTCTTAATCTTGATCTCAGGTAATATCAATTCAGATTTTTCCTTTTTTAGTTTTGATTCTTTCTCAGCTCTTCCGTCTGACAATTCATAAATTATTTCCTTGTTTAAAGATGCATGGATATATGGCTTTGATCATTTGGTTTTCTTTCAAGTTCTTTACCCTGAATTCATAAGCTTTAATGGCATCAAAAACTCTCAAGTATTTATATTAAACTTAGCTTCCAAGAATGTTCATGGGTATCTTCCATTCTTTCATTTCTGCGAATATTTATTGATTGAATTTACGTTCCCCAAGGTTGATTCTTGTAATTATTACCCGAACAAAAAACATTTGTGTTCGCGTTGTTCGAGGATGATTATGTTTCTTAAATATGTTGGAATTCAAATAATTATTTAATTTACAGGTGTACTGCTTGTTTCTGGAGATTCTCTGGACACAGACAAAGATGTTCTTCTCCAACTGAAATCATTTCTTGAAGACAACAACAAGGTAAACCGAGGGCGATACTCGGAGTGGAACAATGGGAGCTCAAGCTCAATCAACCCATGCAATTGGGTGGGAATAAAATGCAGTCGTAGTAACGGCACAGAGGAAAGGGTAACGAGCATCAACATCTCCGACAGCCACATTGACGGCGAGATATTCGGGAACTTTTCATCGCTAACCGAGCTCACCTACCTCGACCTCTCCAGAAACACTCTTGGCGGAGTGATCCACAGCGACTTGAGTCGGTGTCAGAAGCTCGTTCATCTAAATTTGTCCCACAATATCATCAGCGGAGAGCTGAACCTGACCGGGTTGAGCAACTTGGAGAAGCTTGATTTGTCCGTCAACAGGTTTAGTGGGGAGGTACGGATAAGCATACCGGTAAGTTGCGACAACTTGGTTGTGGTGAATATATCGGCGAATAATTTCACCGGCACAATCGATGGAAGCTTCTTCGATGGATGCTCGAAGTTGCAGTACTTGGATTTGAGCACAAACATGTTAACTGGGAAGTTATGGAATGGTTTTGCGAGGCTGCTAGACTTCTCTGTCTCAGAAAACCAACTCAGCGGGCCTGTATTGTCGTCCATGTTCATTGATAACTGTAGCCTGCAATTTTTAGACATGTCGGAAAATCGTTTTGGCGGGGAGTTTCCAGGGGAAATATCAAAGTGTCGAAATTTGGTTATCTTGAATCTGTCAGAGAACAATTTCACGGGGCAGATACCGGCTGAGCTGGGATCGATTTCGAGTCTTGAAGCATTGTACTTGGGAAGCAACAATTTTTCCCGTAAGATCCCTGATTCGCTTCTGAATTTGACTAAATTGACCTTCTTGGATTTGAGCAAGAACAATTTCGGGGATAATATACAGGAAAATTTGGGGAAATTCATACAGGTTAAGTTTCTTCTGCTGCATGGGAATTCATTCACCGGCGGGATAAATTCGTCTAGAATTCTGAAGCTACCTAATATTTCGAGATTAGACCTGAGCAACAACATGTTTTCGGGCACTCTTCCAGTAGAAATTACTCATGTGTCAAGTTTGAACTTCTTGATCCTTGCTTACAACCGGTTTTCCGGTGCCATTCCACCGGAATTCGGAAACTTATCAAGCCTACAAGCCCTTGACCTTTCTTTTAACAGGCTAACTGGATCAATTCCTCCCACTCTTGGAAAGCTGAGCTCACTCTTATGGTTGATGCTAGCTAACAATTCACTAACAGGTGAAATTCCGCCTGTGTTGGGAAACTGCACAAGCTTGTTATGGTTAAATCTTGCCAACAACCAGCTTTCTGGGAAAATACCGCCGGAATTGACGAATATAGGTAGCGACCCCATGCCTACTTTCGAATTGAATAAACGGAACAGTAATCGGATTACTGCAGGATCAGGAGAGTGTTTGACAATGAGAAGGTGGATTCCAGCAGACTACCCTCCTTTCAGTTTTGCGTATACCCTCCTCACAAGGAAGAGTTGCAGAGGCATATGGGATATGTTACTTCAAGGAAATGGCCTTTTCCCGATATGTGCACCCGGTTCATCAGTCCAGACCTTACACATCTCCGGTTATGTTCAACTAAGTGGGAATCGTCTTTCAGGTGAGATCCCTGAGGATATCGGCAAGATGCAGAATTTCAGTATGTTGCATCTGGGCATCAATGAGTTCTATGGAAAACTACCTCCTCAGATTGGACAGATGCCTCTTAGAGTCTTGAACGTCTCCAGGAACAACCTTTCTGGTGAAATTCCTAAAGAAATCGGTGACATTACATGCCTGCAAAATTTGGATTTGTCTTTCAATAATTTGTCTGGCATTTTCCCAGCGAGCTTGGGCAACTTAACTAGCCTGAACAAATTCAACATCTCCTACAATCCATTAATCTCTGGCACAATTCCATCAACTGGGCAATTAGCAACTTTTGAGGAGTCCTATCTCGGTGTCCCCCTCTTGCACCTTCCAGAGTTTATGAAAAAGCCTACAGCCAAGTCTCCTAAGAGAGAGCATGGGAGGACCAAGGGGCCTACAAAGTTGGCTGGAATCTTGGTGTTCCTAGCTCTGATACTGGCTTTCTTAATATTTGGGGCATTGTCACTCATAGTCTGCTCATTGGTGAAAGGCCCATCAGAATCACCTGGTTATCTTTTAGAGGAAACAAAATACAGGCATGATTTTGCATCAACTTCTAGCTGTTCATCACCTTGGTTGTCAGACACTGTTAAGGTCATCCGCCTGGACAAAACGGCTTTCACACATGCCGACATTTTAAAAGCTACTGGCAACTTTTCGGAGGAGAGGATTATTGGGAAGGGAGGATTTGGCACAGTGTATCGAGGTTTATTGCCTGACGGGAGAGAAGTTGCAGTAAAGAAGCTTCAAAGAGAAGGAAAAGAGGGTGAAAGGGAATTCAGAGCTGAAATGGAGGTTCTGAGTGGGAATGGCTTTGGTTGGCCCCATCCAAACCTCGTGACACTTTATGGGTGGTGTCTGGATGGCTCACAGAAAATCCTAGTTTACGAGTACATGGAAGGTGGAAGCTTGGAGGATCTTGTATCAGACAGAATGAAGCTGACATGGAGGAGAAGAGTTGAAGTGGCCATTGATGTAGCTCGAGCACTAGTGTTTCTACACCATGAGTGTTTCCCTTCCATCGTGCACAGGGATGTGAAGGCCAGTAATGTCCTGCTTGACAAGGATGGGAAAGCAAGAGTCACAGACTTTGGTCTAGCTAGGTTTGTTGATGCTGGGGATAGCCATGTGAGCACAGTGGTGGCTGGGACAATTGGCTATGTTGCACCAGAATATGGGCAGACATGGCATGCCACTACCAAAGGTGATGTGTATAGTTTTGGGGTGCTGTCAATGGAGCTGGCTACTGGGAGGAGGGCTGTGGATGGAGGGGAAGAGAGTCTAGTCGAATGGGCGAGACGGGTGATGGGAATTGGGCAACATGGGTTAAGTAGATCAGTGATTCCAGTTATGCTTTTGGGGTCCGGGTTGGCGGAGGGGGCGGAAGACATGTGTGAGCTACTTCGGATTGGAGTGAAGTGCACGGCTGAGTCACCACAGGCTAGACCAAACATGAAGGAGGTGCTGGCTATGTTGATCAAGATATCCAGTACTAGGGATGAATTCAATTCTGGCCCCTATCCTCCCTCCTTGTGATTTGTGGCCTAAAAAATCCAGGTTTTTTTAGAGAAATTTTTCACAATTCTAGGATGTTTTACATAGTCTACATACATATAATACACACTTTTTTTCTTTACTTCTACAAAATTCTTTTGTACACAGACATTGATCATTCATTCTGTTGAAGAATCACAATTTGGTTCTGCAATTTGAGCTCAGTTTTTTTCCATTTCCCAGCAAATTCATCCCAGATCAAAAAAATCATACAGTTTGAAAAATAAATAGAATTGGAACAGGAAAAATAAGTTTTAAAAGAATGTGAGTTGGA
>QEOT01124209.1:0-11234 GCA_003123785.1 Pterocarya stenoptera | reverse complement strand
AAAAAAAAAAAAAAAAAAAAAAAGCCTGAAAATACCAAATAAAAAGAACTCATTTAGATTTTGGAAAAAAAAAATAAATCTTCTAATCTATTCAATCCTCGTAAATGGAGCACATGAGCTTCAGATCGTTCCATTTATATATATATATATATATATTGAATTTTTATACTTATCATCCTTACATTACACACCTACATGCTAAGAAAAAAAATTAAAAAGATAAAAAATAAAAGCAGAAGTATAGTATAGAGATAATGAGTAGAGTTTTTCATTTTTTTTTACAGTGTCGATGCCCTTCTAAGTACATGTTTGAGATTGCAAGAGATACAACTAATTGCTGAGAATAGACTAGGAGTGTAATCAGTCTGGTCTGGTCACAAACAGAAAGTTTCGGTCCACCCTTTTTGTCGGACCGTACCGAGCCATTAGCTATAAGTTCGGTTAGTCCAATCAGTTTGATTCAGTTAATCCATGAAAATTTTTTTCCTTTTTTCTTTTTTTGAAAGATAAATTAATATAAAAAATTAATTAAATTAGTAAAATTAAAATTAAATGAGCTCTTTAATGTTGATTATGTAACTAACTTATTAAAAAAATAATTAATTATAATTATATTTATGATGTTCATAGTTACTAACTTAGTACTTTAGTATTCATATTGGCCTATATTAAAATTCTAACATTTTGTTAATGAATATTAAATAATTTCATTGCCTATAGATTATTCATGCTTACTTGCAACTTAGGTATCTTAAAAAAAGTTATCTAATTACTTTAATTAGGCGTAAATAATAGATTATGTATCTACATATAATAACATATATTATCATATATATGATTTATCATATGATATATTAGTTAATAGATAGCATATATTATTTTACATTTTATATGGTCAATGGTGATAGATTAGATGAAAATTAAATAATTAACTTATACAGCTACCATACAACTCTCGCACCAGCAGTGCGAGTAGCAAAACGTGTTTGATTATCCCTCTTGATGAATCTACCAATTGGAGCAGTGATGCTCTTCAGAAAAGCTTCATGATAAAAATTAGGAGGCAAGCCCGACAGTGTAATCCACATAGGAACATGCACAGGTTCTTGATCCTCAAGAAAATCAATCGTCCAATGAAAAGGTCTGTATTGAATCCCATCAACCTCACATGATTCTCTAGCAAAAGCTTTAACAAAATCCTCTTCCTTCGTCATATAAATAAAGACATTTATGGGCCTTCTCATTGAGGACACGACAGTTGATGATTTAGACCCAATCTGCTTCTGATAAATGAATGAATTGAATCAAGAGAAGGTCGTTGGCGTAAGAATTTCAGAACCAACAAAAATTGGAACGGCACTGGTGATCGATCAATCTCATCCTTAGAAAACACAATGCATGCCTCCTCATCTAAAGTTTTGTGAGGCCAAAAAGGCACCACCACCTCTAGAAGAGGCTGTGGAGAATCAAGTGACATATCAACAAAAGATCTATGACGTGAAGCAACCATTGAACTGGCCTAGGGGCTACCGGCGGCTACTTTGCACAACCCTAACCACACTCAAAATAGCAACCCAAAATCGCCAAACCAATTGCCCAAAAATCGCTAACCAGACTCCCGAAAATTATAGACCTCCTGAAAAATCCAACCAGAAAACAGAGTCATGGAAAATACTGATGTAGATATTAAAAAAAATGATGAAGTTGATTCAGGGCATGCGTTGGGTGTATCAAGGGATGTGGATGTTGTGGAGAATGATCTTCAGCTTGCATTGATTGAGAAGGAAGCCCCAAACTCTATTTCATTGCCGATGGGGGAGCAATAATTGATAGTTTCAGAAAATAATTTAAATCCAATGATTTTGGAGACAGTGGACAAGAATCTCACGACTGAGGTTGCAGGAAAAGAGATAATGACTGCTGGTGTAGTGATCACGCCACATTCAGGAACTGGCCAGGGGGAGCACGACACCTCTACTGATGTAGTGAATGTTGTTAATGTTGTGGCTTTCCAGATTGGGGGGCTGCAGGAAGTTTTATGTCATTAGATGGAGGTGAGGATTTGAGAATGGGAATGGAACGTGATGGTTTTGGTATAGGTTCTCTAACAAATAAGGAAGATTCGAATACATGTGTTTTGTTTGAAAATACCAATGCAGAGGTTTACGTTACTGATCAAGAGCAATATACTATTGCTCAACTCCTAGCAAAGGAAGGTTGTGGGCTAGCGTTCGAAGGAATGGAAGGTATGAATGATTGCTTTGATTGTCATGTGTGTTCGGACACTGATTCGGAAGGGGACTTGGAACATTTAGCTAAGTAAAACATGTGGTTTCGAATTCTGATGTACAAACGGAGAAGAAATTGAATGGGAAAGGAATTAAATTATGCAAGGTTGTGAGCAAACCCTCCCATCTTAATTTATGATGACATCTTACCTGTTTTGGAATGCTCGGGGTGTTGGAACTTCGAGTAAGCATCTTAAAAAATTGATAATAAACTTTCATCATAAACTACTCGTTATCGCTGAGCTGATGGTGAATAATTCCCAATTAGAAATGTGGCGTAATAGATTGAGATTTGATTCTTGTTGTTCTAATGTAGATGGAGGGGGTAAGCTATGGATGTTTTGGTCTTAGGAATTAAATCTTGTTGTTGAGTGTATGGGAGATCAATTTTTCACAGTTCAGATAAATGAAAATCTGAAAGAAGTCATTTTTACCTTTGTTTATGCGAAATGTTCCCACTTGGAGAGTAGAAGGCTTTGGGGTGCTTTGATGGATGCTAATATCCATAATTTACCATGTATGGTGATGGGTGATTTTAATATTATTAGGAATTACTCAGAGCGAAGAGGGGGTAGGCTGAGATTGGCTTTGGCAATGGAGGAATTTAATGGTTGGGTGGATTCATGCGGATTGGTTGATATGCAATTTAATGGGAATTATTTTTCTTGGTGTAATGGTCATTCTGGACTATCTAGACATTGGGTACGACTTGATCGTTGCTTTCTTAATACAGCAGCTTTTGATGTATTTCCTAATGCTCGTATGGAATATTTAGCTAGAACTTCTTCTGATCATGCACCGATGTAGGTATCATTGGAGAAACAGTTTGTACTCTATGGCTATCCTTCCTTCAAATTTCAGCAAATGTTGGTTTCTCATCCTCATTTTTTTTATTGTGTTTCTGAATCTCGAAATGGAGAAGTTGTTGGGAGCTCAACGTTGTATATCCTTGTGACAAAACTTAAAATATTAAATATTGTTTTGAGATCATGGAACAAGCAAATCTTTGGAAGGACTGAAACTAACATAGCAGCACTTGAGGAACGTATAAAGAGATTGGAGGGCAGTTTGCAATCTGAATTTTCAAAAGATGTGGAGGATGATTTAATTCCCTCCCAGTTAGAGCTCTCAGTTTGGTTGGATAGGAAAGAGAAACATTTAGCTCAACAAGTTAAATAAGGTTGGATACAAAACGTTTAGCTCACAGTTCTTGGAGGCTGACAATCTACATGATGAGCTGATTCTAGACGGATTGGTCCAATAGGTAATTTCTTTAGAAGAAAATGAGTTGATATCTCGTGTTCCTACTTCACAAGAAGTTTATGATGCACTTTGTTCCATTCTGAAAGATAGTAGCCCGAGACTTGAAGGGTTTGGGTCGGGTTTCTATCAATCTTGTTGGCACATAGTGGGTATTGATGTTGTCGATGCTGTGGTGGAGGTTTTTCGAGGTATGGCTCTTTCGCTATTATTTAATACAACTTTCTTGATATTAATTCTGAAAGTGGAAAATTTAATAAGCTTTGATAAGTTTAGGCCAATAAGCCTGTGTACTATGTTCTACAAAATATGCTATTATGGTTAATCGGCTCTCTCCTGTGGTGTAGGTCTTTTGTGTTTATTGGATTGTTTGGAATTGCATGTAAGATAAAATCTCTAATTTCAACTCACTATAATCTATATTTATGTTTGTTCATTTGGATAGTCCATGATTTGTGAGGTTGTATTTGTGAATAATCACTGTATTTTGAAGAGCGTATTTGTCGATCTTGTTTTGCATTTGAGTTTAGAAACTGGGTTGCAACTGTTTGAATAGTATCTGTTACCATTTGAACAGTCATTCTGCATTCAAACGTACACTATATACATTTGGACGTAAATTTCCATTATAGAATGCACAGAATATTCGAATTAAATTACTAATTAAATTCAAAAAATGAATTTTAAATTATCACACAATAGAACATCATAATCATAAACATAATGAGAGTATAATTGATACTTAAAAACATAATAGACAATACGAAGTTAAATAACACAATATAACAACATAATAATAAACTGTAATTAATACTTAAAAACATGCACCCAAGTGAATAAATATACTAATAAAAAACACTTGGTCAAAAATAGTTAATATAATGAGAGTAATTCTAGTTAAAACACTTAACAAAATACTTAATATAAAATAGACATATACAAAATCTAATGATGTAAAATTTAAAATATTCTAAAGAATAATATAGCATGATATATTAGATTTAAGAAAATCATATAACACAATTGGTTAGATTTAAGAAAATCATATAGTAAAATTAATTAGATTTAAGAAAATCATATAGCACAATTGATTCTATTTAAGAAAAACATATAGCACAATTAAATCATATAGCAAAAATATAATACCTGAATTATATAATTATATGTTATTTGGTATATTCTTGTATTCTAAATTGTTGTTATATATTACTCTCGTGTCTTGTATGTTGCATCGAAATAAACTTTAGACTCGCTCGAGAGTTATCAATACCATTGAACGGTTGATTGATAACTCTTGAATTGTTCAGAGTGGACAGTTTTGGATTGTAAGATCATTTTTGCAAACTATCCAATTATATCTATTTACGTCCGACATTATAATTTTGCTAGAGTCATCCCTTATTGTTCTCCGGATATGCAAATTCAATGATGGTGTATCGATGTGTTACTCGTCGGTGCACATGATCAAACGAACATATTTGGAAAACTATGGGGAGATGTTGTTGAAATTTTATTGGACATAACAAATAATAGTTTATAGGTTGACTACTATGATCTTACAATCCCAAATGGGATAGGACCAACCACTCGATGAAAGAAAGAAATTGCACAATATGTTAGATACATACTTGCTTGTTGATGCCCACTTGATTGTTTGTGATTGGATATTAGGCATGGATAAGAGTTGGATGTGACGTAAAGATTATTAAGTATTTCTTGGAGTTCACATCCTGTATAGTTGATAATGACATGCATATTAGATAGTGACAAGTGTATTAGATGCACATACCGATAAAGCAAGAATTTGTGTTCTCATAAGATAGACTTAGTGAGAGAGCATCTGTTTGTCAAATGTATTGATGAGGGTTATACTAATTAAGTTTTACACAGTAAACCATATCCAATGTCATTTGAGCCTCCATATGAAGAAGAAGACATAGATAAAAATGTATAACTAGAGGTTGTTGGTGATGAATACGATGAGGATATAGAGCAAATATTGGGTAACAGTAGTGTGAGAATGTTTATGGATGAAGGTGATACGGACACATAAAATTCAAATGATGTGGGCCATAATACTTTTGCACACTTGTGGAATGATTCATAACGTGAGTTATATCCAGGATGTAGAATGAACAGTAAGTTATCATTTATAGTTAGTCTGCTTCACATCAAATTCATATTCCTATTATATATTAAGGTTGTCAATATGTTACTCGAGCAGTTTAAATAAGAACTTTCATCAGACAATATTTTACTTTGCAACGTCTATGAAGCAAAACAGTTAAAATGAAGACTCAAATTTGATTACAACGTATTATTAAAATGAGCAATTGAACGAGTGTCCCATTTTCCATGAATCAAGATGGACATATAAGAAGTAGAATATGCTACGAAAGGTCATACGCCATTTTCCATTGATACCTAAATTACAACGGTTATTTATGCCACATGTAACGGCTGTAGACATGATATGAGACTCATCATCCAGAGTTAAGAATGATGATGTCTTGTTACATCCTGCTGACGCTTAGGTGTTGAAGGAGTTTGATTTGGAACATCCATAGTTTGCTGAAGAACCTCTTAATGTGCAACTTGGGTTGGCAACATATGGATTTAATCCATTTGAGAACATGAGTACTAGTCATAGTACTTGGCTAGTTGTACTCATGCTGTATAATCTACTACTATAGAAGTATATCAAATATCCATATTTCATGACGAGTTTGCTCATTCCAAGTCCAAGATCATCGAAAAATGATATAGACATACACTTATCGCCATTAATTGCAGAATTGAAATATTTGTAGGAGAATTGTGTCCTAACATTTGATTCATCAATAGGCAAGTCATGACAAAAAATATATTTATTTCTATGGGGTTATTGTTGATATAATTGGAATAAGATATTTGAGAGAGCTTGTGGTGTATCTATGTAAGTGTAATTGGTGGGATTTAAGCAATCCTCGAATGAAAATGCGCGATGATGAATATTTTTTGGTATTAATACATTAAAAAAATGTTATGAAGATGATCATTTTATTTTGGTTTTCCAAGCATTTCAGGTATTCTACTTAGATAATCCTGAGTTATGAAGTCAATGGCGAGTAGTACAAAAGTTTTCTCCAAGAAATATATATGATGTTATCCCTAAGACAAAGGGACAAGATGATCCCTCTACTCAAGAAGCATACCAAGAGAGTCAACTCGTCTTTAACTTGTTTGTGGGTTCAAGCCAGTATAAGATGATTCCATTACATAGGAAAGATATTGAGACTGAAATTGTTGATGCGACAATTGAGCAAAATGTTAAGTTATTTGAAATATCTATAAATGATGAGGGTGAATGGTTAAATGAAACTGATACAGATGATTGACTAGTTTTGTATTCACATTACACTTTATGAAAAATATTTTATGTAATAAATATATTAATGTTTCAAAATTATGTCACCGGAGATGAACGAAGTTTACATCCCATCCCTACCTATTCCTACATCTCCATCTAACTCACCATTATATATTGACTCTGCAGAATAAGATAAAAATCTAATAGTCATTTTGTTTCAATTAAGGTCATTCATACATATTATATCATTTCTAATCATCATTTACTTCATTTCTACAATGAATATTATATTTTATGAACTTAACAGTACAATCTTATAAAGGTCAAGGCACTGCTAGAGATATAACGTTGGAAAAATATTGTAGTAAGAAAGGTTAAGGTTAACATTCCTAACGAACATACCGGGGGGCGGAGGACAACCAGCAACTTGATTTGCATTACATGTGGGTGCTCTTACATGAACTTATGCACATTTGGCTACGAGTTCATAGTAGAAAGTCTCCTAAGATGTGAAAGAGCTTATCAAGAAGCGTTATTTGGTAATGTTTAAATAATTGATTTATATTAAAATTATTTAATATGTTTGTAAAATTCAGAATATTCTAGGTGATAATATCTTTGTGTATATATTCTTTCAAGGATGACTTCGAACTAAATTTTGATCGTAGAGAGGAGCGTAAGACTGTTGATGAGATTATGTGTAATGCATTCCACAAATATAAGGCAAGGCGTCATGAGCATTATAATAAGTTCGAAAACAAGGAAGATGCATGCCAACATCCTTTTTAAGATGTCCGGCATTTTGATTGGAAATAACTTTTTAACATATTTGAGGATCTATCATATAAGGTAAATTAAATAAGTTGTTTTACATGTCCTATTTATAATTTTCGCTTCCTAATATTTACAACTTCTATGCAGGAGTAAAGTTCTATAAACAAATCAAATAGATCGAAATTAAAAATTCATTATCATGTAGACTCAAGATCCTTCTATTGCCTCTCTAAAAAATTGATAATGCTATTTTATTTTTTATTTTATATAGTTTATTATTTGGAGGTATTCTAATGACTATATCTCAACAAATCTCTTTTGTATCAAGAGTCAAATACTAATTATGATCTGACAAAATTATATGATGCTTCACATACTGATTGTAATGAAGAGTGGACTCATTCCGATACTCGTGAAAATTATGTAAGTATTATAATCTTTTTAATTCATCATATTTGAATATTTATGACGATATTAATTATTTCTCTTGTGTGGAGGATAAATGGTTGTCATACGTATTGAATCTGCGTCATATCAAAATTTTTCAACAAGTGATGTTGAAAATTTTACACAAGTTTTGGATCAATGTTCAGGATATTTGAGGGGTTTTGGTCGTTTTGTAAGGCCTCCTAGCTCTTCCTCCTTGTCTAGGTATGTCTCTAACACTTTTATAGCTTTAGAGAAAGCGAATTGTAAGATCAAAGAATTGACTACAATATAGCATGAGTTAGAGGCTCAATTGACAAAACAAGTAGACCTAAAGATTTTTATGAAATAATAAGTACAACAACAAGAAGGGTTCAGGAGAGAGGTGCAACTCCGAATGTAGATACTTATGCAACAGTTCAGGCCTCCAAGCAACTGATTTACATTATACGTACAAATCTTGGGATCTATTTCTGTACTAAGAATGCTAGTACTACTGTTTTATTTATTTAGTTCGCACTTATTGAACTACTTTTATGGGTTTTAAACAAATTATAATGTATTTTTAAAAATATTATGTATGTCTATTTGATTTTTCATTATTAGGTAAAATAAAATAGTTACCGTTCGAACAAAATAAGTAAAACAATTTAAACATTGTTATAGAAAGTTCGAATGTAATCGTTATTAAATGTTCAAACAGTACTTGAAACCATTCGAAGGAAATCATCGAACATGAAATAAATATTCGAACGTCATCTCATAACAAATCGTTCAATCCTATCATGGTCCGATCGAACATTTTAGTTAATATGTTTAAACATATTTTACTATTGGACCATCAAATTGTTTGATCGAACGTTTCATCATGCATATTTGGTTGAATAGACTAGTATCTATCGACCACTCACGAATGATGCGTTCGAACATATTTGGCGTTCAAACATCAAGTTTGTACCGTTCGAACATGATTCTGGGATGAAATTCAATCATCCCAAAAAAAATAATCTGTTCATCAAAAGCAATCGAGCAGTTTTGCTCAAGTTCGTCCTAAAAGATATTTTTTGAGACGGAATTAATATTTTGTCCTAAAATATTTTTTAGAACACTATTATTAGAACGACCTTGAGACAATTTTCTTTTTTCGTCCCAAAAAAACCACTTCTATTATATTGTTTCCTGTCGGGACCAAAAATCTTTAACCTCTGGGAATAGTACTTGTCTTTATCCAATATCACCCGTAACTTCATATTAAATAAATGCATTATTATATGCAGAATCCCACTCACGTAAAGATCAACACAAGACAAGAATCATTGTGATGATAATCTTTCTATAACAGCCACTTGTTTCTATAACAATAATCATTTTGCTTATAATTGGGTACTTTAATTAAAAGTTAGCAAACAATTATTTACAAATGGAATACCATTAGCCATTCGAGTCCACTGCTATCATTTTTATATTTGAATAGAAAAAAGCATACAACCTCATCCCATCCTACAAAGATGATAGATATGAGATTTCTTTTCCACTAATACATCACCCAAATACAAGTACTTCCTGAGTTGCATGCCCATTGAGCGTGGGGCTGCAGGCTTGTTAATAGAACTAATAAATTTCTTATATGGTGAATCAAATATGCTATAAATATATATATATATTTATGGCCTCCATTAATTTTCTTAGGGCTAATTATAAATTTGTATATGGGTTTTCACGTTTTTAAAATTCAAAATTTTATTTTTCAACTTTTTAAAAATTGATATCTGAATTTCAATAAGCTTGCAATTAAGTACCTTCATTAAAGTTTATGGTATATCGATATCGCGTGTCATTCTAGGATTGATTGTTGTGTATATTGATTCCACGTGTCAACCAATTAAAGACTGACAAGTGGTGTCTCGTTAGTTTTTTAATCGAAAATTGACATAGATCATATACTTAATTGGAGATTTTTTTAAGTTCAGATATCAATTATAAAAAAATTAAAAATTAAAATCTCGAATTGCAAAATTATAAAAACTACAATACTTAATTAGATCACCTGCCTTTATCAGGAATCCCTGCCCAAAGAATACGCTGTTCATGTNCTCTCTCTCTCTCTCTCTCTCTCTCTCTGGTTAAAAAAACAAAAAGAAAAAAGTCCATATAATTCTCTCTCCATTCACACACATTATATTCAAAACACGATAATTTTATTATGAAAAATTTTACTCATTATAGTTTTTATCATTATTTTTTCATCATCTTGATCACGTGGTATGATAGTGATCACAAATAAGTAAAACATATTGAGAGATAGTCTCGTATAATTTAATGTCACATCATGAGATGAGATGAGAAGAGATGGAGGCTAAAAATCCACTAATCATGTACCAAACAGAAAAAAGAAGAAGAAGCAAAACATGAGATAAAAGTATATAAAATGGATGGTTAGTTTGAGCTAATTACAGATTTTCAAACAGGTAAGCTCTAATTTAGAACCATCTTTCACAAGATGGCATGAAGAAAGGATGTTGCAATATTGGAATATTAATTACAAGTACTACTCAAGCAAATTAGCGTTTGAATTGAGGACAAGTACTTCAAATGAGCTCCAAATCCGCATCCTAACCTACTCCGATCCTGAATATTAAAATTATATAAAGAAACATTATTAATAAATGAAGAAACTTTAGGAAAATGTAGGCCAATATCCCTTAATTAGTCTGCTTGAAAAAGCTTAGTACTATTGATCACTATTAGTAAGTCTTTTCCTTATCGTTATTTGAATTAAACAGACTTAATTCTTTCAGTTGTTGATCACAAGGAATCTTAGAGAGAGAGAGAGAGAAGGATAAAGATGCAGGCCTGCAGAAATATAGCCACCATGCAGCATGCTGATGATGAGTGTCACAAACACATCAACATGACCACATGAATCCAGACCTTATAATATTTCCATGGTGTATATCTCTTTATTACTGATACTGTGGATCGATATGGAAACACTAGCTAGTCTGCAGTACATGATGATGTCGTATGCTAGCTGTCCACGTCGGAATTCCAATTTCTGGCCTCTGGGATACGTCACGCCATAATCTCGATCTCCATTATATATGTTGTTTGCCTATATATGTATATCGAATCTACAG